>CM041780.1:265048217-265511855 GCA_023374045.1 Limonium bicolor
CTGCAAGATGAAACCAAGCAGCCCACCCCGAGAGGGGTGAGTCAGTTCACTGGAATGGAACTGGTACAATTATCCAAAACAATATTTAAAACATAACTCTTCAAAATAAACAGTAACTTGAAATCAAACTCTTGAAAGTAAAACAGGGAAACAAGGCACTTTAAAATCACCAAGTCAAAGATAACAAGTTAAGGATAAAGATAAATAATAGAAAGGTAAAGTTAGTCAATCCAAAAACCACACCATGAGTTAGTGAACATCCAATGCTCAAGTTAGAACCAATTCCAGTTAGGAGTAGAAAGACCCAAGTAGTCACAAGGACTAGGAATGGAAAGATAGATATCCAAGAACCAATAACTCAAGAGTGGAATAAAACCAATTGGGAGAGATGGCCCCCACCGCCAAGTACGTCCTTTTAGGATAGGGGATATACAGCCCCTCACTGTTTACTACGTCCCTTTTGGGACAGGGGATATACAGCCCCTCACTGTTTACAACTTCCCTTTTGGGACAGGGGATATACAGCCCCTCACTGTTACCATTGAAGACGTGCGCACGTCACAACAAAAGATTCAGCTCATGGATGAAACAATATCCAGAGTCAAAGGAAGAATTACCAAGATTTTCCTTTTCCATATTCCCACTAGAACACTAACTGCACCAACGCAATACCAAAACACTCAGTCCTACAGAGTGTAGAAGCGTAAACCCTAGGCAGTTAATGTCTAATGAAATACCCCAATAGAAGGAACCAATAACCATGTAAGTTTCACATTCAAGGCTCAGTTAGTCACATCAAGCTGAGTTAGTCACACAAACAGTTTTCCTTAGAAATCCATTTAAGAACAATTGGCGTTTTCTAAACATTCCATAAAGCCCATTAGCAAAAGTATCTAAGTACGTGAAATACCACAAACCTTGATATATTGTTTAAACATTAAACTATGGTATTTAAAGGCTAAAAAGTGCCTTAGAAACATCAGTGAACAATTTAAACCATAGTGAAAAACAATAAAACACTAAGACACAGTTTGAGCAAAAACATGCTCTAAGCTTGGAGTGAACTTGGTTAGGACCCAAAGAGCCTACCAAGACTTTATAGCATTCAATTAGGATTTAATAAGGCTAAATAAGTCCTTAGGAAGCCTTGGTAGACAATTAAACCAAACAAAACACAAATAAATACCTTAAAGCCAATATGGGCGAAAATGTGCTCTAAGCTTGGGATAAGTTTGGTTAAGCCCTAATAAGCTTACCAAGTCCTTATTTATATGTTAATGAACATATTAAATCAATTACTAAAGAAAACCAAGCTTGAAAACAAGTTAAAACACAAAATGTGTTTTAAGGAGTCTTAAAGCACATTTTTGAAAAATTGTCTTATAAATGGGTTTTGAATGGCTAAATGTCCATCATTACTCTATAATCAACATGTGTACTACTTATGAAATACCCCAAACCTAAGTATGCTAATTAAACATCAAGTTATGATGTAATAAGGCTAATAGATGTCTTAGAAAGATTGGTGGACAATTTAAATCATGGAAAACACAAGACTTAAGGGGGGAGTGAGGAACCCGGGACTGACTCCGGTCATGCTTGCTAAGGAAAAGGGGGTCGGTATCTAAAACAGATCCGACTTCCGCTTAAGGACTTGTCTTCGGATTTGTTGCCTAGGGTCGGTTGCCGGCTCAGCTACATTGGGCATACAGTCCAAGGTAGGAGGCATTAAGATGGTGCGGTAGGATCACCTAAATCCTAAATTGTAAGATAAGTTGTTTATTCAACCAATGGAGTTAATAGCTCATTGGCTAGGGTCGCTTTTGACCCGACAAAAATAAACATTGAGGTAAGACACAATCATTTTTTTTTAAAGGATGGTTTGTATTATAAGATTAAGATAAGGTTTGAGATAAGTTGCAACCATTCCTATTTAAAGGATGGTTTGTATTATAAGACTAAGATAAGCTACATCCATTCCTTTTTAAAGGATCGTTGTTTCTAAGACTAAGATTGAGGTAAGATAAGGATGGACTAAGATTAATAGGAAACATAACTTAAGGAGTTAAATAATTAACTCTCTAATTAAGGGAACGCATTTAAGTCGTTCATTATGTTTGAACTTTGATTGTTCATATTTGGATTGTTGTTTATCGCACTTTCTATTATGTTGTGCATCTAATCAACCTCCATGCTATCGACAATTAGTCGTCGTAGCCACGTTAGCTTGGGGGCCATAAGAGGATCGTACCAGCATTCGTGCTGACCCCCTTTGGGGGCTGTTTTTACTATACAGGTGAATGTCAGGAGGCGGCCGTCGCGAGAGTAAGATAGGGTACAAGCGTTGTGGGTTAAGTGTGGCCTATGAGTTGTGCATGTACACTCGTGTAGCAATTTGAGTTAGTAAAATGTATAGGTTGTGAGGGGTTGGTAAGAAGGATATGTATTTGGTTAAGATTTGTATGTACTAATGTTCGGTGTATTCGGTAGTCAGACCGTGGCAAGGTCCTGGAATGTATTTAAATCCGCTACAGAGTTTATATATATGATGACAAGTTTGTGATAACCACGATTGGACCGAGATGGGGTGTTACAAAAAGTGGTATCAGAGTGTAGTTACGCTCTGAAGACAAGAAATACCGAACTTAGGTGAATACTGAGGTTGAGTTTGAGTTATGGGTCAAGGGTTGAGTGATAAAGTGAGAGGTGCGTTAGTTAGGACTTCCCGGTATTTACCGAATATCCATAGTACCTAGACCCGCCCTCCACATCCCTAACCCTGAATATGTGGAACAAATGCCAGAGAGAAGAAAGCCTTCTCTTACTCGGGAAAACTCGATCTGGCTGTTAGTTAACAGTAAGCAATACGAGAAACATTTTGTTGCACAACAGTTACGGAGAACTTAGAGGTTTTTAATGGAGCATAACAGAGAAACAGGCGCTACCTATGGAATTCTATCAATAAGGGAACGGTAATTACCAGAAACATGGGTCGACATGCTACGCAGTCAAAATAACCCGCCATACCAATGATAAGAAAAGCACTACGAGTGCAATGGATAAGGAAAGTTAAGCGACGTGAGTACCGGACAGTGGTCCGAATGAGCATAACAGTGGGATTTACAAATCTTGAGGATTAAGATTACTGGAAAGTCCAGTTAAGAACGGGAACTCCAAACCCCATACAATGAAGAAGGTTACACACCTGGCTGACATGGCGCAGACGACGGAAAAAAAAAATTCATACAAATTGTATACTGGAATAGGACTACGATGTAGTGCCTAAAGGAGGAACGTTACTTAGTAACCACGACAAAATGTGTGGGAACGAGAGCGAGGATTAAGACATAAGAAAATAATAAGGGGTCCCCTCAGGAAGAGGAACACCCGGATAAGTGACAGTACGGTCAAAACGACCAGGAAACTGCCGGATGGCCAGTTATCCTAAGATAGAGAACATCGAGGGAGTCCCGAGGACTACCAAAGATATAGAATATTAAGAGGAAGTACCATTACTGATACGCAAAGCACCGGTAACTCATCTTGCATAGCGCACTTGCCATAGCAAGTGCTACCACAGTTAAGCTACACAGAAAGCCATCATGGTGAGATCGAGATAGTAGAACGCTACAGTTATAGTACATCTTAATACCGGACTGTAGATCTATAAGAACGGCAGAATGAGACCTTGGAAGGGCCCGACGGCGTGACCATGATGAGAAGAGTGGATACACCAATCAGCAGGGAGCTGAACTTGGACAGAATATCAAACGATATAAATATTAGCAACGGTACAACCTACTACGACAACAACTGACAGTTCGGTGAGAACATCAATCCCAAACCCCGAGAGGAAAACATAAGAGATCGCTCCACAATGCGAGCAAAACACTACGTAAGTGATAACGTACAAGGAATGCATTATGGAATACAATGAAGACCATCGAAATAAGAACTTTCAACAAGGACATGATAGAACTCCCAAGATGACCATTAAGAATACCAATAACAACAATCTTCGTTGAATATGTTAGTAAACCCCGGAAACAAGAATAGAAGAAATGAACGTAAGCTATAACCTACTAAGGATTAAAGACGTACAACCTTGAAAAATTAAAGCTCAGAGGACAATCCAAATATGAACAATCAAAGTTCAAACATAATGAACGACTTAAATGCGTTCCCTTAATTAGAGAGTTAATTATTTAACTCCTTAAGTTATGTTTCCTATTAATCTTAGTCCATCCTTATCTTACCTCAATCTTAGTCTTAGAAACAACGATCCTTTAAAAAGGAATGGATGTAGCTTATCTTAGTCTTATAATACAAACCATCCTTTAAATAGGAATGGTTGCAACTTATCTCAAACCTTATCTTAATCTTATAATACAAACCATCCTTTAAAAAAGAAATGATTGTGTCTTACCTCAATGTTTATTTTTGTCGGGTCAAAAGCGACCCTAGCCAATGAGCTATTCACTTCATTGGTTGAATAAACAACTTATCTTACAATTTAGGATTTAGGTGATCCTACCGCACCATCTTAATGCCTCCTACCTTGGACTGTATGCCCAATGTAGCTGAGCCGGCAACCGACCCTAGGCAGCAAGTCCGAAGACAAGTCCTTAAGCGGAAGTCGGATCTGCTTTAGATACCGACCCCCTTTTCCTTAGCATGCATGACCGGAGTCAGAGCGGGCATAGTTGAGCCGAACAAACTGATGAATGACAGTTAATACTGTTTGTCTAACTCATTAACACCCAAGTGTGAACAATCATCAACGGGTGGCGTGGTCAACGGAAGTTGACCGAAGCGTTGAGATGGAAGCATAAGATGACAGGATGATATCCAACTTGGACACCATAAGGTAAACGCTTAATACGAACCTAACCCTGATTGCCAAAAGACATAAGTCTAGTAAAATGACAGTATTGTCAAAGACACTAAGTGACCTCAGATCACCTGAATAAACTTTCATAGCAGGAAGCAGGATGCAGCAACTTACCATGGAATCCGATACTACATTTAGTATGTAGCCTAACGGTGGATAGTGTTCAAAAGACCAGAAACTTATGAGAATACCCTACAGATGAGTAAGAGTACAAGTAATGAACTGAGACATTAAGCACTAAGAGCCTACGAGCCAAGGATGTTAACCACATCAGAGCCCGAGGCGCAGTAAGTTGTAAGAGAGCTTATTTAAGCCACGAAGGAACTACAATTCATAGATATGAACGATTACCAAACCTATAACTTAGATTGTGGAAAATATTGCCAGGAAAAGGCAACAATGAGAATAATGAGATAGTACATTGGCAGGGGCGGAGAACGAACCATGCCTTTTAGGATGGGGATACCTCTCCTTGTTGTGAGGCCAAGAGTGGGAATAAACCCCTCAAAAAGGGCTTTCACTTATTAGAGAAATAATACGTTTGTTAGAGAATGGAAATTGTAAACCTTGAGATTACCTTAGAACATACCAGATACACTTGAGTAGTAGGGAAGGCTACAGAGACAGACCTCATATCCAGCACCCAGGATTTAGGAATCAGTAATCGTCAGAGATAAACATGGTGAGTGCACAGAATGGCATGTCAAATGACCAACGCTCAGTAGAGCTTATGATTAAACAGATGACTTCTTCGGCAACCGGTTGAATTAGATGGTGAATGACATCATAAAGGATGAAGGAATGTGAGAAAAATTGGCCTACTTATGAACCTAAGATTGAGCAGAACACCTGCATATTAAGAGATAACCATTTTACGACACGGTATGAGATAAGATGTTAGAGTAAATGAGTAAGTAGTTGCGCCATCAACGGGCAACATGGTAATTGCCAGCTACCGCGGCAGTAGTGGTCGTGAGTACAATATTTATAAAAGGGAATTAAGTCATGGTGCGCGGTAAAGTGACCGTTATGTATAAGCCGTCAAATATTGACACTGAGGCAATTAGATTTATGAGTTAAGACCAATATAAGTAAGGAAATAAGATGGTTGACGAACTGTGCATTAATGCTAGTAGTCCGGACCAGGTTAGGTAAGATTTCACAGGAAGCACACCACCCATTCCTTAAGGAACTAGAAGTGCATTCCTAGTAGAACAAATATGAGAAAGAAGATAAGAGGCTCTATGGAAAGAGACCTCAGTCACTAAGAGACCGAATCAGTACGGGATACAGGAAGAATTAGAGCATACAATACATAAGAACATAGTAAATGGATTTTCCTTGATTAAATCAAGAAGAACAATAAGTGTTATTATGGAATGATGAAAGAGGAGATTGACAACAAAATACTTCACGACTAGCAATAGCTAAACGTGTGACGGACACTATAAGTTTTCTAAAACGAGACGTGGGACGACTACACCCCACAGGGGCTTGCAGGCCTGACACGCTCATTTATGAGTTAGTCGGGTAAGTAGTAATGTACCAGTAAGGTACCCCATGCATGTAAACAAGTGGTGTAAGGAACACGGGAAGTAGTCGACTCCGTACCACGGACGACGACTCAAGATCAGACAAGAGCAGCTACTGCCACAAACAGTGGAAGAGAAGAATTCAGTTGAACCAACAACACAAAGGAATCAGGGAACAAATAATTATGGACTATGAGGTGCGAAGAGCACGGATTGTTAAGCACAGACATTGGACATGACTTAAGACGTTAAAGATTAAACTGTAAAGCACAATAAGCACTAAACAGTAGTTGCAGATTAAGGGTCATCCTCATACCAAAGGTCAGTTGGGGAGAACAATTTAGACATTCGAGAAAACACTAAGACTATGAACATAAGATCTTCAGGGAGACTGGATAGACGAGTTACAACTCATTAAGGCCGTGTATATAAAAAAAAAGATAACACGTGTCCACTGAGAGACCAATACTCCTAAACTGTAAGGAGGCAGATGGATATACAATACTATGAACAATTAGAAAGGCAGTTAAGCCTAAGATTATCAGAGTCGCGCAGCTGAAGCTAGCAGATCGGTACCTTTGAGATTAGACAAAACTAAGTTAAGAAAATGGTATAAGTACCGTAAGAATCCTCGATACAGAGACTAAGTCATTTCTGATCAAATTATAAGTGAGATAGATGACATGGAAGCTAGAATGCTTGGTGAGAATTAGACATCTTGAACCTATGTTCAAGAATGATATGGTGTTGATTACGTGGGCGTAATCCATTTTAAGGGGGATAGAGCGAAAACCGCTTAGCGTATGTTTGTGTACTGAGTACATAAACTACGGTGTGCATAGCACAAAATAATTTGAGAATATGTTTACATAAACATTTTGAGATAAAATCATGGTTATTGCACACAGAAGATGTGAATACCATACATATTAAGTACCTATCTTGTTAACTCCGGTATGAGTACAAGTTAAGAGAATTAAGGAAGAGGATTAAGGATACTTAAGAAATAAGGAATATATATGGTATGAGTTGATATGAGACTATGTGTGAGATAAGAATAAGATAACACTATTGGATACTGTTCGATATGAATATGAGGAAGAAGATAGTAATGCTATGAGATATAAGATGGTGAGAATTGTATGAGACGGTTATAGAACTTAGTAGGAATTTAAGTCTTGAGGTAATTACTAAGAGATGAATCGGAAATGTTTGATGGACTGGGTCCACACTTTGGAGATGTATTGATTATGATTAGAAGAACTAAAAAGATAGAAAATTGGACATGAGTGAATTATTTGGATGTTTGAAAATGACGTGGGAGGTGGAACTTGATTTTCTAGGGATCAAGGGAAAACGAACACAAATTGGGGTGGAGGGATAGTTCTACACTGATGCTGATCACATCAGGGTTGGATGATTCCTGAAACTCCCTACCAATGGTCATAATTAAATCACACTAAGGATGGAGGCATTAGGATAAAATGAAATTGGAGTTGATTGTATTTTTAATTAGAGGAATTATTCCTCACATGACCTCGTAAAAAGGATTTCCTTTTTACTGAGTCTCGCCCATGAAGTCGAGGACACATGAGCCTTTCTCTTCGGACAGGTGACATGGGGAGAATAGAGTTGTTTTGTATTCTGGCCCATGGTGGCGTGGACGAATGTGCCTTTGTCTACGGACCGGTGACATGGGAGAATACGATGAAAATTATGTGATTGTTTTAATCATCAAAAAGGAACACAGAGAATTTTGAGTGTTATACATGCTTAAGCATGTTATGTGATATTTGAGGATAAGCAATGGTGGATTAATGATTCAATGAGTTTAAGTATACATAAGTATGATCTATGTGATCTATGGAATGAGGTAAGACATGTATTCTATAAGATAAGATGCATGGGAACTTTGGGGACAAAGTTCTTTTAAGGGGGGTAGATTGAAATACCCCAAACCTAAGTATGCTAATTAAACATCAAGTTATGATGTATAAGGCTAATAGATGCCTTAGAAAGATTGGGGACAATTTAAATCATGGAAAACACAAGAAAACGCCTTAAGGGCAATTTAGGCAAAAATGTGCATTAAGCTTGGAGTGACTTTAATTATCACCCAAATATCATTATAAGACTTTAGTAACATGCTAATGGACATGTTAAATCAATTACCAAGGAAAACCAAGCTCAAAAACAAGCTTAAATGCAAAATGTGCTTTAAGCTTAAAGCACCTTTTTGAGAAATTGTCTTAGAAATGAGTTTTGAGTGGCTAAATGCCCATGATTACACCTTAATCAACATGTGTACTAATTAGTATCACATTAGGAAGCCTAAATCAATGGGAAATCAAAAAGGTCACAAATACGTGCACTAATTTGTGAATAGTGCCAAATAGTGCCCAAATTAAGCTTAAGTCAACATAAGTCAATGAGATGGTCAACCAAGACCATAAATATCTCCAATTAAAAGAGGGGGCCAGTTTTTGATGTGGGGAGTCACCACATGACTAAGCAAATAAAGGAAAAGAAGAGTAAAAGAGAGAACAGTACTATTTGCTTTATAAAAGCAAAATACCTTATATTAGCCTACCTCTCTCCTCTCTTCTTCATTTTCTTCTTTCCACGATTTTATTCCTCTTCTCTCTGTTCCAAACCGTCCAAGCAGCCTCCATGGTTGCCTAATCTTCAAATGTCCATAACTTGCGCATTTTAGCTCCAAATCAAAAACTAAACATATATTATTCTTAGTTAGCTCAAGCTCTACCTTTCTATCTATTCAAATCCTTCAAAGCTCCATTTCAGTGCCAAGAGAAAACTCCATTGATGGAGGAAAATCAAGTTTGAAGAGTTCATTAGCTTCTCCATTCTCTTAAGGTAAAGAAAATGTAAGAAAAATCATGTTTCCATCACTTCCCCACCATGGCCGAGAATTGCCTCTTAAGATACCTTGTTTTATCCATTGTTGCTAGCTGATTATATTCTCCAAAGACTTTAGGAGGTCTTGCCCGCTTCTTATGAAAGCCATTCAAAAATTCAAAGGTAAACTTTACTTTCAAGCTTTAAAACACATATTTTAACCTAAGGGTGAATTCCATGAGTTTAGGCATATTGCTTAGTACTTATTATATTATTTGGATGTGGATTAGAGCATTGGCAAGAGGATTTAAGTCCTGGCCGAAATGCATCAAGGAAACCTAGGAGGAAAGTAAGAGAAGATTGAAAAACAAGGTAAATTACTTACCTAATGGTGGTTTAAGTTTTAAGGGATAAGTTTTAGGTGAGTACTAATGTGGCTTAGAGCTTACATTATGTAATGGGTATATAACCTAGGAAAAAGGATTTAAACAAGCTTATGAACTTGTGATTAAGGAGCCAATGGGAATGAGTTAGTAAGATAAGTTTAAGATGGATTTTAAGGCATTTAACTACTATGAGATTGATGGGTGTATTTGCAGGTTGAAAGCTTTATATGGGAAATTCAGTGTTAAGTTTAAGTCATTTAAGGGCCTAAGAGCCAAGTCATTTAAGAGCCTTAGTGCTATGCAATTTACGATTATTGCACTATATTGAGTTGTTGTGAATGAGTTGATTTGGGTGAGAAAACAAGATGAGAAAGGACTTGATGTGTGTGAGTTGGTTGAATAAGGAAAACAATGCATTTGGGAATGATAAATACTAGGGAAGCTATGGCGAAATTTAAGTAGAAAACAAAGGGTTTAAGTGATGGTTATGATTAATATGACCTAGGTTTACTTGGGACCAATATAAGGAGTTTGAGTGGAAATGAGTTTAACTAAGGAGTTCTCGAGGTTAGGATGACCTAGAGATGTCTAGGAGGAATTAGAGGGTAGATGGGTGTATTAGACACACCAAGTAAGGTAGGAGGAATGGTAAGACTTGTGCAAAAATCTGGAGGAAATGATGTATAATGTTTTGAGATGAATTAGTTATGAACTAGAGAGTAGAACAATAAGAGTTTTGAGAAGTTTGTGTAAGTGGTGGTGATGCTAGTAGTGGACTAATAAGGTTTTAGTTAGATGACAATGAGTGGACTTGGAGATGGAAGATAAAAGTGTAAGAGAATGTTGTAAATTGTCAAGGAAAAGACGGGAATGTATAAGAGTGTATGATTATGAGAATGGTGTGTAAGTTGAGTAAAAGAGGTGTAGATGTCTAAGAGGGACTAGGGGATCCAATGGTTAATTTAAAGCACCAAAACCATAGTGATGGAAGCTAGGATACTTGTACAAACTTTGAAGGAAAATAAGGTATAATGACTTGTAGGCATGTGCTAGAGTACATATAGCTTTGAGAAGTGTGAGTAAAGCAAATGGGTTGTGCATGATGATGCTTGAGGAGTAGTTAAGATGGTTGTGAAGAAACACTTTGGTTAGTTGAAGTTTTAGACAAAGTTAACATGTTGGAAATGTAAGGAATTAAGTTATAAGTGTTATGAATTTAGTAAGAACTTGAATAATGATCAAGGAATTTAGAGGTGAGTTGATCCATGAGTTAGGAGGATTTTAAGTGCTAAAGTGGAGTTGGAACATGTGTTGATACATGGGGAAAGATTAGAAGAAGGTTGGACAAAAGAACAGGTGTGGAAAGAAGTTCAAACTGTAAAATTTGACAGTTTAAGATGTGGTCCGGGACTTAGTCCTTGGATAAAGTCCCGGACCAGCACTAAAATCAGGCCGAGAACGTACCCAGGGATTGGTCCGGGACCTTGGGTAAGTACCAAGTCCCGAACCATAGCTAAAATAAGGCCAAGACTAAGGACAGACATTGGTCCGGGACCTTAAGTCCGGACCATGTCCCGGACCAGGCAAAAATACAAAGAAAGTGTGCTTTTAAAGAGGTAAATGAAGGGGGCTTGTTGGGGAATGTTATTATAAGGTTGTTAAGAGTTGTTTGGTGGAGTTTTAAGGCTATTGGAGGTGTGATTAAGTGTGAGTTAAAATGAGAAGTAAGTAACATAAGTGGTTAAGCTTAAACTACAATGACTTAGTGGTATTTAGTTAGAAATCATTAGTGATTAAGTAAGCTAGGTTAATTACAAGTAATTAACCACCCAATTCGGTGAATGTTTTAGGGTTTGAGAATTTGGACTCTGGAGGAGAGTAAGCGACCGAACGACCAACGTTGAACGGTACAGTTCTTCTTGTGACCTGCTTGCTAACGAGGTGTCCCTCAGCTTGTGTGCTATTTGTTTTTATGTGCTCACTAAACAAAATAAAGCATGCAACCGGAACATTATGTTTATTGTATTGTTGTGTGATGTTTGAAAACTAACACAACTTACCGTGAGAACTTACTAACCAACGTTTAGTAAGGAATTGAGTGAGACTAAGGAACGCTCCCTAATTTTAGTTTGTTATAAACCGAAAGAGGTTAACCAACAAACATTGTCTTGAGACTTCTACTAACTGGAACTTAAGGGGGGAGTGAGGAACCCGGGACTGACTCCGGTCATGCATGCTAAGGAAAAGGGGGCCGGTATCTAAAGCAGATCCGACTTCCGCTTAAGGACTTGTCTTCGGACTTGTTGCCTAGGGTCGGTTGCCGGCTCAGCTACATTGGGCATACAGTCCAAGGTAGGAGGCATTAAGATGGTGCGGTAGGATCACCTAAATCCTAAATTGTAAGATAAGTTGTTTATTCAACCAATAGAGTTAATAGCTCATTGGCTAGGGTCGCTTTTGACCCGACAAAAATAAACATTGAGGTAAGACACAATCATTTCTTTTTTAAAGGATGGTTTGTATAATAAGATTAAGATAAGGTTTGACATAAGTTGCAACCATTCCTATTTAAAGGATGGTTTGTATTATAAGACTAAGATAAGCTACATCCATTCCTTTTTAAAGGATGGTTGTTTCTAAGACTAAGATTGAGGTAAGATAAGGATGGACTAAGATTAAGAGGAAACATAACTTAAAGAGTTAAATAATTAACTCTCTAATTAAGGGAACGCATTTAAGTTGTTCATTATGTTTGAACTTTGATTGTTCATATTTGGATTGTTGTTTATCGCACTTTCTATTATGTAGTGCATCTAATCAACCTCCATGCTATCGACAATTAGTCGTCGTAGCCACGTTAGCTTGGGGGCCATGAGAGGATCGTACCAGCATTCGTGCTGACCACCTTTGGGGGCTGTTTTTAACACACAGGTGAATGTCAGGAGGCGGCCGTCGCAAGAGTAAGATAGGGTACAAGCGTTGTGGGTTAAGTGTGGCCTACGAGTTGTGCATGTACACTCGTGTGGCAATTTGAGTTAGTAAAATGTATAGGTTGTGAGGGGTTGGTAAGAAGGATATGTATTTGGTTAAGATTTGTATGTACTAATGTTCGGTATATTTGGTAGTCAGACCGTGGCAAGGTCCTGGAATGTATTTAAATCTGCTGCAGAGTTTATATATATGATGATAAGTTTGTGATAACCACGATTGGACCGAGATGGGGTGTTACAACTTAGTATCACATTAGGAAGTCTAAATCAATGGGAAATCAAAAATTTCACAATTATGTGCCTTGGTTAGTGAATAGTAACAAAATAGTGCTAGTTTAAGACTTTGGTCAATGAAAGTCAATTATTTGGTCAACAAAGACCATAAATACCCCTAAGTACAAAAGGGGGGCCGGTTTTCAATATGGTGAGTCACCACCATTTAAAAGACAATTAAAGAAAGGAAGGAAAAGTAAGTAAAAAGAAGAAAGTTACTTTATAACATAAATATCTTGTCAAAGCAAACATCTCATTTCATTTCTTCCTTTCCCACTCACTTCCACCGACTCGGACCTCCCTCTCCTCTCCATTCTCAGTTTGCTTCAGCAACAACATCAACTCCATCTTTGATTGTCCATAGCTCCTAGCTCCATGCTCCAAATTCAATTTCAAGACCACCATTCTTCTAGTTAGACCAAGCTCTACACTTCTATCTTTCCCAATCATCAAAAGCTTCATTTCGGTGCCATGGAGATTCACCATTGAAGGAGCTTGGGCTCATCTTTCCATGCCTTGCCATTCGCCTTTGTTTCAAGGTAAGAAAAATCAAAGAAAAACTTCATCCCCTCTTGTTTTTGTGTTGGCCGAAAATTCACCATGTAATGGTGTCCTCTTTTGGTTCTTTCATAGCTTCATTCCAATCTTCCAAGTGCTTGGTGGAGTCCTCTCTTGATGCTTATTCAAGCTCTCTTTTATTTCCAAGGTAAAACAACTATCTATGTGTTTTAAGACAATATATATAACCTAGGGTTTGTAAATGAGTTTAAGCATGAAGCTTGAATGCTCATTGGTTTTACTTGTGTATTGATTAAAACATTGACAAGTAACCAAGTCCTCTTGCCGATTTCCAAACAAGGAAGAACAAAGGTGTTCAAGTAAAAATCTTGAAGTAAAGAGGTAAACAAACTATCTCAATGTAGATTAAATGCCTTAGGAAAAATGAGCTTGATTTGCTTAACAAAATACCTAAGGAGCCAATGGAAAATGAGCTAGTGAATTATCCTTAAAGGAATTATTAAAAGGCATATGTGATGTTGAGTGTATTTGCAGGCCAAAGGCATATATATGTGGGAAATTCAGTGTTTAAGGTTTATAATGCATTTAAGGGCCTAAGAGCCATGTTATTTAAGGGCCTAAGTGCCAAGCAATTTAAGTTTATGCACTATATTGTGATGTAGTGTAGTTTAAAGGTTTAGATGTGTGTAAAGAACATTCTTGTGAAGAAAAATGTCTTGGATGGTTAAAGGATGAAAAACTATATGTTTGTGTATACGGAATGTGTATTAAATGATTAAGTGTTCTTGGTTGTCAAAAGGTGAAAACTAAGTGTTTGGGTGTGAGAATATACAAGAGAAGCTATGACAAAATTTAGTTGATAAACAAAGAAGTTTATGTGTTGTAATGAGATTGTATGACCAAGAAGGTACTAGGAATGGTTAAGTGTAAAGATGGTGGAAGAAAGTGAATTAAGGTGTTCTTGAGTGCTATGATGACTTAGGCATTGTCTTGTAGGATTTGGAGATCAATGGGTGTTGTATACATCAAAGTCATGTTATGAGAAGAAGTGCTTTAAGAGTAGTGGTGGTGGTGGTAACTAAACGCAGCGGAATATAAACAACTAAACAAACTAAACGATTGGTGCTACAACGCCGTCAACCACCCACGTGGTTAACAAGGCTGAATAAATACAAGTGTACCGGTCTGATGATCAGACTCCCGAGCATAGAACTAATAACCATATATACATCACCAAAATACTAAGTGTTTACATAAATCCTTCACTGTATACTGTCACTGTAAACCGTCATAACCAAATATATAAGACGCCACGGAGCACAGGCGCATCCCGAGCCAACATCCAAAAGTACTCAAAGTAAACTACAACCTAGGATCTAGAGTCACTCCGCTTCTTCGATCCTCATCCTGCAGTAAAAGAAATATGGATCCCCCGAGGGGGTCAGCAACCCTTGGCTGGTATGGTTAACGCAGCCCATCGGCTACCGGGATGCACGCAAACTATTTGTCATGATGACATGGCATTTATTTTAAAACACAAACTTATACATATATAACATAACATGGGTATTGTACACAACATCACATACATCACACAAGAACAATTCCTTATAGGAAGAGAACCAACACAGTTAGTCCCCATTGAGAGCCTAGAGAATGTTGCCATGCTCATGCTTAGCTCGTTACATAACTCATTACCGTCCGGTTAGATTGAACGGTTAACTTAACACAAGGTGCCTCGGATATAGTGATCCAAGCACACCGAAATAACACATAGTATGCCCCTGTGGCCCGACGTGAGTCAGTAAAATAGCCTTGGTTAAGCTAAAGGGAAAGTTGAAACCAAATTGGAAACACAACCATAACATACAGAGAGAATCGAACCGGTTATGGCATCGACTCCCATACTCACACGCGTGGCCGGAACAGACCGGACTCCTCACTTCCCCCATTAGCCCTTGTTAGTAGTTCATCATTGAACTCAACAAACAATTCACAATAATAGGTCAAGTCTTGTTAGACACACACAAGGGAAGAGAGAGTCATACTTAACAACATAATAATATTTAACAACTGTAAACTCTTACATGGTTTAATCTTACAAAGTCATAAACACACGAAAAACAAACAACACACAAGCCGGTGTAAACCGGTAGGCAACAGACTGCAAGAAAACCATACCTCGGTCCTTGCCTCGTTTGGTTTCCTCCGTAGGTCACTCCTATATAGTTAATAACGTCGGTTAATTATTTATTTAACTTCAAACTTACTAAGTATTTAACATAATTGTATGACATGTTTTAATGTCTATATTACCCTAGGTTACCCTCATTGTACACCCTAGGGTTAACTACATAAGTCACATTCTTTTCTGTTTTTTTTTTTTTTTTAAGTTTTGGTATGTCCGACCCACCGTCCGACCCACAACTGGGTCGGACCCTTCCAGTGGTTTTCGGGTTTGGAAAAATTTAACTTGTCCGACCCATGTCCGACCCAACCTTCTGGGTCGGACCATTCCAGAGACATGTCCGACCCACGTCCGACTCACTCGACTGGGTCGGACCATTACAGAGAATTTCATCGACCTCAGAACATGCATGTCCGACCCATGTCCGACCCACCCTTCTGGTCGGACCATTACAGAACATTTTACCGGCTTACAAACATGCCCGTCCGACCCACGTCCGACTCACTCGACTGGGTCGGACCATTCCAGAATATTTTCCCTCCTTTGAAATATGACCGTCCGACCCATGTCCGACCCAAACTTGGGTGGACCCCTGGGTTGGACGTCCTCTAAACTTACCCAAACTTTGTCAAATTCACCAAACTTCTCCTAAAGCCTCTTTATGTTTCCTAACAACAATTTGGTACCCTTATATCCACATACAACATCCATGAAACTCATTTTCTAATTCCTTAAGCCTTTACTTATTTCTTTGTAAAATTCCTTAACACTTATAACATTTTACACTAGGTTTCTAAATGGTGTTTCTCCCTATGATAGCTACTTTCCCAAATGCTTTGCTCCTCATCTTAACATCATCTTTTAAGCATTATTTCTCACAACTAACTCCTTATGTCATTCTTGAAATTCTTTTCCAAGTTTACACTTTCTCCTCATTTTACCAAAGTTTGCCTAAGTCTTTACCTAAGTCCAAATGACTTTGGTACATATTAAAACCTCAAGATCATGCTAAGTCCTTGTTACACTCTAGAACACTTCCTAGTTCATCAAAATTCCTTTAAAACATCTTGAACTCCTTATACATTTCCTAAATTTCGACATAGGTTCTCCTAGCATTTTGTTACACCAAGGCACATTGTTTCACCAACAAATAACCAAGAATACTAACAATCCATCAAACACTTTATTATACACAAACTTCACTCATAAAGCACTACATCACAATATAGTGCATAATTTAAATTGCATGGCACTTAGGCCCTTAAAATGCATGGCTCTTAGGCCCTTAAGTGCTAATCCTTAAACACTGAATTCCACAATATATTTGCTTTTGACCTGCAAATACACTCAACACACATATGCCTTTTACTAGTCTCTTGAGAACACTTTACTAAGTCATTCACCATTTGCTCTTTAGGTAGTTATAATAAGCATTTATAAGCTCATTTCTCCTAAGGCATTAACAACATTAGGTTAGTAGATTTACCTCTTTCCAAACAACTCCTTTCTTGTTTCCTTATAAAAACCGGTAAGGGTTTGATTCCTTGTCAAGTTCTAAACAATATACAAACATTATAATGAGTATTCAAGCTATAAGCTTCATCTCATTGTAAACCCTAATTTTACATTGTTTCAAAAACATTAATGTAGTTGTTTTACCTTGATCTTTGAAGAGAGTTTGAATATATAACAAGAGAGGACTCCACCTAGTCCATGAAGAGTTGGAATGAAGCTAGAACAAAGTCACACAAAGAGCTCCATCAATAGGTATTTTCGGTCACAACAAAAACATGGAGGAAATGTAGTTTTTATTTGAGATACCTTACCTAGAAGCAAAGGAGAGTAATAATATGTCAAAATACAAGCTCAAGCTCCTTCAATGGTGGAACTCCTTGGCACCGAAATGGGGCTCTTGAAGTTTTGAGAAGATAGGAATGAAGAGCTTGATGAGAGGAAGAGATTGTTGGTGTTTGTTTTTGATTTGGACAAGTGAGCTAGATTTTACAAGAGATCAAAGAAGAGGTTTAATGGTGGTGGTGTGGTATTACCGTGGAAGAGAAGGAAGAAGAGAGGTTGAAGAGAGTGTGGAGCCGTGTGAATACAAGGGAGAAATGAGAGAATGAGATAGACTTACTTTTTGAAGATATTTGTAGTAATAAAGTAAAAAGTAAGTTTAATTAGTTTTCTTTACTTACTTATTATATCAACTAGAGAGTGGTGAGTCACCACACTTAGAAAACCGGCCCCCTATAATATAATGAGGGTATTTTAGTCTTTGTTTGTCAATTTAATTACTTAACACAACATATGTTACAAACTAGCTTATAAAAATCACTATTCACCAAAACAAGGCACTTAGAAGTGAAATTTTTGATTCCCATTAATATAGCCACCCAAATGTGATACTATATAGTACACATATTAATTAAAGAGTGATGATGGACATTTAGCAATTCAAAACTCATTTACAAGACAATTTTTCAAAAATGTGCTTTAAGACTCCTTAAAGCACATTTTGTGTTTAAACTTGTTTTCAAGCTTGGTTTTCTTTGGTAATTGGTTTAATATGTTCATTAGTATATAAATGAGGTCTTGGTAAGTTCATTAGGTCTTAACCAAGTTTATCCCAAGCTTAGAGCACATTTTGGCTCTTATTGACTTTAAAGCACATTTTGTGTTTTCTTTTGTTTAAATTTGTTTACTAATGTTTCTAAGACTCTTTTTAGTCTTAATACACCATATTTAGGTGTTTAACCAACATAACTAGGTTTGGGGTATTTCAATCTACCCCCCTTAAAAGAACTTTGTCCCCAAAGTTCATACTTCCACATATCCTAAATATTAGATTTAATGCCCCGGATCTAAAAATGGTGATTAAATTACTCTAATATGATTATTAAGGGCCTAATGGTGCCTAAAGAGTATTGGTAAAAAGAACAAAACCAAAAGAAAAGAGAAAACGCTTGAAAAGCGAAAAACGCTAAAATGCGCGTTAAATGAGTATATGAGATATATGATCTCGAGAGGGTCCGAGATGGATTCCTAAGGCTTAGTTAGGCCTAATAAGTATACGGGAATTATTCCCGAAGAAAACGGATCCAAATAATGGACTAAAACGCTAATTAAGCATAAAAGCACGTTTTTCGAGAAAACCCGAAAACGTGACTTTAAGTGGTCAAATGGACCCGTAAAAATTATAGTGATTAAATAACTATAATTAAGTATTAATGGAAGCTTAATAACCATTAAAATTAATTAAACGGGAAAAATCCGAAAAACGGGCCCGGTTAGTGAATAGTGCCTAACCGGGTAAAATAACGAGCGTTTCCTGTAAAAGACAAAAAAAAACGCCCCAGCTTAATTAGCTAGTGGGGGGCCGGTTTTAATTAGTAGTAGCCTCCCCCTCTCTTGTTAATTAGTTAGGAATAAAGGAAGAAAAGAAAAGTGAAAGTAAAAAAAAGGGGAATAGTAAAAAGTAATTTACTTACTCTCTCACCTCTTTTTTCTCCTCACTCACGATCTCCCTCCTTCCAAATCGAGCTCCTTCTCCCTTTGCCTCTGTAAATGTCGATTCCATCAGAGAGCACACAGCACCATCTTCATTCCCTCCTTGCTTGCTCATTTCTTCATCAAATCACACAAGAACACCACCGTTAGACTCGTACCGGCGAGGGCTACGTTTTCCACCCCTCAAAACCTTGGTTCCTCCACCTTCACTTCCATGGATGTTGGGCCTTTTGAAGCTTAAAAGGGTGCTTTTAACTCTCATTCACCTCCTTGATGCCTCAAGGTAATTATAAGCTAGAGTTTTACTCATTTCTAGCTTGTTCTTGTAGTTTTGGAGAATTTTCCTCACGTTGAAATTTTCCCCCATTCTAGCCGTGAGCTCCTTGCCCTTGTGGAGTGTTGGAAATGCCCATTTGATTGCCAAGCTAGCCATTTGGTTATTCTAAGGTAATACCTAAACTAAACTTTTAAAACTAGCTCTTTAATATGTTAGGTTGTGTGGAGAGAATTGAAATTGACTTGTGGTTATATGTGTGATGGGATATGGTTGTAGTTAGCAATCCATAATCCTTGTGTGGTGTGGAAAACAAGAAGAGAAAGAGGGAACAAGATAAAGAGGAAGAAGAGGAGTGAAAACCGAAAGTAAACAAGGTAAAGAGATTACCTTGTGCTTGTTTTATTTCTTTGTGAAACCTATGTTGGTGGGGTGTAAATAACCTTGAGCTTGTGTAGTCTTGGTACTACAATATTCATAGCTGAAAGATAATGTTTTAATGTGTGGGAGTGTGTAAATGAACCTTGAAGTTAGGTTAGTGTACTTATGTGAGCAAATGGGACTTTGATGTGTTGTTTATGTTAAAACCAAACAGGTGGGAGAAGAGTGTTGTGAGCTGTTTTAGTGTGGTGAAAATGCTAAGGAAAGCAAGTAGGTGCTGTCAAAATTCCTAGGAATGGATAAGTTTGAGTGTTTTATTATAAGGATGAAACTAGGTGTTCAAGAGGTGTTAAATGAGTGGTTAATGGTTTGGAAAACCAAGCTTGAAGGAGAGTGTGTTAGGAGTAAAAATAATGCCATGTGAATGCTTGGAATGGCTTCAGTATGAGAGGTTTGAATGGTTTAAAGTAATAGCCAAAATTTGTTACAACTTAGAAGAACAAGAGAACTAGTTATGATATATAAGTGATTTTGAGGAAGAATTTGAGTAAGGGTTTAACCCATGATTTGAAGTGGTATAGAGCATGTTTTAAGGTGATAAAACATGTAGGAATCTTGTGGAAAGATTAGGGAAAGATTGGGTGTGGATTAAGGATTGAATTGGGGTTGAAAAATGATGTATGTTGCAGGTTTAGCAGGGTCCCGGGACCTAGTCCATGGAACAAGGACCCGACACCCCCCCTATTTTTATGTCGAGAGTGCACATAATGTGTTGGTCCGGGACTTGGGATAGGGTACAAGGTCCCGGACCATAGCAAAAATTGAGCCGAGGTTTGTTGTATCTTCAGTTGTCCGGGACTTAGGGTAAGGACCAAGTCCCGGACCACCCCCGAATTGCACCGTGAGTGTTAAAGGTTGCTAATGAGGGGGGTTTGAATGCTAATGATGTTATAAGTAGGCCCTTGTTTGTGCATGTAAAGGCCCTAAGAAGTTGTAAGAAAGTGTTAGAAGAGAGTGAGAAATGAGAACTCAAATTAACAAGTGGTAAACCGAGATAACGGATAAGTTGTTAAGTACGGGAGGACATTTTATATGTACCGTAAGCGCTAGTATTAAATATGTTTTAAAACTTATCGAGAATCGTGCGTGAACCCGAGCATGGTGAGATGACACGGTTAACAGTAAAAACCCCGTGAAAGGTATGATTTTCTCATGCCCCCGTATGCTAACCGAGTTTACTCTGATTTGTGTGTTTGTGTGCCGGCTTATCCAATTAAAGCATGAAAATAATTACTTGTTTGATTATGCATTTGTTGTATGTGAATGACTAACATACTTTATGCCGGTGGTCTAAACTTAGTGCATAGACCGACTCCTTAGTGAGTACTGATTGACTAGAAACCCGTTGAACGGGAAGTCACATAACCAATGGATTAGCCACCCACAAACAACTATCGTTAAAGTATAACGTATACACAAACATATGAATCCCTAAAATGCGAGGAGATGTACGGGTTGAGTATATACCCCATAACGGGTTAGATAATCTTATTGAAACAATCCACGAAATAAATATGAGTGGAGAGATAAATGAACCTCCATCGAGAGGATTGAAGTTAGTCCAACGGGTAATTATAGAAGGTAAAAGAGACCTAAGGGACTATGTGGTTCCCTTGAGACACGGTCGACCTCCTATATGAGGATTTTACCCGGTATAAGAAAATATCCTAATGTAAGCATATGATTGTGAGGGTAACCCTTAAACCTAAGATTACCCGAATTTAAGTAAATTCCCAAAGTCATTAGAAACATCGAGAATGATGCTTCTAACTAATTACAGATATTATTATAACTCCGAGAGAGGAGTGTATGGAACGAGAGTAGTCCGAGAGTATTCGGACCTAAGTAAGAGATAGGAACTAAGAGAGAGTTCCGTGAGCTAGTTGAACCTTCCCACCATGCTAGACCCAGAGTAGGGTCGAAACCGGGGAAGTAAGGACTATGCTAGAGAGCCATGAGTTTTGGCTTAAGTATGTATAAGAGTAACAAGCGTGTCGTAGGAGACCTGTAGTGTCTCGAGAATCTACAGAGCTTGAGTATGAATAACCCAAGAGTGTGTGAGATAATGAGTATAAATAACCCGAGAGAAAGGGGAGAGTATATGTATGAGAACCCAGAGAATGGGTATATAAGAATGAGTAGCCCAAGAGAATGGGTGTGTATACGAATAACCCGAGAGAGCGGTTGAGGTATTGAATAATAAACAGGGCATAGTGAGGAATAACCCTCAATGCCTAAAAGTAACCAGTTACCACTAACAACATTGTTATGTTAGTTAGGAATCGTGTTCCGTGATTGGATGTAGTTCCTTGTGTGATATACTATACATTGTATTGCCATGATGCATGTTGTTTGATTAAAATGAACTCCATGTATATCCGACCCAAGTAGTCGGCGTACCGCGGTTAGCACGCGGTATGCGAATTTCATGCGCAGCGAAAGCTGACCCCCTAGGGGGAACGTTTTTAGTGTGCAGGTACTTGAAGCTGACCACCGTTCGAGAGAGTAGACGGGGACTGCTGTGAGCATGGGTTAGTTAGATTGTAATTACTTATGCGTTTGAATAGGTGTAAGTCCGAGTATGTTATCGGCATCCTATATTGTAGACTCGGTAAGTAAAGTAAGGGAATGAGTTTGTGCTATATGAAGTACTCGGTTGTTCCAGTCCATCAGACCGTTACTGTATTGAGGCAGGCCTGTTAGCCACGAGGGTGGCTACGGCGTTGTATCACCCTCTGTTGTATTTGAATTCCGCTGCGAGCTTAATGGTAAATTGTAACAGTTTAAGAGGTAATGATGACATTAGCAGTTGGGTGTTACAAAAATGGTATCAGAGCGAAGTATCGCTCTGATGACTGGAAATACCGAGCTTAGGTAATACCAGTTAGGAATTAGAGACTTAGGGCTAAGGGTTAGTGGTAGCGTGAGAGATGCGCTAGAGGAACTTCCAGTATGATCTGGATACCTACAATACCAGACCCCCCCTCCACAACCCCCCATTAAAAGCTCGGGAAAGAACGCCAGAGAGACGGGAACCCGACCTGGCAGTTATTTAATTAATGTATCAATATGAACCAGAACCTTCATGCGTAGATCCCGAGAACCGGAAATCCCGGAGGCGGATCCCGCTGAAATGCAATAACTGCATGCAATGACGGAAGGTCGAGACATCCTATCCAGGAGACCAGAATTTGTGGCAGCTTGAGGCGACATGCTTAGCAGTCGCGAGAACCTAGCTAGCCGAGCAGTAGCAAGAAGAAAGCACCAACCGTGCAACAAGGCGGACTCATGAGAAATAACGAGAACCGAGACACATGTCTACGGACCGCCATAACTAAATAATACCATCAACGGTACACTAACCGACTAAGAATCTAGTCAAGAGTAGTACACCCACCCTACCGCACCCGAAGAAGTTGCAATACTTCACTGATATAGCTTAGACAGCTTCGACCACAACTACGGGTATACCCAATAGGACTACAAAGTAGTACCTAAATAAGTTAAACCTCGGTAACCACAGTAAAGACGTGGGAATGAGCAACGAGGTAAAGCATAGAATTAAAGTAATTAAGGACTCCGAGAGTGGGAGCACCTAAATGAAGGACAATCATG
This sequence comes from Limonium bicolor, assembly GCA_023374045.1. Classification (NCBI taxonomy): domain Eukaryota; kingdom Viridiplantae; phylum Streptophyta; class Magnoliopsida; order Caryophyllales; family Plumbaginaceae; genus Limonium; species Limonium bicolor. The sequence continues at coordinate 265,071,690 of CM041780.1, forward strand.
TCAAGATAATGAGAATCAGCTCCAAGGAGCAGTTATCCACTACGGGATCAAGGAAGAGCCGACTAGGCTACCAGATACAATGTGAACAATACCGTGACCGGTATGAGTTAACCTAAAAACCGCCAGTAACCGCGCACTTGCCACGGCAAGTGCAGTAATAGCGGGATTATTAAGAGGAACCTTTGCAATAAAAAGTACTTAGCAAGTACCAAGACGGCAAGAGAAGCCAATATAGCACCACAAACCCTAAAATTCTGAAATGAAACCTTGGAAAGGCCTAAAGGCCTGACCACTGTATAAAGAATATACGGTCCAAGAGGCTAGACCTGGTAAGAAGCACCCATTGAAATGCCGCAAAGATTTACTTTCAAGACTCAAACCTTTCTTCAAAACATGAAATTTACCAAAAACCCCCAAAGTTTTAAAACCAAACCAGTGAACCACGGTAAGTTATTGTAGGACCATATAAGAGGAGTTGGCAACAGAATACTTCACTTAGGCGTGACCGACACTACAAGTGTACACAAACGAGACATGGAACGACCGCACTCCAAAGGAGCTTGCGGGCCTGACAGACCAATTATGAGTTAGTCGGGTAGGTGGTAACGTATCAATAAGATACTCCATGTATGTATACAAGTAGAGTACGGAGCACGGGAAGTAGCCACTCCATACTACTACGGACGAAAGAGCCAATTCAAACCAAGACAGTTGGATATCTCGAATGATCGAAGAATACAAGGAAGCTTACCAAGTTAAGGGAGTCAAGAATCCAGTAAGATGATGGATCTAAGAACATAGCGTTAATAAACGCGAGAGGCACAGAGTGTAACACCCCATCCACCACGTCGCACTTTATAACCATCTGCAGCGGAAACATAAACCATCACATTACTTAATCCGTTGGTGTTACACGCCGTTAACCACCCACGTGGCTAACAAGGCTAATACATACATATTATATCGGTCTGATGGACTAGATCCCCGAGCAACTACACCATACAATCCTGATTCCATTTCCAACAATTATTTACATATACATCCCCCACTGTACCGAGTATTCATTAACCAATGCCGATAACAAATTCGGTCTTACTACACCTATAATACATACACCATTAAAGGGCTACCAATGTACAAACATCTACCCCGTCCTACTCTCGAACGGCTTCCAGCTCCTTGTACCTGAAATAGAAAAAGGAGAAAAGGGTGGCCCCCAAGGGGGTCAGCACCTTTGCTGGTATGGTTCCCGCAGCCCGCATGCTACCGGGCCACGCACAACTAATTGTCCGTCTTAGCATGCTGTTGATTATTTAAATCCTGCATGTAAACCATAAACACACAACACATTGCATACGCCCAGCTATAGGGCTCAACAACACCCAACACATCCATACATCCACACATAAACAAATCAACATTGTTTCCTTTAACCCTAGAGTGAACTCTCCTCTTAATGGAGTTACTTCCTTAACAGACGACTCTACCCATTCTCGGTTATCCTTAAACGCTTCTTATTATAAACCTGAATTCATAACCATAACCACATATCCACATTTACCACATATAACTTCACACCGATAGAATTGCAATACATCCATAACACAAATACAACGGGTACGGTTCCTCTTAAGGAACCAACCCCAACCATAATTAGTTCACTTAGAGCCTAGAGAATGCTTGCCAAACCTCATGATAAGCTCGTTCCATAACTTGCTAACCGTTTTCTTTAAATGAACAGATACTTAACACCAAGGTGCGTCGGGTACAGTAACCAAGCCACCGAACAACCATTGTATGCCCCAGAAAACCCGACGTGAGTCAGTAACATAGCTTTGGCTAAGCTAAAGGGAAGATTGGAACCCAATGAGTAAACAACCTAACATACACCAAGAGAGTCGAACCGGGTATGACATCGACTCCCGTCCCTCAACACCACGCGTGGCCGGAACATGACCGGACTCCTCCCCCCCATTAGTACACATATACTTATAGTTAAGTAGTTAAGGCTCCATTATGAACCTCACATCCACACCATTCGGTATCACAACCGTGTTAAGCATGTAAGGGAGGTTCTACACACCTACAAACATAACCATACACAACTAACTCAACTAACCTCACGCATAGCCGTGGTTAGAACGTTCCCAAGGTTTGGGTCGTTAACTCCGAATACCGATATCTCATGTGTACCTAGATTTGGTTAGCTAAGGTTTAACACACCTATTTGAGGTTAAACGGTCATTGGTGACCAGATTCGCCACATAAATGAATTATATAACCTCATTTCATGTTTTATCTTACAAGGTGGCAAACACACAGAAAAACACATTGGCATACAAGCCGGTGTAATCCGGTAGGACACAGGTTGCAAGAAACCATACCTGTCTCCGGAGTCCACTCCACCATGTCCACCTTACGTTCCTCGAACAATTCTCGAACCTGGTACATTAAAGTTTTTTCATTAACATTGGGGTAACATGTTTGTGTAACGTCGAATGACCGTAGTTTACTCCCCGTTAACTAGTTAAATGACTTAACATTTTTAACTTGATTTACTCTCACATTTTTTTATTCCAACTTCCCACCCACCAAATTGTCATTATAACTCACCAAACATGTCCTTAATAACCTTACAAATCATTATCCATCAATCCCCATCATTAGAACACCATTTTCCAACCTTAAACAACAATTTTAGAGTGGTCCGGGACTTGGTCCTTACCTTAAGTCCCGGACCAGCACTTACTTAAAATCTCGGCGTATTTCATAGGGTGGTCCGGGACCTTGTACTCACCCAAGTCCCGGACCAAACCAGTGGTGCACTCTCCGGCCTATTCATGCATAGTCCGGGACTTGAACCATAACCTAAGTCCCGGACCAAACCTACAGAATTGTTAAAATTGCATTTTCAAGTGGTTGTTGCCTTAGTTCTCCACCTCCATTAATTGTATAAACTTACCATATATCTTAGGTATATTCTATATGCCAAAATATCATCTTAAACATCCCTAGTTTCATGTTCAACTTGTTACCAATTTTCCTTATATATTTTACACCAACATTACCTAAACCTTAAACCAATTTCTCCAAGACTTGAACACATCCTAAGAACACCCATTAGATTTCTAAAACTTCCAAGATAATGCCTAAGTCCTTGTAGCACCTTAGAACACCTTAATGCATGTTTTCTTCCTTAGCAAAACATTTACCCATCCCTTACATTTCCTAGTTCACCAAAGTTCACTTAAACACTTAAGACTCCTTATTCATTTTACAAATTTTCGCCATAGGTATCTCTTAGCATATTCATCATTCCAAAACTCATAGTTCAACCCTTAAACATTCAAGATCACCTAATCCATCAGAACAAACCATCACACACATACCTTCACCAATTACCCACAACACAATATAAGTGGCTTAACTTAAGTTGCTTGGCAGTAGGCCCTTAAATAACATGGCTCTTAGGGCCCTTAAATTGCTTAACCTTAAACCTGAATTTCCACAAGTATATATTGCCTTTGACCTGCAAATACACCCAACAAAACATATTCCCTTAATATCTCTTTGAGAGCATTTCACTAGCTCATTTACCATTGGCTCCTTAGGTATTTTATTAAGCAAATAAGCTCATTTTCCTAAGGCATTTAAAACCACTTTGAGAATAGTTTTTTACCCTCTTTTTCCACACAACTCTTCCTTGTTTCCTTGCTTAAAAATCGGCCAAGCTTAGTTGCTTGTCAACTTCTAAACATTATACAACAATAACTGAATACAAGCTTTAAGCTTCATCTCATTGTAAACCCTAGTTTTACATATTTTACCTTAGGTATTAAAATGATTGTTTTACCTGGAATGGAAGAGAGCTTGAATATATATCAAGAGGACTCCCCAAGCCCTTGAAGATTCAAATGAAGCTAGAACAAGCAGGTAAAGACACCATGGTAGGTAAATTTTCGGCCATGTATAAAAGGAAGGAAACTTGATTTTCCTTGAGATTCCTTACCTAAGCAAAGGAGGAACAATAATATGTTGAAATATGATCAAGCTCCTTCAATGGTGAATCTCCATGGCACCAAAATGAGCTTTTGAAGATTTGAAAAGGTAGGAGTGTAGAGCTTGCTCCAACTAGAAGAACGGTGGTCTCGAAATTGAATTTGGACCATGGAGCTAGGAGTTACATGTGGTCAAAGATGGAGTCTGGGTGTGTATTATTGCAAACGGTAAATGGAGAATGAAGAGAGGTTGAAGAGAGCTTGCAACCGTGTGAAATGAAGAAGGAAAGGAGAAGATGAGGATAAGTCTTGCTTTTACAGATATTAGTATTAATAAGTAACTTTCTCCTTTTTACCTTCTTGCCCTTCCTTCCCTATTAATTTCTTTTACATGTTGGTGACTCACCATGCTAAAAAACCGGCCCCCATCATTTATTTAGAGATAGTTTTGCTCTGCATTGACCCATTTAATTACTTGTAACAACATATGTGTACAAACTAGCTTATTAAAGTTACTATTCACTAAAACAAGGCCTTAGATGTGAAATTTTTTGATTTCCCATTGACCTAGACCTCCAAATGTGTTACAAATTAGTACACATATTATTTAAGAGTAATGATGGACACCTAGCCATTCAAACTCATTTACAAGACATTTTCCAAAAATGTGCTTTAAGCTCCTTACAGCACATTTTGTGGTTTAACTTGTTTTCAAGCTTGGTTTTCTTTCAATAATTGATTTAATTTTCATTAACATATTTCCAAGGTCTAGAAATGACCTTTAGTTTTTATACAAGGTTAACCAAGTCTAGAGCAATATTTGCTTAAATTGACCTTAAGTGTTTTTGTATTTTGCTTGGCTTATTGTTCACTGATGTTTGTTAAAGGAACACTTTTTAGCCTTTGAAACCATAGTTTAAACATTTAACCAACATATGAAGGTTTGGGGTATTTCAATCTACCCCCCTTAAAAGAACTCGTCCTCGAAGTTCACATCTCCCACACATCATTTGATTAGAATACGGGAATTACTTTCAAGATAACTTCCATTACCAACACACCTTACAACCACAACCTCGGACTTGACGGTCGGGTTCATACACATCCATCCATAACGTATCATTCTCACATGATTACCTCGGACTCAATGGTCCGGGTACCTTAATAGTATTGTACTCACATAACAACCCTCCTCTCAGGTCTGGTAACATACCACCTTTGACTCATAGGCCCAGTAACATAATCAATTCAGAACTGAACCCATCAAGACTCATGGTCAAATACATTTATTACACATACCACACAACATGCCTTAGAACGTATAACAAATAGAAATACCTTTTCCATCTCTTCATGGGCTCGAGTCCCACGTGAGTACATATACACTGTGATCCCCAGAACCCGGTCGCGATGGACACCTGCTGGTCCCCGTTCCCTTGGGAGTCAAAACATTCACTTAATTTTTAACATATGTACTTCTCATGTCACCGGTCCGAAGACAAAGGCTCATACGTCCTCAGCTCGTGAGCAAGTACTACAAAAATATCCTTTACCAGGTTAGGTAAACAGGAGAATCCTTTATTCAAAATATCAATCCACTGTTTGGAAATACCAATTGAAAACCCTTTTGAAAATTCAATACAACTCCAAGTCCAACTTATGCTCTTTGCATCCTTTCTTAGTGGTGTTACTTGTGACCACTTATAGGGAGCTTCAAGAGTCATCCAACCCTGATGTGATCAGCATCAGTGTTGAACTATTCTTCCACCCCAATTTGTGTTCGGCTTCCCTTGATCACATGCAAATCAAGTTCCACCTCCCACTTCATTTTCAAGGATCAAATAATGCACACATTTCCCTTTTCTATCTTTTCAATCATTCTAATCATAATCATCACATCTCCAAGGGATAGAACTCAGTCCATCAATTATATCCATTTTCTTTTAATCAAGTTACCTAGGGAATCTAATTCTTACTAGGTTCCATGTCAGTTTCATACCCTTCATAAATCACCACACTGTATATATATATACATATTTTTAATCAAATACAATACATCGTGTCACATTTGGTATTATGCAAACACACCATTGGGGTTTTAGTTACTCCTTAACACTTGTACTAACCCACAACCATTAACAAGGTAGTCTCACCTACCACAACGGTATTTCGCATCTTCTGTGCGCAAATACCACCATTTAACCAAACCAACCATCATAACCAATTATTAACCATGCCAACCATCATAACCAACTATTTTTGTGCTATGCACAACATAGTTCACGTACACTTGTACGGTAAAACACACTAAGCGGCTTTGCGCTCTACCCCCCTTAAAAGGGATTACGCCCACGTAATCAATCACTGAACATTGGCTTAAAATGTTCTGCCGTCGTGAAGTGTTTTAATTACCACGCGGTCTGTTAAAGGATCTTGACCATATTAGCGGTTTAGTTCCTTTACCAAGAATTCTCATTGGAGTTTTCTTAACTCCTAACCAGTTTCGATTCTGACCTGTCCATTCGTTATCCATACTGTATTGTACACCTCCAATTCTCCTACTTCCACATTTAATTCTGCACCTGTATCATTTCATTGATATGACCTTGCATTTCATATGCTTCAGTCTTATAGTGTTATAATTCTTTTGTTCGCCTTCCACCATTATCATCTTCCAAATCCTAGCTATCCCACTCGATCATTACTGTGCAAACGCAATACCAAACACTCAGTCATACAGAGTGCAGAGGCGTAAACTCTTGGCAGTAAATCTCTCATGCAATTGCAATAGGAATTCACACTGTGTTCCACTGAGATTCTTATCTCATAATACTGGCTACTGGCTTACTGTCCAGTTTATTTGCTATCACTTCCCATTGTATCTGTACTGGGTTTAACACATCACTCCGCTTATTTGTCATACCATCACTTAATCAATACATATACAACGGTCGCTTTCTGCGTACCGTGTTCTTTTTCCTTGCACAACACTAACTTACATGGTATTCACTGTCATATTAGTTTCCACACATATACTTTTCTGCACGACATTACATGGTTTAACAAGGTCGTCACATCTCGATTCCTCCCAAGTTGTCTCTTTGGCAACTTAGGGTCCTACTGTTAAGTGGGTTCTCTTCGGTGTTTAACCCGAGTAATTATTTCAACTCTTGAGTTTCTGTTACATTGTCTCATTCGACAATGTTTGATCCAAACACCCCTCAAGGATTGCTCCTGGGTGTTGCTAAGGTTTGCCATTACATTTGGCTTGCACTCATGGGTGCTTTCAGTAAACTTCGCCTTCTTATGTTCTTAGCTGGGTATTCGTTCCAGCTACCATGTCTCATTCCTTCAGCTTCCTAAGACATATGTGATGTCTTTACATAACCATCCGTGCTCTTCGCACTTCCTAACTCTACACATTCTCTTGGACGAATTTACTAATTCCTTTAGTCTTCTTAACTGGGTTCCTTTACTTCAACCATTCGTGGTAATCCATTGCTCTCATTTGACTTTTACTGCTGACCGTAGTATGGAGTTGACTACTCCCCGTGTTTCGGACTCTTCTCGTATACATATATGGGGTATCATACTGATACATTACTACTTACCCGACTAACCCATAAGTAGGTCTGTCAGGCCCACATGCTCCTATCGGAGTGCGGTCGTCCCACAACACAGTTGGTACACTCGTAGTGTCCGTTACACGCCTAGGTGAAGTATTCTGTTGTCAACTCCCTTGTATTGTCTATGACAATATACTTCCGTGCTTCCCGAACTCATTCAAGGGAAGGTTTATCCACCGTTGTACTATTCTGAACTCCATCCATACCGTCGGGTTGGTACCCTCGGTTTCACCGGTTTTCGTCCGGTTATTCAAAGGTAAACTGGTTGAAAGAAGGGTAAAAGAAGTATTGGTTTAAAAGAGAATTTGGTTTTGAAAGAAAGAGTTTGAACTAAATCTGAGTTTGAAAGAAAATTCTCCTGGTTTCACAACACCTTCTTGCCTTAACCAAGTCTAGCTTCTTGCGACTGGTATATTCATTTACAAAGGTTAGGCTGTTAAGCCCTTCCACGGTTACGATGATCACATTTATTTCTGGGTACTTTACTAAGTAGTTTGTAGTTGTCAATTTTTTTTTCTTCGAACAGCCCTGTTATAGCTGCACTTGCCACGGCAAGTGCGCCCTGTTAACTGGCTGTCGGTTCAACATGTACCGGCTGCGGTACTGTTTTTGTCTGCACCGTATTCAGTGGTCTCATGGGTCCTTACTTGGATACTCTAATTGGTAACTAATCTCCTGCACAACTTCTCATTGTCCTCCTCTAATAATCATTTACTAGGGTGTTTCCCATTCTGGGAGACCCCTTTTTACTTATTATTGCATCCTCTTCGTAGCCCATTCCACGCATTTGTCGTGGTTACTGAGACTTGTCTCTTGTCTGGGTACTACGTTGTAGTTCCTTTGTCGGTTGGTATACCATTGGTGCCATTATCTAACATTTGCCATCCCGCAGACTCTCGTCTCGGGTTTCATTATTTCACTTCTTGCCTGTTGCAAGCTGGTAGTTTTCGACTGCTCGGCATGTCGACCCAGGTTGCCGGAAATTTCATTCTCCTCATACACAAGATTCTCCATTCTTCGCTATGAAATGCGGTTAACAGTTTAGATGGGAACCGTCTCCGGGATTTCCCACTTTTCGGGATCTACCGTATGACAGGTTCTCCATCTACAAGATAGTTAATAACAGCCAGACCGGGTCTTCCCGGGTAAGAGAGGGCTTTCATCTCTCTGGCGTTCCTTCCCAAGTCATAAAATAGGGGTTGTGGAGGGCGGGATGGATATAGTAGGTTTCCAGTATTCACTGGCAGTTCCTAACTAGCGTATCACTCACGCTATCACTCAACCCTTAACCCAAAGTACTAAAATCTTAACTCGGTACTTCCTAGGCTCGGTAATTCAGTCATCAGAGCGATACTTCGCTCTGATACCACTTTTTGTAACACCCCATCCACAACGTCGCACTTTATAACCATCTGCAGCGGAAACATAAACCATCACATTACTTAATCCGTTGGTGTTACACGCCGTTAACCACCCACGTGGCTAACAAGGCTAATACATACATATTATATCGGTCTGATGGACTAGATCCCCGAGCAACTACACCATACAATCCTGATTCCATTTCCAACAATTATTTACATATACATCCCCCACTGTACCGAGTATTCATTAACCAATGCCGATAACAAATTCGGTCTTACTACACCTATAATACATACACCATTAAAGGGCTACCAATGTACAAACATCTACCCCGTCCTACTCTCGAACGGCTTCCAGCTCCTTGTACCTGAAATAGAAAAAGGAGAAAAGGGTGGCCCCCAAGGGGTCAGCACCTTTGCTGGTATGGTAATCCCGCAGCCCGCATGCTACCGGGCCACGCACAACTAATTGTCGTCTTAGCATGCTGTTGATTTAAATCCTGCATGTAAACCATAAACACACAACACATTGCATACGCCCAGCTATAGGGCTCAACAAACACCCAACACATCCATACATCCACACATAACAAATCAACATTGTTTCCTTAACCCTAGAGTGACTCTCCTCTTAATGGAGTTACTTCCTTAACAGACGACACTACCCATTAATCGGGTTATCCTTAAACGCTTTTATTATAAACCTGAATTCATAACCATAATCCACATATCCACAATTTACCAATATAACTTCACACCGAATAGGAATTGCAATACATCCATACCACATACAACAACGGGTACGGTTCTCTTAAGGAACCAACCCAACCATAATTAGTTCACTTTAGAGCCTAGAGAATGCTGCCAAAACTCATGATAAGCTCGTTCCATAACTTGCTACCGTTTCTTTAAATGAACAGATAACTTAACACCAAGGTGCGTCGGGTACAGTAAACCAAGCACACCGAACAACCATTGTATGCCCCAGAAAACCGACGTGAGTCAGTAACATAGCTTTGGCTAAGCTAAAGGGAAGATTGGAAACCCAATGAGTAAACAACCTAACATACACCAAGAGAGTCGAACCGGGTATGACATCGACTCCCGTCCATCACACGCGTGGCCGGAACATGACCGGACTCCTCACCCCCCATTAGTACACATATACTTATAGTTAAGTAGTTAAGGCTCCATTATGGAACCTATCACATCCACACACATTCGGTATCACAACCGTGTTAAGCATGTAAGGGAGGTTCTCACACCTACAAACAATAACCATACACAACTAACTCACGCATAGCCGTGGTTAGAACGTTCCCAAGGTTTGGGTCGTTAACTCCGAATACCGATATCTCATGTGTACCTAGATTTGGTTAGCTAAGGTTTAACACCTATTTGAGGTTAAACGGTATTGGTGACCAGATTCGCCACATAAATTAATTACTATAAACTCATTTCATTTTATCTTACAAGGTGGCAAACACACAGAAAAACACATTGGCATACAAGCCGGTGTAATCCGGTAGGACACAGGTTGCAAGAAAACCATACCTGTCTCCGGAGTCCACTCCACCATGTCCACTTACGTTCCTCGAACAATTCTCGAACAACTGGTACATTAAAGTTGTTTTCATTAACATTGGGGTAACATGTTTGTGTAACGTCGAATGACCGTAGTTATCCCCGTTAACTAGTTAAATGACTTAACATTTTAACTTGATTTACTCTCACATTTTATTCCAACTTCCCACCCCCAAATTGTCATTATAACTCACCAAACATGTCCTTAATAACCTTACAACATCATTATCCATCAATCCCCATCATTAGACACCATGTTCCAACCTTAAACAACAATTTTAGAGTGGTCCGGGACTTGGTCCTTACCTTAAGTCCCGGACCAGCACTTACTTAAAATCTTCGGCGTATTTCATAGGGTGGTCCGGGACCTTGTACTCACCCCAAGTCCCGGACCAAAACCAGTGGTGCACTCTCGGCCTATTTTCATGCATAGTCCGGGACTTGAACCATAACCTAGGTCCCGGACCAAACCTACAGAATTGTTAAAATTGCATTTATCAAGTGTTGTTGCCTTAGTTCTCCACTCCATTAATTGTATAAACTTACCATATGATCTTAGGTATATTCTAATGCCAAAATATCATCTTAAACATCCCTAGTTTCATGTTCAACTTGTTACTCAATTTCCTTATATATATTCACCAACATTACCTAACCTTAAACCAATTTCTCCAAGACTTGAACACATCCTAGAACACCCGTTAGATTTCTAAAACTTCCAAGATAATGCCTAAGTCCTTGTAGCACCTTAGAACACCTTAATGCATGTTTTCTTCCTTAGCAAAAATTTACCCATCCCTTACATTTCCTAGTTCACCAAAGTTCACTTAAACACTTAGACTCCTTATTCATTTTACAAATTTTCGCCATAGGTTCTCTTAGCATATCATCATTCCAAACTCTAGTTTCACCCCCTTAAACATTCAAGATCACCTAAATCCATCAAGAACACCATCACACACATACCTTCACCAAATTACACCACAACACAATATAGTGCTTAACTTAAGTGCTTGGCACTTAGGCCCTTAAATAACATGGCTCTTAGGCCCTTAAATTGCTTAAACCTTAAACACTGAATTTCCACAAGTATATGCCTTCGACCTGCAAATACCCAACAAAATATTCCCTTAATAATCTCTTTGAGAGCATTTCACTAGCTCATTTACCATTGGCTCCTTATTATTTTTAAGCAAATCAAGCTCATTTTCCTAAGGCATTTAAACCACTTTGAGATAGTATTTTTTACCTCTTTTTCCACACAAACTTTTCCTTGTTTCCTTGCTTAAAAATCGGCCAAGCTTAGTGCTTGTCAACTTCTAAACATTATACAACAATATAATGGTATACAAGCTTTAAGCTTCATCTCATTGTAAACCCTAGTTACATATATATCTTAAGGTATTAAATGATTGTTTTACTTGGAATGGAAAGAGAGCTTGAATATATATCAAGAGAGGACTCCACCAAGCCCTTGGAAGATTCAAATGAAGCTAGAACAAGCAAGGTAAAGACACCATGTAAGGTAAATTTTCGGCCATATAAAAGGAGAGGAAACTTTGATTTTCCTTTGAGATTCCTTACCTAAGCAAAGGAAACAATAATATGTTGAAATATGAGCTCAAGCTCCTTCAATGGTGAATCTCCATGGCACCAAAATGAGGCTTTTGAAGATTTGAAAAGGTAGGAGTGTAGAGCTTGCTCCAACTAGAAGAACGGTGGTCTCGAAATTGAATTTGGACCATGGAGCTAGGAGTTACATGTGGTCAAAGATGGAGTCTTGGTGTGTATTATTGCAAACGTAAATGAGAAAGAAGAGAGGTTGAAGAGAGCTTGCAACCGTGTGAAATGAAGAAGGAAAGGAGAAGATTAGGATAAGTCTTGCTTTTACAAGATATTAGTATTAATAAGTAACTTTCTCCTTTTTACTTCTTGCCCTTCCTTCCCTTAATTAATTTCTTTACGTTGGTGACTCACCATGCTAAAAACCGGCCCCCATCATTTATTTAGAGATAGTTTGCTCTGCATTGACCCATTTAATTACTTGTACCAACATATGTTACAAACTAGCTTATTAAAGTTACTTTCACTAAAACAAGGCACTTAGATGTGAAATTTTTGATTTCCCATTGACCTAGACCTCCAAATTGTTACAAATTAGTACACATATTTATTTAAGAGTAATGATGGACACCTAGCCATTCAAAACTCATTTACAAGACAATTTTCCAAAAATGTGCTTTAAGACTCCTTAAAGCACATTTTGTGGTTTAACTTGTTTTCAAGCTTGGTTTTCTTCAATAATTGATTTAATATGTTCATTAACATATTTCCAAGGTCTAGAAATGACCTTTAGGTTTTATACAAGGTTAACCAAGTCTAGAGCAATTATTTGCTTAAATTGACCTTAAGATGTTTCCTTGTATTTTGCTTGGCTTAATTGTTCACTGATGTTGTTAAGGCACTTTTTAGCCTTTGAATACCATAGTTTAACATTTAACCAACATTGAAGGTTTGGGGTATTTCACAGAGTATTCACAGACATTGGATATGTCACAGGAAATACCTAATACTGGGTGAATACCAGTGTAAATAATACGGCGAATGCCTAAATGAACATTTAATGTTCGATGAACGGGATAGAATTCCCATAGTATACTTCACTAAAGAAAGAACCAATGATCTACCCAATAATGGGAGACATTACAACCCTAAACGGGATAGTCAAGGACATAGCCGCAAGTCAAAGTCACAACTGAACATAACATGAGTACAAGCCAGATGTAATGGCATTACTCAGTAACACCCAGGAGCAATGCAATCCGAGAAGGGTGCCGGAGTCAACTAGTTTGAACGAAACAATCGTGTTGAGAACACAAGTGTTTAAGCAAACACTCGGGCAGAACCCGAAGGGATCCCTCGTAACACGGGATACCCAAAAATGCTAGGGGCATGAATTAATACCTAGTAGATAAGGGCCTTCCAAGTACGGAAGGGTGGTGAGACAACCATGTCAAAGAGCCCAGAAAAACCTCCTAACCGTCTAGTGGCATACGGAGAAGATGAAACCTATAAACAGCCCGCATGGAGCATGGCGAGGCAATGTGGCTTATAGCCGGTAAACTAACTGCAACTTGTAGATCAAACGTTGTAAACATATGCATAAAGGCATAAGAGGAACAGTGGAGAATGAACCACTACCTTAGAGTGGGGATACCACTTGTTATTATGGGCCTACGGAGCGGCATTTGCGTGAACCCTCCAGAGTAAGGCTACCACCTAAGTATGTAATGTGAAAACCGCTAAAGCGGAGTAGTGAACCTGAGCATGTGTATATTGCCAAGGAGTATATGAACACAAGAGTATAAAGAGGAACCTTGATAGCAGTAAAGGAAACCGATAGAGTAATCGGATGAGTAGTGAACACTGTATGTGTACAGTATGAACTGCAGAGTAAGCAGTGCGCAAGCGCGCAGAGAGATTTAAAGTAACGTATTTCATTGAGCCAAGTGAATGGCAAGCCATAGTATAAATGGCGGGAGTACATGAGCAGAAGCTAAAGTAGTAGCGGATGCCATGTAACAAATGTTGTTTAATGAGTAAGAACATGGTACGCAGCGAGCGACCATTGTAAGAGTATATTCAGATAATGATGGAGCTGATGAGAAAATGTTAAAGACATGATCATTCCTATCTCATGAGAGATTTACTGTCAAGGGTTTACGCTTCTGCACTCTGTATGACTGAGTGTTTTGGTATTGCACTTGTGCGGTGATGATCGAGTGGGAGGCCAGGAATTGAGAAATGTCAACAAAGCCTGTTGAGTGAGAATTTAGAGAGATAACCGTGCGGCCATTGGCCAAAGATGCACAAAGAACGTGGGCAGTAACCCACAGGGCCCAGGATCGATATGTGGAAAAAAAAGGCAGAGTATTATGAATGAAGAACTCTGGTACAGAACCAAGAAACAAACGTAATCCATGAGCCACTGTTAAACGAGAAGCACTACATGCTAAGTAGTAGCTTGACCTCAACCGACAATAAGTCGGAAAAAGTAGTGAATAACCACAAAGTATACAGAGTATACAAAAATATAGATTTCCAGAGAATTGGAGAGAAATCTATAACTCATCGAATTCGCATACGGTAAGAGATACCAAGCGACGATTGAAAACATTGAGAATACCAAAGAGCGAGTTAAACTCTAGTTATCAGGTCACGCAATAGAAGCTTGTGGACCGTGATTCAGGGTTAAGTATATCTATATCATAAACCCCTTGAAGCCTTAGAGGCTAAAACCTAACCCGGTTATGAGTTAATTAACCGTACTGAAGTTTAAACACTTCATAATACTCGAATTAATGAACCAATGTTCAGTGATAACATATGGTTGGTTACGCGGGCGTAACCCCTTTTAAGGGGGGTAGGGCGAGAAACCGCTTAGAGTATGTTTTCGTATTGGTGCGTAAACTACTATGTGCATAGCACAAAAGAAATTATTTTGATGATTGGAACTCATGTTACATAACATGTCTACCCATTCATCGTGTAAGTATGAGTATTATGCATGAGAGATGCGAGTAATGTGTATGTAATATATGAAAAGAGGAGTAGAGAAACTCCTAGGGAATGAGAATCCCTATAGTATATGTCTAGTGAGATTAGACATGAGTTATGATGAGTATGAATCGGCATGAAACCGATGTGTAACCTAAGAGGGAGTGAGTTCCCTAGGTGATTTTTTTGAGAATGATAGATGGAGTGAGTTCCATCCTTTGGAGTTGTATGTTTGTGTTTTAAATTGAGCAACAATTTGGGTAAAGAAGCCATAAGTATGAAATACCTAGGTAAAGTAGTGAAGCAATGAGAATCACAAATGACCTAAGTACTAGGAACTAGAGATTAATTGAAACGAATTGTTTCGTGAATACGATTAGAAAGAGTAAAGATAGAAAACAAAAATGTTTGACTATCTGATTGTTTGAAACTGACGTGGGAGGTGGAACTTGATCTGCTAGCGATCAAGGGAAACCGAACACAAATTGGGGTGGAAGGATAGTTCAACACTGATGCTGATCACATCAGGGTTAGATGATTCCTGAAGCTCCCTATAGTGGTCACAAGTAATCACGCTAAGAAAGATACAGCTACCATAAATCTGATTTGGAGTTGTGTGATGTTTTAAAAAAGAATTTTCAAACAGATTTTGAAAAAGAATTTCCTTCAAGTATGAAGATGGAAATGAAACTGGTTTTGAAACCGCTATCACCCCCGATGGCTGAGCCTTAAGTCTTGATGACCGGTAGAACGTGGGCGTGCATTAGTTTTGAAACCATTGCACCGTACGTGCGGCGGTCCTAAATGACCGGTTGGGGCGGTGTCAGTGTGTGATTTTTCCAAAGGCAGCGGGACGGGGAGAGTACCCTGAGATGTTCCTGTGTTGAGTGAGTCAACCAGAGTGCCTAGGGATATGTATATGTGTAACGTTTTGATCAGAACCGAAGGGACCGTGGGCCAGAGAGAGTAAGTGCCCATTTGTCATGAAACGGCCGTGAACCAGAAAGAGTAAGTGTTCAACGTGACCGGTACCTGAGGGATCAGTAGTATATCACTCAACATGGATTCGAGGACTGTAGTGCCTTCTTGTCTTCGGACCGATTCCATGGAGAGGTAAAAATAGTATTTTTGATTGCTATACATGCTGTATATGTGTGTGGTATGTAGTATGAAATGAGACTGACTTGTGGAGTCAGTAGGGTTATACATGTACTATAACCTTGACATTGAATGCCTTGAGAGTAACCATCTAGATTCACCAACTTTGAGGACAAAGTTCCTAAGGGGTGAGATTTTAATGCCCCGGATCTAAAAATGGTGATTAAATTACTCTAATGATTATTAAGGGCCTAATGGTGCCTAAAGAGTATTGGTAAAAAGAACAAAACCAAAAGAAAAGAAACGCTTGAAAAGCGAAAACGCTAAAATGCGCGTTAAATGAGTATATGAGATATATGATCTCGAGAGGGTCCGAGATGGATTCCTAAGGCTTAGTTAGGCCTAATAAGTATACGGGAATTATTCCCGAAGAAAACGGATCCAAATAATGGATTAAAACGCTAATTAAGCATAAAAGCACGTTTTTTCGAGAAAACCCGAAAACGTGACTTTAAGTGGTCAAATGGACCCGTAAAAATTATAGTTGATTAAATAACTATAATTAAGTATTAATGGAAGCTTAATAACCATTAAAATTAATTAAACGGGAAAAATCCGAAAAACGGGCCCGGTTAGTGAATAGTGCCTAACCGGGTAAAATAACGAGCGTTTCCTGTAAAAGACAAAAAAAACGCCCCAGCTTAATTAGCTAGTGGGGGGCCGGTTTAATATAGTAGTAGCCTCCCCCTCTCTTGTTAATTAGTTAGGAATAAAGGAAGAAAAAAAAGTGAAAGTAAAAAAAAGGGGAATAGTAAAAAGTAATTTACTTACTCTCTCACCTCTTCTTTTCTCCTCACTCACGATCTCCCTCCTTCCAAATCGAGCTCCTTCTCCCTTTGCCTCTGTAAATGTCGATTCCATCAGAGAGCACACAACACCATCTTCATTCCCTCCTTGCTTGCTCATTTCTTCATCAAATCACACAAGAAACCACCGTTAGACTCGTACCGGCGAGGGCTACGTTTTCCACCCCTCAAAACCTTGGTTCCTCCACCACTTCACTTCCATGATGTTGGGCCTTTTGAAGCTTAAAGGGTGCTTTTAACTCTCATTCACCTCCTTGATGCCTCAAGGTAATTATAAGCTAGAGTTTTACTCATTTCTAGCTTGTTCTTGTAGTTTTGGAGAATTTTCCTCACGTTGAAATTTTCCCCCATTCTAGCAGTGAGCTCCTTGCCCTTGTGGAGTGTTGGAAATGCCATTTGATTGCCAAGCTAGCCATTTGGTTATTCTAAGGTAATACTAAACGACTTTTAAAACTAGCTCTTTAATATGTTAGGTTGTGTGGAGAGAATTGAAATTGACTTGTGGTTATATGTGTGATGGGATATGGTGTAGTTAGCAATCCATAATCCTTGTGGTGTGGAAAACAAGAAGAGAAAGAGGGCAAGATAAAGAGGAAGAAGAGGAGTGAAAACCGAAAGTAAACAAGGTAAAGAGATTACCTTGTGCTTGTTTTATTTTCTTTCTGAAACCTATGTTGGTGGGGTGTAAATAACCTTGAGCTTGTGTAGTCTTGGTACTACAATATTCATAGCTGAAAGATAATGTTTTAATGTGTGGGAGTGTGTAAATGAACCTTGAAGTTAGGTTAGTGTACTTATGTGAGCAAATGGGACTTTGATGTGTTGTTTATGTTAAAACCAAACGGTGGGAGAAGTGTTGTGAGCTGTTTTAGTGTGGTGAAAATGCTAAGGAAAGCAAGTAGGTGCTGTCAAAATTTCCTAGGAATGGATAAGTTTGAGTGTTTTATTATAAGGAAACTAGGTGTTCAAGAGGTGTTAAATGAGTGGTTAATGGTTTGGAAAACCAAGCTTGAAGGAGAGTGTGTTAGGAGTAAAAATAATGCCATGTGAATGCTTGGAATGGCTTCAGTATGAGAGGTTTGAATGGTTTAAAGTAATAGCCAAATTTGTTACAACTTAGAAGAACAAGAGAACTAGTTATGATATAAGTGATTTTGAGGAAGAATTTGAGTAAGGGTTTAACCATGATTTGAAGTGGTATAGAGCATGTTTTAAGGTGATAAAACATGTAGAATCTTGTGGAAAGATTAGGGAAAGATTGGGTGTGGATTAAGTTCAATTGGGGTTGAAAAATGATGTATGTTGCAGGTTTTAGCAGGGTCCGGGACCTAGTCCATGGACAAGGACCCGGACCACCCCCTATTTTTATGTCGAGAGTGCACATACATGTTGGTCCGGGACTTGGGATAGGGACAAGGTCCCGGACCATAGCAAAAATTGAGCCGAGAGTTGTATCTTCAGTTGGTCCGGGACTTAGGGTAAGGACCAAGTCCCGGACCACCCCCAGAATTGCCGTGAGTGTTTTAAAGGTTGCTAATGATGGGGGTTTGAATGCTAATGATGTTATAAGATGTTAAGGCCTTGTTTGGTGACATGTAAAGGCCCTAAGAAGTGTAAGAAAGTGTTAGAAGAGAGTGAGAAATGAGAACTCAAATTAACAAGTGTAAAACCGATAACGGGATAAACGGGGTTAAGTACGGAGTAGCATTTTATTATGTACCGTATGAGCTTAGTATTAATAATAATGTTTGAAACATTATCAGAGAATCGTGCGTGACCCGAGCATGGTGAGATGACACGGTAAAAGTAAAAACCCCGGTGAAGGTATGATTTTCTCATGCCCCGTATGCTAACCGAGTTACTCTGATTTGTGTGTTTGTGTGCCGGCTTAATCAAGATTAAAGCATGAAAATAATCCCTTGTTTGATTATGCATGCATTGTTGTATGTTGAATGAGCTAACATACTTGTATGCCGGTGTGGTCTAACTTAGTGCATAGACCGACTCTTAGTGAGTACTGATTGACTAGAAACCCGTTGAACGGGAAGTCACATAACCAATGGTATTATGCAAACACCACAAGCTATCGATTAAAGTATAATGATAACACAACATACAAACTCCCTAAAATGCGAGGAGATGTACGGTTGAGTATATACCCATAACGGTTAGAGAACCTTATTGAAACAATCCACGAAATAAATATGAGTGGAGAGATAAATGAACCTCCATCGAGAGGATTGAAGTTAGTCCAATGGAGTGAATATATAAGAAAGGTAAAAGAGACCTAAGGGACTATGTGGTTCCCTTGAGACACGGTCGACCTCCTATATGAGGATTTTACCCGGTATAAGAAAATATCCTAATGTATAAGCATATGATTGTGAGGGTAACCCTTAAACCTAAGATTACCCGAATTTAAGTAAAATTCCCAAAGTCATTAGAAACATCGAGAATGATGCTTCTAGACTAAATACATATATGAATTATATACTCCGAGAGAGGAGTGTATGGAACGAGAGTAGTCCGAGAGTAGTCGGACCTAAGTAAAAGAGATAGGAACTAAGAGAGAGTTCCGTGAGCTAGTTGAACCTTCCCACCATGCTAGACCTAGAGTAGGGTCGAAACCGGGGAAGTAAGACTATGCTAGAGAGCCATGAGTTTTGGCTGTATGTATAAGAGTAACAAGCGTGTCGTAGGAGACCTGTAGTGTCTCGAGAATCTACAAGAGCTTGAGTATGAATAACCCAAGAGTGTGGGTGAGATAATGGTATAAAAACCCGAGAGAAGGGGAGATATGTATGAGAAACCCAGAGAATGGGTAAGTACAAGAATGAGTAGCCCAAGAGAATGGTGTGTATACGAATAAGTAACCCGAGAGAGCGGGTGAGGTATTGAATAAGTAAACAAGGCATAGTGAGGAAAACCCTCAATGCCTAAAAGTAACCAGTTACCACTAACAACATTGTTATGTTAGTTAGGAATCGTGTTCCGTGATTGGATGTAGGTTCCTTATGTGATATACATATATTGTATTGCCATGATGCATGTTGTTTGATTAAAATGAACTCCATGTATATCCGACCCAAAGTAGTCGGCGTACCGCGGTTAGCACGTGGTATAGCGAATTTCATGCGCAGCGAAAGCTGACCCCCTAGGGGGAACGTTTTTAGTGTGCAGGTACTTGAAGCTGACCACCGTTCGAGAGAGTAGGACGGGGACTGCTGTGAGCATGGGTAGTTAGATTGTAATTACTTATGCGTTTGAATGAGGTGTAAGTCCGAGTATGTTATCGGCATCCGTATATTGTAGACTCGGTATAGTAAAGTAAGGAATTGAGTATTGTGCTATATGAAGTACTCGGTTGTTCCAGTCCATCAGACCGTTACTGTATGTGAGGCAGGCCTGGTTAGCCACGAGGGTGGCTAACGGCGTTGTATCACCCTCTGTTGTATTTGAATTCCGCTGCGAGCTTAATGGTAAATTGTAACAGTTTAAGAGGTAATGATGAGATTAGCAGTTGGGGTGTTACATTAGAACATGAGAACACCTATCAACAACACTTCCATATCACATTAATAACATCTTTACCTTACATCGGACGCATGGTCTAAACAATAAAACATCACAACATCATTCAGACTCAGCGATCTGTAACATAACATAGACTGATACCCCAAACCTTGGTATGTTGGTTAAATTAGAACATGATTATTAAGACTAAAAAGAGTCTTAGAAACCTTAGTAAACAAATTTAAACAAAAGGAAACACAAATGTGCTTTAAAGTCAATAAGAGCTAAAATGTGCTCTAAGCTTGGGATAAACTTGAGTAAGGCCTAATGAGCTTACCAAGACTTCATTTATATACTAATGAACATATTAAACCAATTACCAAAGAAAACCAAGCTTGAAAACAAGTTAAAACTCAAAATGTGCTTTAAGAAGTCTTAAAGCACGTTTTTGAAAAATTGTCTTGTAAATGAGTTTTGAATGGCTAAATGTCCATCATTACTCTTAAATATATATGTGTACTATATAGTATCACATTTGGGTGGCTATATTAGTGGGAAATCAAAAATTTCACTTCTATGTGCCTTGTATAGGTGAATAGTACTTTTTAAGCTATTTTGTAACATATGTGGTATAAGTAATTAAATTGACAAACAAAGACTAAAACACCCCCACACTAATATAAGGGGCCGGTTTTTATAAGGTTGTGACTCACCACTCTCTTATTAATGTATTAAGTAAGTAAAGATAAGTAAATAAGCTACCTTTTTACTTTATAAGTATAAATATCTCTTAAAGCAAATTCTATCTTCATTCTCTCATTTCCCTTCCTTGCTCACACGGTTTCCCACTCATCTTCTCCCTTCTTCCTTGTTCTCTCACGATAAACCACTACCACCATTAAAACACAAGCTTTGACCACTTGCTAAATCTAGCTCACTTGTCCAAATCAAAAACAAATACCACCAATCTCTTCCTCTCATCAAGCTCTTCATTCCTATCTTCTCAAAACTCCTAGAGCTCCATTTCGGTGCCAAGGTGTTCCACCATTGAAGGAGCTTGAGCTTGGATTTCTACATATTATTACTCTCCTTTACTTCTAGGTAAGGAATCTCAAACAAAAATCAAGTTTCCTCCTTGTTTTTGTCATGTCCGAAAATACACATTGATATAGCTCATTGTGTGACTTTGTTCTAGCTTCATTTCAACTCTTCATGGACTAGGTGGAGTCCTCTCTTGTTATATATTCAAACTCCCTTCAAAGATCAAGGTAAAACAACTACATTAATGTTTTTGAAACTATGTCAAATTAGGGTTTACAATGAGATGAAGCTCAAAGCTTGAATACTCATTATGGTGTTTGTATATTGTCTAGAACTTGACAAGGAATCAAATTGTCATACGGTTTTGTAAGGAATCAAGAAGGAAGTGTTTTGGAAAAGAGGTAAATCTACTAACTTAAATGTTGTTTAATGCCTTAGGAGAAATGAGCTTATAAATGCTTATTAAAACTACCTAAAGAGCAAATGGTGAATGACTTAGTAAAGTGTTCTCAAGAGACTAGTAAAGGGCATATGTGTTGTTGAGTGTATTTGCAGGTTAAAGGCATATATTGTGGAAATTCAGTGTTTGATTTAAGCACTTTAAGGGCCTAAGAGCCATGCATTTTAAGGGCCTAAGTGCCATGCAATTTATATTGTGCACTATATTGTAATGTGGTGTAAATTTGGTGAAATTGTGTATGAGAGTGTTCTTGGTGATTTTAGATGTTCTTGTGTGTTTAAAGGAGAAGGTAAAGTGTTTAGGCTTAGTAATGTTCTAGGGGAATCCATGTCAAAATTTAGGTAGGAAGTAAGAAGTTCTAAGTGTTTACATAAGGTTTGGTGAGTTAGAAAGTGTAGGAGATGAATAAGAAGTTTATGATGTTCTTAAGGAATTTTGATGAACTAGGAAACATTCTATAGTAATAAGGACTTAGGCATGATCTTGAGATTTAAGTAGGTACCAAAGTCACTTTGGGACTTAGGTAAATACCTAGGCAAACTTTGGTAAAATAAGGAGAAGTGTACACTAGGAAAAGAGTTTCAAGAAGGAGATAAGGAATTAGTGGTGAGAGATGATGCTTGGGAGATGATGTTAAGTTAGGAGAAGCATTTTGGGATAGTAGTTACCATAGGTGAGAAACACCATCTAGGAAACCTAGTATGAAATAACATAAGTGTTAAGGAATTTTTACAAGGAAATAAGTAAAGGTTAAGGAGTTAGAAAATGAGTTTCATGGATGTTGTATGTGGGTATAAAGTTACCAAATGTTGCTAGGAAGCATTAAGAGGCCTTAGGAGAAGGTTGGTGAAGAATTGGCAAAGTTTGGGTAAGTTAGGAGGCGACCGACCCAGGGGCCGACCCAGTTTTTGGGTCGGTCGAGCCTCTGTAAAATGTTAGGAAAATGTTCGGTGATGGTCCGACCCAAAAGGGTGGGTCGGACATGGGTCGGTCCAAGTTTCAAAGGAAGGAAATGTTCGCACATGGACCGACCCAGAATGGTGGGTCGGACGTGGGTCGGACGGGCATAATTATGGAAGTAAAAGGGTTCTGTAATGGACCGACCCAGAAGGTTGGGTCGGACATGGGTCGGTCCAGGTAAGGTTCTTCAGACCCGAAAACCACTGGGAGGGTCCGACCCAGTTGTGGGTCGGACGGTGGGTCGGTCGGACCAAAACATGTAAAAAAAAAAACAGAAAAGAATGTGACTTATTTAGTTAACCCTAGGGTGTTTAATGAAGGTAACCTAGGGTAGGATAGGCATTAAAACATGTCATACAAGCATGTTGAATACATAGTAAGTGTGAAGTTAAATAATTAATTAACCGACCTTACTAATGTGTATAGGATTCTCTCAAGGTGGGAACGAAACAAGGCAAGGACCAAGGTATGGTTTTCTTGCAGTCTGTTGCCTAACGGTTTACACCGGCTTGGGTGTTGTTTGTTTTCTGAGTGTTTACGACCTTATAAGATTAAGGCATGAAAAGAGTTTACAGTTTTATATTATGATGTTGTGTTATTATGACTCTTTTCCCTTGGTGTGTCTAACAAGACCTAAATGTTGCTTGTATGTGACTTAACAAAATGTTGTGTGATCACTAACAAGTGCTAACCGGGGGAGTGAGGAGTCCGGTTGTTCCGGCCACGCGTGTGATGGATGGGGGTCGATATCATATCCGGTTCGGCTCTCTTGGTGTATGTATAGGTAGTATTCCAATTTGGTTTCTACCTTCCCTTAGCTTATCCAAAGCTAGTTACTGACTCACGTCGGGCCATAGGGGCATACGTATGTTATTTCGGAGTGCTCGGGATTACTATATCCGACACGCCTTTGGTATAAGTTAACCGTTCTATATAACCGGACGGTAACGAGGATGGTAACGAGCTTAACATGGGGCTGGTAAAAACCCCTAGGCTCTCATGGTATACTAACTATGGTGGAAGGTTCCTTGTGAGGACCAAGTTTATGGTGTTGTGTATTGATGTTGTGATGCTATGCAATTTCCCTTGCTATGCTATGGTATATATGTATATATGTTGGTTGTTCTAAAATGAATGCCATGTTATTATGACAATTGGTTGCGCGTATCCCGTTAGTCGATGGGCTGCGCGTTAGCCATACCAGCAAAGGTGCTGACCCCCTCGGGGGCCCCATATTTTATTTGATTGCAGGATGAGGATCGAAGAGGCTGAGTGGCTCTAGGTCCTAGGCGGTAGATATACTTTTGGATAAGTAGGTTGTTGAGCCCGGGATGCGCCTGTGCTCCCGAGGCGTACATGTTGATACCTTGTTATACAGTTATGGATGATTATGGTTTGGAGATGATTGTAAATTAAATACTCGGTATTGTCGGTTATGTTTATATATGGATGTTAGTTACTATGCTCGGGAGTCTGATCGTCAGACCGATACACTGTATTTATTCTGCCTAGTTAACCACGTGGGTGGTTAACGGCGTTGTAACACCAAAGCGTTTAGTTATTATTTGGTTGGTTATTTCCGCTGCGACTTCGGTAGATGATAGGAGCGTTGTAGGGGTGTTACAAAAAGTGGTATCAGAGCGAAGTATCGCTCTGATGACTAGAATACCGAGCTTAGGAATATACCGAGTTAGGAAACCTAGCTACAGTTACCTAAATGAGCGGACTTGGAAGGGTTAACCACTAACTAAGTGTGGAATTACCTGGTTGTCGGGAAGATGTTATAACCATTGGACCGATAAGTGTGCAAGCATAATGCTAATGAATATTCATATGAATTCAGATGTCAGGTAGACCGCGAGGTCGAGGCCGCGGACGCGGTACTGGAGATATGGGTGACCAGGGCGAGAACCCTACGGCACAGACTATGGCTGAGGCAGTTGCAGCCGCCGTAGCCCAGATGGTCCCCCAGATTGTAGCTGCGGTGCAGCAGGGGCAACAGCCCGGAGTTCAGCCACCACCACCACCGCCACGTGAGACCAATTGGGTCAAGGCGCTGGCTGATCTGAGGCCGCCATCATTTCATGGGGAGACCGATCCCCGTAAGCTAGAGGCGTACATCTCCGAGTTGGAGACCGCCTACGAGACTTTGGCCGTACCTGCTGAGGCTAAGGTCCGACTTGCCGCCTACTACTTGAAGGGGTCGGCACAGAGTTGGTGGAAACTGGTGAGGGAGGACAGGATGACTGATCCTGAGTTTGGATGGAGGGAGTACACGGCTCTGCTGCGAGCCAAGTATTACCCGGTGCATGTGCAGGAGGCAAAGCGCCTCGAGCTTGACAGTCTGAAGCAGGGGGATAAGATGTCGGTTGATGACTACTATACCGCATTCACCGGCCTTATCCACCTGTTACCAGACCTTGGGTATTCGAACCGGGTGTTGGTGAACCGGTTCTACAATGGACTGAGCCACCGTCTCCGCTATGGGATGGGGCCAGCTGAGTATACCACCTTGCAGGTAATTAGAGTACCTTATTGTGAATCAATTTATACCATGAGTGAATGCTAATGTGAGTTGGTGAGTTTTGTTTTGCGGGGCATGACTGACATCCTAAAATTCAGGAGTGCTATCATGCCGCTGCAAAGGTTGAAATTACCGTCCGTCTGAGGGACGAGGAAAATGCGCACAAGCGCAAGGCCACCAACGAGGGCCAAAATCAGCAGGGGTATGGGGGAGGAAAGAAGAAGAAACCCTACCCCCAGCCCCAGAAGGGCCAGTACCAGGGTGACAAGGGCCAAGCTCAGACCACCACAGCTGGTGAGCCACTGAAGCTCACATACGCGTATGCGGCGAAGCCTCTACGCTCCTACCCGCCTAAGGCAGCTAGCGCGGGTTCGGAACCGGAGCGCCACTTTTACTGTAAGTGGTGCAATGGAGACCACCCTGGCAAAGACTGCAAGGGGAATGATGTGAGGTGCCGCCACTGCCAGAAGATGGGGCACCGTGAGTTTGAGTGTTGGACGAACCCCAACGGCAGAAAACAAGCCAAAGGGGCAGTGGAAGGGTAACACTACCACGACCACTGAAGGCCCGAAGGCGATTACTCAGCAGACTTCTGACAGGAAGTACACTGAATCCCAGAAGGGGAAGGCTACGGGGTCCGGCAAGGCCACCCTGAATGTGGTGGACCGGTCTGAGGCACCAGGATCCTCTTCGAGACCAGGTACCGCCTAAACTGATAAATGAAAAAGTGATTGCTTACCGCATTTCATGCATGAGTGTTAGCAAGTCTAAGGGTATAAACATATAAGTAAAGAGTTAGAACATAATGTGGAAAACACCTAAATTAGGCAATTTGAAACTTAGGAACCTTCAATATCTGCTATCCAATCCCACCCGCACCAAACCCTGAAGAAACCGCCATCAACATCAACGACTTTCCATTGGAGCAATGTCAGGTTATCCAGCCAGGTATGATACTCTTAAATGGATACCTGACACCGGAAGCACAAATCCCATCATCAGACGATGCGACGAACTTGGAGCAAAACCAGGAGGGTTCTACACACCCGAATACCCGAACGGAGCAAGGATGCAATTGAAGATGATGTGCATGGGTAAGGACTGGAACCCTTACACCAAGTCATATCAAGAAGTACGAGCTGAAGATGGAGCAACAGTAGCAAGCATACCAGAGGAGTTCCACGCGGTCGTTAACCACGCCGTGGGAATTGCTCAGCAAGTTGAGACGGAATCAATTCCAAGTGTAAAGGCAGATTATGCATTGTAAACTTCTACCAGAAAGGTGGACGTTTGGGTATGCACCAAGACAAGGACGAGTCACCCGAGTCTCTAAGTAAGGGAGTACCCGTGGTGTCTTGGTCCATTGGTGATACCGCTGTGTTTGTGTATGGCGAGCAGAAGCGTGCTGATCTCGCAAAGAAGCTACTTCTGAAATCGGGGGATGTATTAATCATGGGTGGGCAATCAAGGATGCTATACCATGGCATCAGAAAGATCAAACTGAATACCGCACCGTCGGCAGTGATCAATGCCACACACATGAAACCGGACGTTTAAATTTGACTTTCAGGCAGTTTTGAGCCTTGTGTAATCATGTATGTATTAAGCCAGTGTGTTTGACAAAGGAGCTATGTCTAGCAATGTCACAATGTAACCAATTTATGGTGTAAAGACTGTGTTAATGAATAAAGGAATGTTGTTTGGAGTGTATCAACGTGTTGTTACCCAATACTTATTAGTTTGCCAATGAATTAGGCTGTGCACTCGGAACGGGAGGTATACTGAGTGTCTGCAATAAGGCAGAAGCCGGCAAGAGCGGCACAATCCTCACCGGTACCTTTCCAGTGAATGGCGTGGATGCATCGATTTGTTCGACTCTGGAGCCTCACACATTCATTTCGCTATCATTTGCGAAGAGGCTGGGGTTAGACGGTGAAGAGATGCCAGACTTCGTGGTCACTCTCCCGTCGAAAGAGCAGATCAGATGTACCCGCTACTACCGAGATGCTGTTGTTCGAATCATGGATGAGGAGTTTCCGATCGACTTGATAGAGTTCGACGGACTGGGTTTTGATGTGATTGTCGGGATGAACTGGTTGGAGCGGTACAAGGGTAGAATCCTATGTGCCGAGCATCGACTGCTTCTTAGGAGTCCATCTGGGGTTACCATATCTTACCGCCAGAGGCCCAGGGAGCCTTCGACACAGATCATCACCGCCATGGCCATGTATCGTGAGTTACGACGGGGAAATGATGTATACCTCTGCTATGTCCAGGACATAGAGAGAGATCCAGAGTTTAGCACAGATGTGCCGGTAGTCTCGGAGTTTCCTGATGTATTTCCTAAGGAACTGCCGGGCATGCCGCCAGCACGAGAGGTTGATTTGAGATGACTTGTTCCGGGCACCGGACCATTGCGAAAGCACCTTACCGTATGGCTCCAGCAGAGATGACAGAGCTCAAGGAGCAGCTGCGAGACCTACTCGACAAGGGCTTTATCCGCCCTAGTGTGTCACCATGGGGAGCGCCGGTCCTCTTCGTGAAGAAGAAGGACGGTAGCCTCCGCCTATGTATGATTATCGGGAGCTGAATGCTGTTACGGTGAAGAACCGTTACCCCTTACCACGCATCGACGATCTATTTGATCAGCTTAGGGGAGCATCAGTATTCTCCAAGATAGACCTACGTTCCGGATATCACCAGATTGCCATCCGTGACAGTGACATCGAAAAGACAGCTTTCAGAACTAGGTATGGGCACTATGAGTTCACCGTTATGCCGTTTGGCTTATCAAATGCACCAGCAAAGTTCATGGACTTAATGAACCGTTTGTTCCAAGATCAGTTGGACAAATCAGTGGTAGTCTTCATCGATGACATACTTGTGTATTCGAAATCGAGAGGTGAGCATGAAAGCCACCTGAGAGATGTATTGCAGACGTTGAGAAAGAATCAGCTGTATGCTAAATTTTCTAAATGTGAATTTTGGTTGAACCAAGTATCATTCCTTGGACATGTAATTTCTGAGGCCGGGATCGCTGTTGATCCGGCGAAGATAGATGCAGTGCGCACCTGGCCTAGGCCGAAGACAGTTACCGACATAGGAGCTTCCTCGGTCTGGCAGGTTACTATAGGAGATTTGTGAGGGACTTCTCCAGTGTCTCGAAGCCGATGACTTCCTTGATGAAGAAGGATGCACATTCGAGGACAGACGGAGAGAGCTTTCACGAGTCTCAAGGATGCTCTGACATCTGCACCGGTTCTGACATTACCAGACGGTCCAGATGGTTTTGAGGTCTATTGCGACGCATCAGGCAGGGGTATGGGTTGTGTGTTGATGCAACACGGGAAGGTCGTGGCTTACGCCTCCCGACAGCTGAAGAAGCATGAGGAGAACTACCCTACCCACGACTTAGAATTGGGGGCCATTGTCTTCGCACTGAAGATATGGCGACATCACTTGTATGGGGTAAGTGTGACGATCTATTCTGACCACAAGAGCTTGAAATACTTGTTCACTCAGAAAGAGTTGAACATGAGGCAGAGAAGGTGGGTTGAATTCTTGAATGATTATGATATGATTTACAGTATAAGGAGGGTAAGGCAAACGTGGTAGCTGACGCATTGAGTCGCCGAGCACACTCTCCATTCGCTAGTCTCTCATACTGGCTTGGTTGAAGAGGTGCGGAGTGCTCAAATGACGGATCAGTATATGGTGGAAATTAGACAGAAGCTTATTGATGGCACATTCGAGGGTCAGAAGTATGACTTCAGACTCCACGATGATGACCTGATTAGGCTCAATGGCGGTTGTGTATACCGAGGAGTAGCGCTGAGCTGAAGGAGCGCATATTGAGTGAATCCCATTGTTCTACTACTTCGATTCACCCCGGAGCTTCAAAGATGTATAAAGGTATGAAAAGATATTTCTGGTGGGCTGGATGAAAAAGGATGTAATGACTATGTGTTGAGTTGCTCACTTGTCAGAAGGTCAAGTTTGAGCACCGACGGCCTGGTGGTATGGTGCAGCCAATGCCAGTGCCGGAGTGGAAGTTCCATGCCAGATCTATGGACTTCGTGGTAGGGCTTCCGCTACAAGGGGAGGTCTAAATATGATTTGGGTGGTAGTTGACCGACTGACCAAGGTTGTCTCGATTCATTCCGATGAAGACACCTGGAAAGTGGCAATTGGCAGAATTATTCGATAAAGAGATTGTTAGACATCATGGTGTACCAAAGACGATAGTATCTGACAAGATAACCAGATTCCTATCCAGATATTGGAAGTCTACACGAGATGCACTTGGTACTGAACTGAAATTGAGCACGCGTTTCACCCACAGACCGATGGTCAGAGTGAGCGCACTATACAGACACTTGAGGATATGCTACGTGCATGTGCACTTGATTTTCAGACCAGCTGGATTGATAAGTTACATCTGATCGAGTTTAGCTACAACAACAGTTATCACGCATCGATCAAGATGTCTCCCTTCCAGGCATTGTACGGTAGACCATGCCGCACACCATTATGCTGGGATGAATCGAGTGAGACGGTCATTATAGGACCAGAGTAT
The DNA here is from genome assembly GCA_023374045.1 of Limonium bicolor. Taxonomy (NCBI): domain Eukaryota; kingdom Viridiplantae; phylum Streptophyta; class Magnoliopsida; order Caryophyllales; family Plumbaginaceae; genus Limonium; species Limonium bicolor. The sequence goes on from CM041780.1 coordinate 265,101,857, forward strand.
CTTGAGCAAGTTCAGGCAGAAGTTCGCCAGATCAGGGCTAATATGAAAGCAGCTCAGGATAGACAGAAGTCGTACGCAGATGTGCGCCGACGTGACCTGGAGTTTCGCCGTGGGCGATCAGGTATTTTTTGAGAGTATCCCCCATGAAGGGAGTATTTCGTTTTGGTCAGAAGGGCAAGCTGAGCCCGAATATGTAGGTCCTTATGTTGTGACGGAGCGGATCGCCCGGTAGCTTATAGACTTGATTTACCCGCCGAGCTGGGCAAGGTACATGATGTATTTCATGTGTCCCAGTTGAAGAAGTATATGTCTCATCCGTCTCATGTGCTTCAGCCTGAAAGGCTAACTTTAGAGCCGACCATGCATCAGTGGAGACTCCGGTACGGATTCTGGACACTAAGACTCGAGACACTCGCCATAAGTCCGTGAGACTGGTGAAGGTCCTCTGGTCTAACCAGGACGTTGAGGAGGCCACTTGGGAGCTGGAAGAAAAGATGAAGGCGAAGCACCCGTCATTGTTTGCTTCTTAGTGTTTATATGTATAGGGTACGGGGCGTACCCCTTTTAAGGGGGGTAGAGCCGTTTCGGTTATGGTTGTGTACGACATGTATATGTATACATTGTCTATGATTGTTACAGACCTTTGAGTCTGAATGGTATTATATGGTTTGGACCTCGAGTCCGTTGTGGTATTGTGTGGATGGGACCTTGAGTCTGTTGTGGTGTAAGAATGATGGTAAGGTTGGTAATGATGGTTGGAATTATGTTTTATAAATGTTCCCCGTGTTCTAATAGTAAGATATGTGGGAAGTATGAACTTTGGGGACAAAGTTCTTTTAAGGGGGGTAGATTGAAATACCCCAAACCTTGGTATGTTGGTTAAACATTAAAACATGATTTATTAAGACTAAAAAGAGTCTTATAAACCTTAGTAAACAAATTTAAACAAAAGGAAACACAAATGTGCTTTAAAGTCAATAAGAGCCAAAATGTGCTCTAAGCTTGGGATAAACTTGAGTAAGGCCTAATGAGCTTACCAAGACTTCATTTATATACTAATGAACATATTAAACCAATTACCAAAGAAAACCAAGCTTGAAAACAAGTTAAAACTCAAAATGTGCTTTAAGAAGTCTTAAAGCACGTTTTTGAAAAATTGTCTTGTAAATGAGTTTTGAATGGATAAATGTCCATCATTACTCTTAAATATATATGTGTACTATATAGTATCACATTTGGGTGGCTATATTAGTGGGAAATCAAAAATTTCACTTCTATGTGCCTTGTATAGGTGAATAGTACTTTTTACAAGCTATTTGTAACATATGTGGTATAAGTATTAAATTGACAAACAAAGACTAAAACACCCCCACACTAATATAAGGGGCCGGTTTTTATAAGGTTGTGACTCACCACTCTCTATTAATGTATTAAGTAAGTAAAGATAAGTAAATAAGCTACCTTTTTACTTTATAAGTATAAAATATCTCTTAAAGCAAATTCTATCTTCATTCTCTCATTTCCCTTCCTTGCTCACACGGTTTCCCACTCATCTTCTCCCTTCTTCCTTGTTCTCTCACGATAAACCACTACCACCATTAACACAAGCTTTGACCACTTGCTAAATCTAGCTCACTTGTCCAAATCAAAAACAAATACCACCAATCTCTTCCTCTCATCAAGCTCTTCATTCCTATCTTCTCAAAACTCCTAGAGCTCCATTTCGGTGCCAAGGTGTTCCACCATTGAAGGAGCTTGAGCTTGGATTTCTACATATTATTACTCTCCTTTACTTCTAGGTAAGGAATCTCAAACAAAAATCAAGTTTCCTCCTTGTTTTTGTCATGTCCGAAAATACACATTGATATAGCTCATTGTGTGACTTTGTTCTAGCTTCATTTCAACTCTTCATGGACTAGGTGGAGTCCTCTCTTGTTATATATTCAAACTCCCTTCAAAGATCAAGGTAAAACAACTACATTAATGTTTTTGAAACTATGTCAAATTAGGGTTTACAATGAGATGAAGCTCAAAGCTTGAATACTCATTATGGTGTTTGTATATTGTCTAGAACTTGACAAGGAATCAAATTGTCATACGGTTTTGTAAGGAATCAAGAAGGAAGTGTTTTGGGAAAAGAGGTAAATCTACTAACTTAAATGTTGTTTAATGCCTTAGGAGAAATGAGCTTATAATGCTTATTAAAACTACCTAAAGAGCAAATGGTGAATGACTTAGTAAAGTGTTCTCAAGAGACTAGTAAAGGGCATATGTGTGTTGAGTGTATTTGCAGGTTAAAGGCACATATATTGTGGAAATTCAGTGTTTATGATTTAAGCACTTTAAGGGCCTAAGAGCCATGCATTTTAGGGCCTAAGTGCCATGCAATTTAAATTGTGCACTATATTGTAATGTGGTGTAAATTTGGTGAAATTGTGTATGAGAGTGTTCTTGGTGATTTTAGATGTTCTTGTGTGTTTAAAGGAGAAGGTAAAGTTTTGGGCTTAGTAATGTTCTAGGAGAACCCATGTCAAAATTTAGGTAAGAAGTGAGAAGTCTAAGTGTGTACATAAGGTTTGGTGAGTTAGAAAATGTAGGAAATGAGTAAGGAGTTCATGATGCTTTAAAGGAATTTTGATGAACTAGGAAGTACTCTAGAATGTAATAAGGACTTAGGCATGATCTTGAGATTTAGTAGGTACCAAAGTCACTTTGGGACTTAGGTAAATACCTAGGCAAACTTTGGTAAAATAAGGAGAAGTGTACACTAGGAAAAGAGTTTCAAGAAGGAGATAAGGAATTAGTGGTGAGAGATGATGCTTGGGAGATGATGTTAAGTTAAGGAGAAAGCATTTTGGGATAGTAGTTACCATAGGTGAGAAACACCATCTAGGAAACCTAGTATGAAATAACATAAGTGTTAGGAATTTTACAAGGAAATAAGTAAAGGTTTAGGAGTTAGAAAATGAGTTTCATGGATGTTGTATGTGGATATAAAGTTACCAAATGTTGTTAGGAAGCATTAAGAGGCCTTAGGAAAGTTTGGTGAAGAATTGGAAAGTTTGGGTAAGTTTAGAAGGCGACCGACCCAGGGGCCGACCCAGTTTTTGGGTCGGTCGAGCCTCTGTAAAATGTTAGGAAAATGTTCGGTGATGGTCCGACCCAAAGGGTGGGTCGGACATGGGTCGGTCGGGCAAGTTTCAAAGGAAGGAAATGTTCGCACATGGACCGACCGAATGGTGGGTCGGACGTGGGTCGGACGAGCATGATTATAAGGAGGCAAGAGGGTTTCTGTAATGGACCGACCCAGAGGTTGGGTCGGACATGGGTCGGTCAAGGTAAGGTTTTTCAGACCCGAAGACACTGGGAGGGTCCGATCCAGTTGTGGGTCGGACGGTGGGTCGGTCGGACCAAAACTTGTAAAAAAAAAACAGAAAAGATTGTGACTTATGTAGTTAACCCTAGGGTATTTAATGAAGGTAACCTAGGGTAAGATAGGCATTAAAACATGTCATACCATCATGTTAATACTTAGTGAGTTTGGATATTGAATAAATAATTAACCCACATTACTAATGTGTTTAGGATTCTCTCAAGGTGGAAATCAGTCGAGGCAAGGACCAAGGTATGGTTTTCTTGCAGTCTGTTGCCTAACGGTTTACACCGGCTTGGGTGTTATTTGTTTTCTGGGTGTTTACGACCTTATAAGATTAAGGCATGAAAAGAGTTTACAGTTGTTATATATTATGGTGTTGTGGTATTATGACTCCTTTCCCTTGGTGTGTCTAACAAGACCTAAATGTTGCTTGTATGTGACTTATCAAATGTTGTGTGTACATTAACAAGTGCTAACCGGGGAGTGAGGAGTCCGGTTGTTCCGGCCACGCGTGTGATGGATGGGGGTCGATATCATATCCGGTTCGGCTCTCTTGGTGTATGTATAGGTAGTATTCCAATTTGGTTTCTACCTTCCCTTAGCTTATCCAAGCTAGTTACTGACTCACGTCGGGCCATAGGGGCATACGTATGTTATTTCGGAGTGCTCGGGATTACTATATCCGACACACCTTTGGTATAAGTTAACCGTCCTATAAACCGATGGTAACGAGGATGGTAACGAGCTTAACATGGGGTTGGGAAAAACCCCTAGGCTCTCATGGTATACTAACTATGGTGGAAGGTTCCTTGAGAGGACCAAGTTTATGGTGTTATGTATATGTGTGATGCTATGCACTTTCCCTTGCTATGCTATGGTATATATGTATATTTATGTTGGTTGTTCTAAAATGAATGCCATGTTATTATGACAATTGGTTGCGCGTATCCCGTTAGTCGATGGGCTGCGCGTTAGCCATACCAGCGAAGGTGCTGACCCCCTCGGGGGCCCCATATTTTATTTGATTGCAGGATGAGGATCGAAGAGGCTGAGTGGCTCTAGGTCCTAGGCGGTAGATATACTTTTGGATAAGTAGGTTGTTGAGCCCGGGATGCGCCTGTGCTCCCGAGGCGTACATGTTGATACCTTGTTATACAGTTATGGATGATTATGGTTTGGAGATGATTGTAAATTAAATACTCGGTATTGTCGGTTATGTTTATATATGGGTGTTAGTTACTATGCTCGGGAGTCTGATCGTCAGACCGATACACTTGTATTTATTCTGCCTAGTTAACCACGTGGGTGGTTAACGGCGTTGTAACACCAAGCGATAGTTATTATTTGGTTGGTTATTTCCGCTGCGACTTCGGTAGATGATAGGAGCGTTGTAGGGGTGTTACAGTAAGTCGTTCATTATGTGTGAACTTTGATTGTTCATATATGGATTGTTGTTTACAGCATTTACTATTATGTTGTGCATCTAATCACCTCCATGCTATCGACAATTAGTCGTCGTAGCCACGTTAGCTTGGGGGCCATGGGGGGATCGTACCAGCATTCGTGCTGACCCCTTTGGGGCTGTTTTTACTACACAGGTAACAAAGGAAGCGGCCGTCACGAGGGTAAGAAGAGGATACAAGTGTTAAGGGTTAAGAGTGGCCTACGAGTTGTGCATGTACACTCGTATGGCAATTTGAGTTAGTAAGATGTATAGGATGTGAGGGGGTTGTAAGAAGGATGTGTATATGGTTAAGGTTGTTGTACTAATGTTCGGTATATTCTGTAGACAGACCGTGGCAAGGTCCTGGATTGTAAAGAATTCCGCTGTGACATGTATGTATATATGCTGTTAAGTTGCGAGACCACAATTGGATTGAGTTGGGGTGTTACAGATGGAGGCACACACTTCTGCAATCGAAGCATTGATGACTAAGTATGGGCTAGAATATTTTTACTCTGGGAATGGTTATTATGTGTTTGTATTAATTATGCAATATTTTTATCGGTGTAGTTTTAATACAGTTTGTTACGATTAAAGCTTATCTCTCGCCTTTTTAATAAATTACATGAATTTATTAAAATGCTTTACTAAGTCTATTTTGATCAGACCCGTGATAAATAGATAGGTTAATTAAGCCATAAATCTGGAGAAAGCTTATTTTGATAAGTTAGTATTTTCAGACGCAAATATAATTCTCGCACTTAATGTCCTTACATGTGTTTTGCTCGAATCTAGATAGACCGAGCATTTTGGTTTTTGTCGATTTTAGTCCGATCATTTTATCCATTATAACTTTGGTATGATACATCTTATATTAAACAGTAATTATCAAACTATATATAATAAAACCGTAATATATAAAAAGCAGACTATATAAACTAACCGAGTCCCTCCTCCTTTTAATTTACCTTTACTTAGTTTATTTTATCTTTCCTTTTTATTTATTTAAACAAGTCAATTACCCCCCTTTTGTGACAAAACTTAGGTACTTAATAATTCCCCTTAGTCCCACGGTTCGATATCCGTCGCCTCCACTTTACTATATTACTGCGACCGGGATTTTGTTTGCAGCCCGACAGTTATTTTGAGTATTAATTCTTTCTCAATTGTTTTAATTACACCAGTTCCAACTACTCTCAATATACAGTCTACAAATGGCGCCGTTGCTGGGGACTTGATTATTCTAGTGCCTAAGCCCCGGATAATTCACTTGCTATATTAGAATATTTTGTCTATATTATTTTGTTTGTTGTTTATATTAATTATCTATTATATTTTGTTTATATTATTATTTGTGTTGTTTATACTAATTTCTGTCATTTAAATTCTCAGTCATTTAATTTTGAGTAATCTAATTTCTAACATTTCAATTCTGTCATTTAAATTCTGCAATGTAATTACTAACATTTAACTTCTGTCATTTAAATTTCTGTCATTTAAATTCCAGTAAACTAATTCTTAACATTTAAATTTATGTCAACTAATTCCTAACACTTTATTCTATCATTTAAATTCTGTCATTTAAATTCCAGTTCTTTATTTTATTGTCATTTAAATACTGTCAATTAAATTCCCTTGTCATTTAAATTCTGCTAAGGGGATTGAGGTCGATCAAGCTAAGGTAGAGGTAATTGAGAAATTGCCAAAACCTACTTGTGTGAAAGAAGTTAGAGCCTTCTTAGGGCATGCAGGATTTTATAGACGGTTTATTCAGGATTTTTCTAAAATTGCAAAACCTTAACTGATCTGCTTCTGAAAAGAAGCCCGTTTGTTATTTCAGATGATTGCGTATCTGCTTTTGACTTAATTAAACAAAAATTGGTAGCCGCTCCCATTGTTGTTTCACCTGACTGGTCATTACCCTTTGAGATTATGTGTGATGCCAGTGATTTTGCAGTAGGGGCGGCTCTGTGCCAAAGAAAAGAAAAGATTCTACGAGTTATTGCTTATGCGAGCAAAACTCTGGATAATGCCCAAAGGAATTACACAACCACCGAGAAAGAGCTTCTAGCAGTAGTATTCACCTTAGATAAATTCAGATCATATTTATGGGGAGTAAAGTGATTATTCACAATGACCACTCTGCTCTTAATATTTGTTCACTAAGAAAGAGGCCAAACCACGCTTGCTTCGTTGGATTCTCTTGTTACAGGAATTTGACATTGAAGTTAGGATAAAAGTGGTAAGTTAAATGTTGTGGCTGACCATCTGTCTCGGTTGGTAGTTCCTGACGATGGTGTACCAATTCATGAATATTTTCCGGATGAGACTGTTTTTGTTTTACGTACGGTGCACGAGCCTTGGTATGCTGACCTAGCCAATTTTCTTGTTTCTGGGGTGGTACCTCGTGATTTTTTCCTATGCTCAAAGAAGAAGTTTTTATCTGACGCTAAGCATTATATCTGGGAAGACCCTTATCTCTTTCGAGTTTGTGCAGATGGTTTAATCCGCAGGTGTCTCCCAGATGATGAAGCACCCAGTGTTCTAGAGTTTTGCCATTCAAAGGAAGCTGGAGGCCATCATGGATCTCATAGGACAGCAGCCAAAGTTCTGGAATCCGGATTTTATTGGCCAACTCTACATAAAGTTTACCAAGCCTTTGTGGCCAGTGCGATAATTGTCAATGCATGGGAAATGCTTCAAGGCGACATGAGATGCCTCGGCAAGGCATTTTAGAAGTCGAACTTTTTGACTGCTGGGAATATTTCATGGGACCATTCCCCGCTTCGCAGGGATTCCAATATATTCTGGTGGCAGTAGACTACGTATCCAAATGGGTGGAAGCAATTTCTTGCCTACATGCTGATTCAAAGACAGTGGTAAAATTCTTAAAGACATGTCTTTACCCGCTTTGGAGTCCCTAGAGCCATTATAAGTGATGGAGGCCACACACTTCTGCAATCGAAGCTTGATGACTAAGTATGGGCTAGAATATTTTTACTCTGGGAATGGTTATTATGTGTTTGTATTAATTATGCAATATATTTTATCGGTTTAGTTTTAATACATTTTGTTACGATTAAAGCTTTCCTCGCCTTTTTAATAAATTACATGAATTTTTAAAATGCTTTACTAAGTCTATTTTGATCAGACCTTGATAGATAGACAGGTTAATTAAGCCATAATCTGGAGAAAGCTTATTTTATAAGTTTTTGTAACACCCCATCCAACATTAACATACTTACAATAAACTGCAGCGGAATACACAACTCTTCACATTACTTAACTCGTTGGTGTTACACGCCGTTAGCCACCCACGTGGCTAACAAGGCTAATCCATATACATTGTACCGGTCTGATGGGCTAAATTCCCGAGCAACTACACATTATTATCCCTTTCCATTAACAACAACAACAACATACCTTTCAACTATACCGAGTATTAATAAACTGATGCCGACAACAATATCGGTCTTACTACACCTACTGTATACATACACTTAAATGAATACCCATGTACAATGACTACCCCGTCCTACTCTCGAACGGCTTCCAGCTCTTGTACCTGAAATAGGAAAAGAAGAGAAAGGGTGGCCCCCAAGGGGCTCAGCACCTTTGCTGGTATGGTAATCCCGCAGCCCACATGCTACCGGGCCACGCATAACTACTTGTCGTCTTAGCATGCGGTTGATTTTATTTAAATCATGCATGTAACAGTGAACACACATCACATAGCATTCGCCTCAACGGGCTCAACAAACGGATAATAATCCTTACTTAATAAGTCACTCATGGTATTCATCATCCCTAGAGTGTTCCTCCTCTAATGGAGCTACTTCCTTAATAGACGACACATACCCTTAAATCGGGTAATCCTTAAACGCCTTTTATCACGAACTGGAAATCATATCCATGATCCACACACTCCACATTTTACAACACTTTGCACGTTTCCACGTGCACAACATAACACCGCAATAGATATTGCATCACAACAAAGATACATAACATAGCGGGAGTGGTTCTCTTAGGAACCGACCCAAACATTGTTTATACACTGGTGAGCCTAGAGAATGTTGCCAGTCTCATGATAAGCTCGTTACACAATAACAACAACACTCATTACCGTCCTAATAGTTGGACGAGTAACTTAAGTTAAGGCGGTTCGGGTTTGGAGGCCCGAACACACCACACAAACACATGTTCCCCCTAAACCGATCATAAGTCAGAATAGCTAAGCTTTGGAGTAAGCTAATGGGAGATCATAACCCGTGAGGGAAACAACCATAACAAAGAGAAGGGTAAGGCTAGGAAGGATACCCTCTCCCAAACAACGCGCGACCGGCCAAACCGGATTCCTCACTACTGTTAGTACATACTTACTTTAGGTATTAGTTAGAACCCCACTATGGAGTCTATCATAACTACACACCTTACAGTATTACAAATGGGTTAAACATACAAGGGAGATCCCTACATTCATATACACATCACATAATCAACTCACGCATAGCCGTGGTTAGAACGTCCCATGGTTTGGGTCGTTTAATCCGAATACCGAACTCTCATGTGATCCTAGACTCAGTTAACTAAGGTTAACACTTCCGGGGTTAAACGGTATCGGAGTTGAACACGCCACATAAATGAATTACTGTAAACTCATTACATGTTTTATCTTACAACGTGGCAAACATACAGAAAAAACACATTGGCATACAAGCCGGTGTAATCCGGTAGGACACAGGTTGCAAGAAAACCATACCTGTCACCGGAGTCCACTTTACCACGTCCACTTATGTTCCTCGAGCAATTCTCGAACAACTGTTAACATCACATGTGTTTTTATTAACATCGGGGTTTGCTTGATTATTAATGCTTAACTTTCCCCGTTAACTTAGTTACATAACTTTACATTTTAACTTGTTTTACTTTTACATTTTGATACAACTTTTCACCCACTTAATCGCCATTTAAAACTCACCTAACATGTCCTTAACAACCTTATTACATCATTACCTATCAATCCCCATCATTACATATCATTTCATAACCTTAAACCATGTTTTTGTTCCGACCGGACTTGCCGACCGGACTTACCCAAGTCCGGTCGATTCCAGAACACATTTCCGTCAAAAAAAATTTCACTCCGACCGGACTTGTAAGTCCGGTCCTATGTCCGGTCCATTCCAGAAACTAATTCCCACAGGGTAAACTGGGCCCGACCGAACTTGCAAGTCCGGTCGCAAGTCCGGTCTGCCCCAGATCTTTGTTTTCCTTTTTACATTCAACTCCAAACTTCACCCCATATATCCTAGTATACCCTAACCTCATTTAGGCACTTCAAACACACCTTTATCCATGTGCTAAACTCTTTAAATCACTCACCAAAACCATTTTATCATTCACAAACTTCTTACAAAATTCCTAGCACTTGGAATGTTTTCTCCATAAGATTTCTAGGTGGTATTTCACCTATAAGGACCACTACACTAAAATGCTTCTTCACCTTCATAACATCATCTCCCAAGCATCTCCTCTTACTAACCAAATCCTCTTTTCCACAACTTCTTGAATTCCTTTCTCAAAACCTTACCTAAACATCATTTCTTCCTTGTACATCAACATTCCTAAACCTTAAACAAACTTCTCCAAGACTTAAACACATCCTCAAAACACACATTGAATTCCTAGAACTTCCAAGATAACACCTAAATTCTTGCATCACTCTAAATCACCTTAATACATGTTTTCTTCTCAAGTAAACATTCATTCACCTTTAACACTTCCTAGTTCACCAAGACTTTCTTAAAACACTTAGAACTTCTTACACATTTCCCAAATTTGGCCATAGCTTCTCTTGTATATACTCACATCCAAACACTTAGGTTTTTACCTTATTTCATTCAAGAACACCTAAAATCCATCAAGAACATTTTTACACACAAACTTCACACATTAAGCACTACATCACAATATAGTGCATAACTTAAATTGCTTGGCACTTAGGCCCTTAAATAACATGGCTCTTAGGCCCTTAAATTGCATAACCTTAAACACTGAATTTCCCACATAAATAATGCCTTTGACCTGCAAATACATACACCAATACATATGTTCTTTTACTAGTCTCCTTGAGAACACTTTCCTAGGTCATTCACCATTTGCTCTTTAGGTAGTTTTAACAAGCATTATAAGCTTATTTCTCCTAAGGCATTAAACCACATTAAGATAGCATATTTACCTCTTTTCCTCCCAAATTTCTTTCTTGTTTCCTTACAAAACCGGTAAGGCATTTGGTTCCTTGCCAACTACTAAACATTATACAAACAACATAATGAGTATTCAAGCTTTAAGCTCCATCTCATTGTAAACCCTAGGTTTACATTATTTCAAAACATTAATGTAGTTGTTTTACCTTAATCTTTGAAGGGTGTTTGAATATCTATGAAGAGAGGACTCCACCTAGTCCTTGAAAGATTCAAATGGAGCTAGAACAAAGCAACACAAGGAGCTCCATCAATGAATATTTTCGGTCACACACAAAACATGGAGGAAACTTGATTTTTCTTTGAGATTCCTTACCTAAGAGCAAAGGAGATCAATAATATGTGGAAAGACAAGCTCAAGCTCCATCAATGGTGGAAATCCATGGCACCGAAATGGTGATCTTGAAATTTTGAGAAGATAGGAATGAAGAGCTTGATGAGAGGAAGAGAATGGTGGTGTTTGTTTTTGATTTGGTTAAGTGAGCTAGGTTTTACAAGAGTTCAAAGGTGGACTTCCATGGTGGTGGTGCTGTATGAACGTGAGAGAACAGCAAGAAGAGAGGTTGAAGAGAGTGGAGCCGTGTGAAATGAAGAAAGGAATGAGAGAAATGAGATAAGTTTGCTTTTTAGAAGATATTTGTACTTAAAAAGCAAATAGTAACTATATTAGTCATCTTATTTCTTTAACAAGTTAACAAGTGAGTGGTGAGTCACCACACCTTAAAAACCGGCCCCCTTTATTACATAAGGGTATTATAGTCTTTGTTGGTCCATTTAATTACTTGTAACATTATATGTTACAAACTAGCTTATAAAAATCACTATTCACTAAAACAAGGCACATAGAAGTGAAATTTTTGATTTCCCATTGATATAGCCACCCAAATGTGATACTATATAGTACACATGTTAATTAAAGAGTAATGATGGACATTTAGCCATTCAAAATCTCATTTACAAGACAATTTTTCAAAAACGTGCTTTAAGACTCCTTAAAGCACATTTTGTGTTTTAACTTGTTTTCAAGCTTGGTTTTCTTTGGTAATTGATTTAATATGTTCATTAACATATTTATAAAGTATAGGTGTGACCATTAGGTCTTATACACATTTACCCCAAGCTTAGAGCACATTTTGCTCTTATTGACTTTAAGGTATTTCCTTGTGTTTTATTTGGTTTAACTGTCCACTAAAGTTTCCTAAGGACTTATTTAGCCCTATCAAATCATAATTAAATGTTATCAAGTCTTGGTAGGCTCTTTGGGTCCTAACCAAGTTCACTCATAGCTTAGAGCATGTTTTTGCTCAAACTGTGTCTTAATGCTTTATTGCATTTATTATGGTCTAAATTGTTCACTGATGTTACTAAGGCACTTTTTAGCCTTTACATACCATAGTTTGATATTTAAACCACATATCAAGGTTTGGGGTATTTCAATCTACCCCCCTTAAAAGAACTTCGTCCTCGAAGTTCACACTTTTCACACATCAATAGATTAGAACACAGTAATCACTTGGAAATAAACTTCCATAACCAAACACACTTTACATCACAACCTCGGACTTAATGGTCCGGGCAACACATTCACATCCACACATAACATAACATATCCACATGATAACCTCGGACTCTTTGGTCCGGGTATCTTAACAACACTTACACATACATAACAACCCCTTGGACTCACTGGTCATGGGTAACATCACAACATTTGGACACATAGGTCCCCATAACATAACAGTCTTCAGACACTTAGGTGTATGTAACACAACACATTTAGACTCATAGGTCTCAATAGCATACACTTTAGGAACTCAAGGTCAAAATAATATTTATTACACATACCACACAACATGTCATAGCATGTATAGCAATCAAAGATATCTTTTACATACACACTGTGATCCCGCAGAACCCGGTCGCGATGGACACCTTCCGTCCCCGTGCCTTTGGGAGATTAAAACAATCACATAAATTTGAAATTTTTCCTTGTGAGGTTAAGTAAGAAGACTTTAATTATGCCAAGTATCCATCAACGTTTTATAAATACCAATTGAAAATCCTTTTGAAAACACACTCAACTCCAAGTCCAACTTAGGCTCTTTGCTTCTTTTCTTAGCGTGGTTATTTGTGACCACTTATAGGGAGCTTCAAGAATCATCCAACCCTGATGTGATCAGCATCAGTGTAGAACTATCCTTCCACTCCAATTTGTGTTCGGCTTCCCTTGATCACATGCAAATCAAGTTCCACCTCCCACTTCATTTTCAAGCATCAAGTAAATCACTCATTTCCAATTTTCTATCTTTTTAATCATTCTAATCATGATCATACATCTCCAAAGGATAGAACTCCGTCTATCAGTTACCTCCACTCACATTAATCCTGTTGCCTAGGGAATCTTATTCTCACTAGGTTCTATGTCGGTATCATGCCCTTTCTTGAATCACTATATAGTACGTATATACACATATATTTTATCAAAATACAACACAAAACTTCACATTTATACACTGTCGGGGCTTTTGTTCCCCCGGGAGTTTCTCTACTCCCCATACTTGTACTATCACGCACAGCTGTTAACAAATACACACACTTATCACAATGGTATTCGCATCTTCTGTGCGCAATTACCACAATTAAACCATGAATGGATGTGTATGTTTACGTAACACACACACCAATCATCAAAACAATAATATAATTTTGTGCTATGCACAATATAAATCACATACACTACGTACACTTGTACGGTAATATACACTAAGTGGTTTTGCGCTCTACCCCCCTTAAAAGGGATTACGCCCACGTAATCAATCACTAAACATTAGCTTAAAATGTTTTGCCGTCGTGAAGTATCTTAACTTCCACGCGGTCCATTACACAATGGATTCTGATTAGAGGATCTTAACCATATTGGCGGTTTAGTTCCTAAACCAAGAATTCTCATTGGAGTTTGTTTAAACTCTTAATTGGTTTCGATTCTGGCCTGTTAGGCTTCTAGGCGTTAATAATTAGCCATTCACTCGTGTTCACCATGTACATTCAACACTTGAATCACTGGCTCACTAGTTTCTGCTGCGAAACTCTAATAACTGTAGAGCTTAATTGCTCCATTTGTTATTCTTACTGTATTGTATATCCCCAATTGTCACCTTCATCTTGGTAACAATGGTTTCTCAACCGACGCGTGGTATCTCTTACCGTTAGCGAATTCGGTGAGTTATAAACTTTCTATCTACTTCCATAACGATTTACTGTGTATACAGCTATGTATTTCACAATGATTGACTTGTTCCCTTCCGACTTACTGTCGGTTGAGATTGAGCTACTACCTAGTGTGTAGTGCTCTCTCAGCTATTTACAACATTTGGGGTATATTCCGTACCGATATTTAGCAGTTAGTGCTATTGTAGTCACTTACTGTTAATCATGTCTCCACATTTGGTTTTGTACAAGCACTCTTTATTGGTGCGGCCTTGCATTTCCTATGCATCGGCCATTATAACATTATTGCTCCACAATTAACATGTTTCCAATTCCTAGCTATCCCACTCGATCATTACTGCGCAAGTGCAATACCAAAACACTCAGTCATACAGAGTGCAGAGGCGTAAACTCTTGACAGTAAATCCCTTATGTGATTCGCCATGGAATTCACACTGAGTTCCTCATCACACAGTACCTACCACTGGCTTATTGCTCAGTTTGTTTAACATCACTTATCTTGCATCTCCACTGAGTTTAACTCATACTGGTCTTATCTGTTACATTATCGTTTAACAACACTTATACAACGGTCGCTTGTTGCGCACCGTGCTCTTACTCCCTGTATAACACTAACTTACATGGTATTTACTGTCACACTAACTTCCACACATATACTTACATCATTCGTATTATGGTTCATCACTCATTTGGATGACTACTGAATGCTCCTTGAGCATTAATCATTCGAGTCACAAGCCGGCATTATTCAGCCAGGTGCTTCACTTTATACACACGTACTACTAAGCTAACTGCTCTCTTTCAATAATAACGTTGTCCATCCTTAACATATTTCTTGAACTTGATTCACATAACTACCGCTCCTGCGGTCTCACAACATCGAGAGGTATCCCCACTCTTAATGCAGTGGTTTGTTTACCACTCTATTCACTTATATTACATAAACTTCTGCTATTAATCATACTTACATAACATATCTTGCTTGTGGCTTATAAGCTTTATCGTCTTGAGCTGCGCTCGTTGTAAGCTGTCCACATTCATTTATTTCTCTGTGCAACATTTCATGATTTGGATATTATATTGAGCTCCATGACAAGGTCGTTGCATTCCGTTTCCTTCCATGGGATGCCCCTTTGGTTTGTCAGTCCGTCTCCTGACAACTTATGTCTAAACTGGGTGTTAATTTCAACCCTTGTGTTTCTGTCACGTTATTACGTGCAACAATTGTTGATGTGAACACCCCTCAAGGATTGCTCCCGGGTGTTGTTACGTTATGCCTTACATTTGTTTCACACTTATTGGTACATTCCATTAGCCACGCCGTTTGCGTTCTTAAATGGCTTATTATCTCCTTTTGTGAAGATCAACATTTCCTGGTAGTGTAGGTACTTATTCTGGGAATTTTCATCCCGTTCATTGCACATTAATGTGTCCACATTAGTCATCTACTTGCCATGTACAGGCTAGGTCACCGTTCCAGCTAACATGTTTTATCCCTAAGGATCCTTAAGACATATGTGATTTCTTTACATAACAGTTTGTGCCCTTCGCACTTCCTAACTCTTAAACATTTCCTTGAGAGGAATTCACTAATCCTTTTAGTCTCGTTAACTTAACTGAGTTCCTTAGCTTCAACTATTCCTTGCAATCCTTAGCTCTTGTTTGATTTATACTGCTGACCGTAGACGGAGTCGACTACTTCCCGTGTTTCGGACTCCACTCGTATACATATGTGGGGTACCATACTGATACATTGCTACTTACCCAACTAACCCATAAGTAGGTCTGTCAGGCCCACAAGCTCCTATCGGAGTGCGGTCGTCCCACAATTCAGTTGGTACACTCGTAGTGTCCGTCACACGCCTAGGTGAAGTATTCTGTTGTCAACTCCCTTATATTGTCCCGTGACAATATTCATTCCGTGCTTCCCGAACTTAATCGAGGGAAGGTTTACCCATTGTTGTATCCTCGTCAACTGTCCTTGGTTTTACTGGTTTGGTTTAAAAGAAGGTTGGAAAGAAGTGTTGGTTTGAAAGAAAATCTGGTTTTGAAAAGAAAAGGGTTTGAAAGAAAATTTTCATGGTTTCACAACATCTTCTTACCTTAGCCAAGTCTAGCTTCTTGCTGAGTGGTGTACTTCCAATTACAAAGGTCAGGCTGTTAAGCCTTCCCATGGTTATAATGTTCACACTTAACTTCGTGGTACTTTACTAAGTACTTGTATTTATTATAAATTTCCTGAACAGCCCTATTATAGCAGCACTTGCTATCGCAAGTGCGCCATGTTAACTGGCTATCGGTTTAACACATACTGGTTATGGTATTGTTTTTACCCATATTGTCATTAGTGGCCTTGTTGGCCCTTACTGATCTTACTGCCTTGATAATAACTCTTCCAGGTGACTTCTCACTGTCTTCACATGACGATCATCAACTAGGGTGTTTCCCATTCTGGGAGACCCCTTTGTCTAGTATTGTATTCTCTTCGTAGCCCATTCCACGCATTGTCGTGGTTACTGAGACTTGTCTCTTGTTTGGGCACTACGTTGCAGTTCCTTTATCGGTTGGTACACCGTTGGTGTATTGTTTATCAACTGTGGTCCCGTAGACACTTGTCTCGGTTTCACTAATCCACTTCTTGCCTGTTGCACGGTTGGTGCGTTGCAAGTTGGTTTTTCTCGACTGCTTAGCATGTCGACCCAGGTTGCCGGAAATTCTATTCGCTTATACACAAAATCCTTCATTTTTCGCTATTAAATGCGGTTGGCATTGTTCAGATGGAGACCGTCTTTGGGATTCCCAGTTTTCGGGATCTACCGTGTGACAGGTTCCCCGTACCTTAGAGGTACTTAATAACAGCCAGATCGGGTATTCCCGAGTAAGAGAGGACTTCCATCTCTCTGGCGTTCTTTCCCAAGTTATCAAACAGGGATTGTGGAGGGTGGGATGGATATTGTAGGTTTCCAGTAGTCACTGGTAGTTCCTAACTAGCGTATCTCTCACGCTATCACTCAACCCTTAACCCAAAGTACTTAAATCCTAACTCGGTACTTCCTAAGCTCGGTAATTCAGTCATCAGAGCGATACTTCGCTCTGATACCACTTTTTGTAACACCCCATCCAACATTAACATACTTACAATAAACTGCAGCGGAATACACAACTCTTCACATTACTTAACTCGTTGGTGTTACACGCCGTTAGCCACCCACGTGGCTAACAAGGCTAATCCATATACATTGTACCGGTCTGATGGGCTAAATTCCCGAGCAACTACACATTATTATCCCTTTCCATTAACAACAACAACAACATACACCTTTCAACTATACCGAGTATTAATAAACTGATGCCGACAACAATATCGGTCTTACTACACCTACTGTATACATACACTTAAATGAATACCCATGTACAATGACTACCCCGTCCTACTCTCGAACGGCTTCCAGCTCTTGTACCTGAAATAGGAAAAGAAGAGAAAGGGTGGCCCCCAAGGGGCTCAGCACCTTTGCTGGTATGGTAATCCCGCAGCCCACATGCTACCGGGCCACGCATAACTACTTGTCGTCTTAGCATGCGGTTGATTTTATTTAAATCATGCATGTAACAGTGAACACACATCACATAGCATTCGCCTCAACGGGCTCAACAAACGGATAATATATCCTTACTTAATAAGTCACTCATGGTATTCATCATCCCTAGAGTGTTCCTCCTCTAATGGAGCTACTTCCTTAATAGACGACACATACCCTTAAATCGGGTAATCCTTAAACGCCTTTTATCACGAACTGGAAATCATATCCATGATCCACACACTCCACATTTTACAACACTTTGCACGTTTCCACGTGCACAACATAACACCGCAATAGATATTGCATCACAACAAAGATACATAACATAGCGGGAGTGGTTCTCTTAGGAACCGACCCAAACATTGTTTATACACTGGTGAGCCTAGAGAATGTTGCCAGTCTCATGATAAGCTCGTTACACAATAACAACAACACTCATTACCGTCCTAATAGTTGGACGAGTAACTTAAGTTAAGGCGGTTCGGGTTTGGAGGCCCGAACACACCACACAAACACATGTTCCCCCTAAACCGATCATAAGTCAGAATAGCTAAGCTTTGGAGTAAGCTAATGGGAGATCATAACCCGTGAGGGAAACAACCATAACAAAGAGAAGGGTAAGGCTAGGAAGGATACCCTCTCCCAAACAACGCGCGACCGGCCAAACCGGATTCCTCACTACTGTTAGTACATACTTACTTTAGGTATTAGTTAGAACCCCACTATGGAGTCTATCATAACTACACACCTTACAGTATTACAAATGGGTTAAACATACAAGGGAGATCCCTACATTCATATACACAAACATCACATAATCAACTCACGCATAGCCGTGGTTAGAACGTCCCATGGTTTGGGTCGTTTAATCCGAATACCGAACTCTCATGTGATCCTAGACTCAGTTAACTAAGGTTAACACTTCCGGGGTTAAACGGTATCGGAGTTGAACACGCCACATAAATGAATTACTGTAAACTCATTACATGTTTTATCTTACAACGTGGCAAACATACAGAAAAAACACATTGGCATACAAGCCGGTGTAATCCGGTAGGACACAGGTTGCAAGAAAACCATACCTGTCACCGGAGTCCACTTTACCACGTCCACTTATGTTCCTCGAGCAATTCTCGAACAACTGTTAACATCACATGTGTTTTTATTAACATCGGGGTTTGCTTGATTATTTAATGTCTAATGCTTAACTTTCCCCGTTAACTTAGTTACATAACTTTACATTTTAACTTGTTTTACTTTTACATTTTGATACAACTTTTCACCCACTTAATCGCCATTTAAAACTCACCTAACATGTCCTTAACAACCTTATTACATCATTACCTATCAATCCCCATCATTACATATCATTTCATAACCTTAAACCATGTTTTTGTTCCGACCGGACTTGCCGACCGGACTTACCCAAGTCCGGTCGATTCCAGAACACATTTCCGTCAAAAAAAATTTCACTCCGACCGGACTTGTAAGTCCGGTCCTATGTCCGGTCCATTCCAGAAACTAATTCCCACAGGGTAAACTGGGCCCGACCGAACTTGCAAGTCCGGTCGCAAGTCCGGTCTGCCCCAGATCTTTGTTTTCCTTTTTACATTCAACTCCAAACTTCACCCCATATATCCTAGTATACCCTAACCTCATTTAGGCACTTCAAACACACCTTTATCCATGTGCTAAACTCTTTAAATCACTCACCAAAACCATTTTATCATTCACAAACTTCTTACAAAATTCCTAGCACTTGGAATGTTTTCTCCATAAGATTTCTAGGTGGTATTTCACCTATAAGGACCACTACACTAAAATGCTTCTTCACCTTCATAACATCATCTCCCAAGCATCTCCTCTTACTAACCAAATCCTCTTTTCACAACTTCTTGAATTCCTTTCTCAAAACCTTACCTAAACATCATTTCTTCCTTGTACATCAACATTCCTAAACCTTAAACAAACTTCTCCAAGACTTAAACACATCCTCAAAACACACATTGAATTCCTAGAACTTCCAAGATAACACCTAAATTCTTGCATCACTCTAAATCACCTTAATACATGTTTTCTTCTCAAGTAAACATTCATTCACCTTTAACACTTCCTAGTTCACCAAGACTTTCTTAAAACACTTAGAACTTCTTACACATTTCCCAAATTTGGCCATAGCTTCTCTTGTATATACTCACATCCAAACACTTAGGTTTTTACCTTATTTCATTCAAGAACACCTAAAATCCATCAAGAACATTTTTACACACAAACTTCACACATTAAGCACTACATCACAATATAGTGCATAACTTAAATTGCTTGGCACTTAGGCCCTTAAATAACATGGCTCTTAGGCCCTTAAATTGCATAACCTTAAACACTGAATTTCCCACATAAATAATGCCTTTGACCTGCAAATACATACACCAATACATATGTTCTTTTACTAGTCTCCTTGAGAACACTTTCCTAGGTCATTCACCATTTGCTCTTTAGGTAGTTTTAACAAGCATTATAAGCTTATTTCTCCTAAGGCATTAAACCACATTAAGATAGCATATTTACCTCTTTTCCTCCCAAATTTCTTTCTTGTTTCCTTACAAAACCGGTAAGGCATTTGGTTCCTTGCCAACTACTAAACATTATACAAACAACATAATGAGTATTCAAGCTTTAAGCTCCATCTCATTGTAAACCCTAGGTTTACATTATTTCAAAACATTAATGTAGTTGTTTTACCTTAATCTTTGAAGGGTGTTTGAATATCTATGAAGAGAGGACTCCACCTAGTCCTTGAAAGATTCAAATGGAGCTAGAACAAAGCAACACAAGGAGCTCCATCAATGAATATTTTCGGTCACACACAAAACATGGAGGAAACTTGATTTTTCTTTGAGATTCCTTACCTAAGAGCAAAGGAGATCAATAATATGTGGAAAGACAAGCTCAAGCTCCATCAATGGTGGAAATCCATGGCACCGAAATGGTGATCTTGAAATTTTGAGAAGATAGGAATGAAGAGCTTGATGAGAGGAAGAGAATGGTGGTGTTTGTTTTTGATTTGGTTAAGTGAGCTAGGTTTTACAAGAGTTCAAAGGTGGACTTCCATGGTGGTGGTGCTGTATGAACGTGAGAGAACAGCAAGAAGAGAGGTTGAAGAGAGTGGAGCCGTGTGAAATGAAGAAAGGAATGAGAGAAATGAGATAAGTTTGCTTTTTAGAAGATATTTGTACTTAAAAAGCAAATAGTAACTATATTAGTCATCTTATTTCTTTAACAAGTTAACAAGTGAGTGGTGAGTCACCACACCTTAAAAACCGGCCCCCTTTATTACATAAGGGTATTATAGTCTTTGTTGGTCCATTTAATTACTTGTAACATTATATGTTACAAACTAGCTTATAAAAATCACTATTCACTAAAACAAGGCACATAGAAGTGAAATTTTTGATTTCCCATTGATATAGCCACCCAAATGTGATACTATATAGTACACATGTTAATTAAAGAGTAATGATGGACATTTAGCCATTCAAAACTCATTTACAAGACAATTTTATTTTAAAAACGTGCTTTAAGACTCCTTAAAGCACATTTTGTGTTTTAACTTGTTTTCAAGCTTGGTTTTCTTTGGTAATTGATTTAATATGTTCATTAACATATTTATAAAGTATAGGTGTGACCATTAGGTCTTATACACATTTACCCCAAGCTTAGAGCACATTTTGCTCTTATTGACTTTAAGGTATTTCCTTGTGTTTTATTTGGTTTAACTGTCCACTAAAGTTTCCTAAGGACTTATTTAGCCCTATCAAATCATAATTAAATGTTATCAAGTCTTGGTAGGCTCTTTGGGTCCTAACCAAGTTCACTCATAGCTTAGAGCATGTTTTTGCTCAAACTGTGTCTTAATGCTTTATTGCATTTATTATGGTCTAAATTGTTCACTGATGTTACTAAGGCACGTTTTAGCCTTTACATACCATAGTTTTGATATTTAAACCACATATCAAGGTTTGGGGTATTTCAATCTACCCCCCTTAAAAGAACTTCGTCCTCGAAGTTCACACTTTTCACACATCAATAGATTAGAACACAGTAATCACTTGGAAATAAACTTCCATAACCAAACACACTTTACATCACAACCTCGGACTTAATGGTCCGGGCAACACATTCACATCCACACATAACATAACATATCCACATGATAACCTCGGACTCTTTGGTCCGGGTATCTTAACAACACTTACACATACATAACAACCCCTTGGACTCACTGGTCATGGGTAACATCACAACATTTGGACACATAGGTCCCCATAACATAACAGTCTTCAGACACTTAGGTGTATGTAACACAACACATTTAGACTCATAGGTCTCAATAGCATACACTTTAGGAACTCAAGGTCAAATAATATTTATTACACATACCACACAACATGTCATAGCATGTATAGCAATCAAAGATATCTTTTACATACACACTGTGATCCCGCAGAACCCGGTCGCGATGGACACCTTCCGTCCCCGTGCCTTTGGGAGATTAAAACAATCACATAAATTTGAAATTTTTCCTTGTGAGGTTAAGTAAGAAGACTTTAATTATGCCAAGTATCCATCAACGTTTTATAAATACCAATTGAAAATCCTTTTGAAAACACACTCAACTCCAAGTCCAACTTAGGCTCTTTGCTTCTTTTCTTAGCGTGGTTATTTGTGACCACTTATAGGGAGCTTCAAGAATCATCCAACCCTGATGTGATCAGCATCAGTGTAGAACTATCCTTCCACTCCAATTTGTGTTCGGCTTCCCTTGATCACATGCAAATCAAGTTCCACCTCCCACTTCATTTTCAAGCATCAAGTAAATCACTCATTTCCAATTTTCTATCTTTTTAATCATTCTAATCATGATCATACATCTCCAAAGGATAGAACTCCGTCTATCAGTTACCTCCACTCACATTAATCCTGTTGCCTAGGGAATCTTATTCTCACTAGGTTCTATGTCGGTATCATGCCCTTTCTTGAATCACTATATAGTACGTATATACACATATATTTTATCAAATACAACACAAAACTTCACATTTATACACTGTCGGGGCTTTTGTTCCCCCGGGAGTTTCTCTACTCCCCACTTGTACTATCACGCACAGCTGTTAACAAATACACACACTTATCACAATGGTATTCGCATCTTCTGTGCGCAATTACCACAATTAAACCATGAATGGATGTGTATGTTTACGTAACACACACACCAATCATCAAAACAATAATATAATTTTGTGCTATGCACAATATAAATCACATACACTACGTACACTTGTACGGTAATATACACTAAGTGGTTTTGCGCTCTACCCCCCTTAAAAGGGATTACGCCCACGTAATCAATCACTAAACATTAGCTTAAAATGTTTTGCCGTCGTGAAGTATCTTAACTTCCACGCGGTCCATTACACAATGGATTCTGATTAGAGGATCTTAACCATATTGGCGGTTTAGTTCCTAAACCAAGAATTCTCATTGGAGTTTGTTTAAACTCTTAATTGGTTTCGATTCTGGCCTGTTAGGCTTCTAGGCGTTAATAATTAGCCATTCACTCGTGTTCACCATGTACATTCAACACTTGAATCACTGGCTCACTAGTTTCTGCTGCGAAACTCTAATAACTGTAGAGCTTAATTGCTCCATTTGTTATTCTTACTGTATTGTATATCCCCAATTGTCACCTTCATCTTGGTAACAATGGTTTCTCCAACCGACGCGTGGTATCTCTTACCGTTAGCGAATTCGGTGAGTTATAAACTTTCTATCTACTTCCATAACGATTTACTGTGTATACAGCTATGTATTTCACAATGATTGACTTGTTCCCTTCCGACTTACTGTCGGTTGAGATTGAGCTACTACCTAGTGTGTAGTGCTCTCTCAGCTATTTACAACATTTGGGGTATATTCCGTACCGATATTTAGCAGTTAGTGCTATTGTAGTCACTTACTGTTAATCATGTCTCCACATTTGGTTTTGTACAAGCACTCTTTATTGGTGCGGCCTTGCATTTCCTATGCATCGGCCATTATAACATTATTGCTCCACAATTAACATGTTTCCAATTCCTAGCTATCCCACTCGATCATTACTGCGCAAGTGCAATACCAAAACACTCAGTCATACAGAGTGCAGAGGCGTAAACTCTTGACAGTAAATCCCTTATGTGATTCGCCATGGAATTCACACTGAGTTCCTCATCACACAGTACCTACCACTGGCTTATTGCTCAGTTTGTTTAACATCACTTATCTTGCATCTCCACTGAGTTTAACTCATACTGGTCTTATCTGTTACATTATCGTTTAACAACACTTATACAACGGTCGCTTGTTGCGCACCGTGCTCTTACTCCCTGTATAACACTAACTTACATGGTATTTACTGTCACACTAACTTCCACACATATACTTACATCATTCGTATTATGGTTCATCACTCATTTGGATGACTACTGAATGCTCCTTGAGCATTAATCATTCGAGTCACAAGCCGGCATTATTCAGCCAGGTGCTTCACTTTATACACGTACTACTAAGCTAACTGCTCTCTTTCAATAATAACGTTGTCCATCCTTAACATATTTCTTGAACTTGATTCACATAACTACCGCTCCTGCGGTCTCACAACATCGAGAGGTATCCCCACTCTTAATGCAGTGGTTTGTTTACCACTCTATTCACTTATATTACATAAACTTCTGCTATTAATCATACTTACATAACATATCTTGCTTGTGGCTTATAAGCTTTATCGTCTTGAGCTGCGCTCGTTGTAAGCTGTCCACATTCATTTATTTCTCTGTGCAACATTTCATGATTTGGATATTATATTGAGCTCCATGACAAGGTCGTTGCATTCCGTTTCCTTCCATGGGATGCCCTTTGGTTTGTCAGTCCGTCTCCTGACAACTTATGTCTAAACTGGGTGTTAATTTCAACCCTTGTGTTTCTGTCACGTTATTACGTGCAACAATTGTTGATGTGAACACCCCTCAAGGATTGCTCCCGGGTGTTGTTACGTTATGCCTTACATTTGTTTCACACTTATTGGTACATTCCATTAGCCACGCCGTTTGCGTTCTTAAATGGCTTATTATCTTTTTGTGAAGATCAACATTTCCTGGTAGTGTAGGTACTTATTCTGGGAATTTTCATCCCGTTCATTGCACATTAATGTGTCCACATTAGTCATCTACTTGCCATGTACAGGCTAGGTCACCGTTCCAGCTAACATGTTTTATCCCTAAGGATCCTTAAGACATATGTGATTTCTTTACATAACAGTTTGTGCCCTTCGCACTTCCTAACTCTTAAACATTTCCTTGAGAGGAATTCACTAATCCTTTTAGTCTCGTTAACTTAACTGAGTTCCTTAGCTTCAACTATTCCTTGCAATCCTTAGCTCTTGTTTGATTTATACTGACCGTAGACGGAGTCGACTACTTCCCGTGTTTCGGACTCCACTCGTATACATATGTGGGGTACCATACTGATACATTGCTACTTACCCAACTAACCCATAAGTAGGTCTGTCAGGCCCACAAGCTCCTATCGGAGTGCGGTCGTCCCACAATTCAGTTGGTACACTCGTAGTGTCCGTCACACGCCTAGGTGAAGTATTCTGTTGTCAACTCCCTTATATTGTCCCGTGACAATATTCATTCCGTGCTTCCCGAACTTAATCGAGGGAAGGTTTACCCATTGTTGTATCCTCGTCAACTGTCCTTGGTTTTACTGGTTTGGTTTAAAAGAAGGTTGGAAAGAAGTGTTGGTTTGAAAGAAAATCTGGTTTTGAAAAGAAAAGGGTTTGAAAGAAAATTTTCATGGTTTCACAACATCTTCTTACCTTAGCCAAGTCTAGCTTCTTGCTGAGTGGTGTACTTCCAATTACAAAGGTCAGGCTGTTAAGCCTTCCCATGGTTATAATGTTCACACTTAACTTCGTGGTACTTTACTAAGTACTTGTATTTATTATAAATTTCCTGAACAGCCCTATTATAGCAGCACTTGCTATCGCAAGTGCGCCATGTTAACTGGCTATCGGTTTAACACATACTGGTTATGGTATTGTTTTTACCCATATTGTCATTAGTGGCCTTGTTGGCCCTTACTGATCTTACTGCCTTGATAATAACTCTTCCAGGTGACTTCTCACTGTCTTCACATGACGATCATCAACTAGGGTGTTTCCCATTCTGGGAGACCCCTTTGTCTTAGTATTGTATTCTCTTCGTAGCCCATTCCACGCATTGTCGTGGTTACTGAGACTTGTCTCTTGTTTGGGCACTACGTTGCAGTTCCTTTATCGGTTGGTACACCGTTGGTGTATTGTTTATCAACTGTGGTCCCGTAGACACTTGTCTCGGTTTCACTAATCCACTTCTTGCCTGTTGCACGGTTGGTGCGTTGCAAGTTGGTTTTTCTCGACTGCTTAGCATGTCGACCCAGGTTGCCGGAAATTCTATTCGCTTATACACAAAATCCTTCATTTTTCGCTATTAAATGCGGTTGGCATTGTTCAGATGGAGACCGTCTTTGGGATTCCCAGTTTTCGGGATCTACCGTGTGACAGGTTCCCCGTACCTTAGAGGTACTTAATAACAGCCAGATCGGGTATTCCCGAGTAAGAGAGGACTTCCATCTCTCTGGCGTTCTTTCCCAAGTTATCAAACAGGGATTGTGGAGGGTGGGATGGATATTGTAGGTTTCCAGTAGTCACTGGTAGTTCCTAACTAGCGTATCTCTCACGCTATCACTCAACCCTTAACCCAAAGTACTTAAATCCTAACTCGGTACTTCCTAAGCTCGGTAATTCAGTCATCAGAGCGATACTTCGCTCTGATACCACTTTTTGTAACACCCCATCCAACATTAACATACTTACAATAAACTGCAGCGGAATACACAACTCTTCACATTACTTAACTCGTTGGTGTTACACGCCGTTAGCCACCCACGTGGCTAACAAGGCTAATCCATATACATTGTACCGGTCTGATGGGCTAAATTCCCGAGCAACTACACATTATTATCCCTTTCCATTAACAACAACAACAACATACACCTTTCAACTATACCGAGTATTAATAAACTGATGCCGACAACAATATCGGTCTTACTACACCTACTGTATACATACACTTAAATGAATACCCATGTACAATGACTACCCCGTCCTACTCTCGAACGGCTTCCAGCTCTTGTACCTGAAATAGGAAAAGAAGAGAAAGGGTGGCCCCCAAGGGGCTCAGCACCTTTGCTGGTATGGTAATCCCGCAGCCCACATGCTACCGGGCCACGCATAACTACTTGTCGTCTTAGCATGCGGTTGATTTTATTTAATCATGCATGTAACAAGTGAACACACATCACATAGCATTCGCCTCAACGGGCTCAACAAACGGATAATATATCCTTACTTAATAAGTCACTCATGGTATTCATCATCCCTAGAGTGTTCCTCCTCTAATGGAGCTACTTCCTTAATAGACGACACATACCCTTAAATCGGGTAATCCTTAAACGCCTTTTATCACGAACTGGAAATCATATCCATGATCCACACACTCCACATTTTACAACACTTTGCACGTTTCCACGTGCACAACATAACACCGCAATAGATATTGCAACAACAAAGATACATAACATAGCGGGAGTGGTTCTCTTAGGAACCGACCCAAACATTGTTTATACACTGGTGAGCCTAGAGAATGTTGCCAGTCTCATGATAAGCTCGTTACACAATAACAACAACACTCATTACCGTCCTAATAGTTGGACGAGTAACTTAAGTTAAGGCGGTTCGGGTTTGGAGGCCCGAACACACCACACAAACACATGTTCCCCCTAAACCGATCATAAGTCAGAATAGCTAAGCTTTGGAGTAAGCTAATGGGAGATCATAACCCGTGAGGGAAACAACCATAACAAAGAGAAGGGTAAGGCTAGGAAGGATACCCTCTCCCAAACAACGCGCGACCGGCCAAACCGGATTCCTCACTACTGTTAGTACATACTTACTTTAGGTATTAGTTAGAACCCCACTATGGAGTCTATCATAACTACACACCTTACAGTATTACAAATGGGTTAAACATACAAGGGAGATCCCTACATTCATATACACAAACATCACATAATCAACTCACGCATAGCCGTGGTTAGAACGTCCCATGGTTTGGGTCGTTTAATCCGAATACCGAACTCTCATGTGATCCTAGACTCAGTTAACTAAGGTTAACACTTCCGGGGTTAAACGGTATCGGAGTTGAACACGCCACATAAATGAATTACTGTAAACTCATTACATGTTTTATCTTACAACGTGGCAAACATACAGAAAAAACACATTGGCATACAAGCCGGTGTAATCCGGTAGGACACAGGTTGCAAGAAAACCATACCTGTCACCGGAGTCCACTTTACCACGTCCACTTATGTTCCTCGAGCAATTCTCGAACAACTGTTAACATCACATGTGTTTTTATTAACATCGGGGTTTGCTTGATTATTTAATGTCTAATGCTTAACTTTCCCCGTTAACTTAGTTACATAACTTTACATTTTAACTTGTTTTACTTTTACATTTTGATACAACTTTTCACCCACTTAATCGCCATTTAAAACTCACCTAACATGTCCTTAACAACCTTATTACATCATTACCTATCAATCCCCATCATTACATATCATTTCATAACCTTAAACCATGTTTTTGTTCCGACCGGACTTGCCGACCGGACTTACCCAAGTCCGGTCGATTCCAGAACACATTTCCGTCAAAAAAAATTTCACTCCGACCGGACTTGTAAGTCCGGTCCTATGTCCGGTCCATTCCAGAAACTAATTCCCACAGGGTAAACTGGGCCCGACCGAACTTGCAAGTCCGGTCGCAAGTCCGGTCTGCCCCAGATCTTTGTTTTCCTTTTTACATTCAACTCCAAACTTCACCCCATATATCCTAGTATACCCTAACCTCATTTAGGCACTTCAAACACACCTTTATCCATGTGCTAAACTCTTTAAATCACTCACCAAAACCATTTTATCATTCACAAACTTCTTACAAAATTCCTAGCACTTGGAATGTTTTCTCCATAAGATTTCTAGGTGGTATTTCACCTATAAGGACCACTACACTAAAATGCTTCTTCACCTTCATAACATCATCTCCCAAGCATCTCCTCTTACACCAAATCCTCTTTTCACAACTTCTTGAATTCCTTTCTCAAAACCTTACCTAAACATCATTTCTTCCTTGTACATCAACATTCCTAAACCTTAAACAAACTTCTCCAAGACTTAAACACATCCTCAAAACACACATTGAATTCCTAGAACTTCCAAGATAACACCTAAATTCTTGCATCACTCTAAATCACCTTAATACATGTTTTCTTCTCAAGTAAACATTCATTCACCTTTAACACTTCCTAGTTCACCAAGACTTTCTTAAAACACTTAGAACTTCTTACACATTTCCCAAATTTGGCCATAGCTTCTCTTGTATATACTCACATCCAAACACTTAGGTTTTTACCTTATTTCATTCAAGAACACCTAAAATCCATCAAGAACATTTTTACACACAAACTTCACACATTAAGCACTACATCACAATATAGTGCATAACTTAAATTGCTTGGCACTTAGGCCCTTAAATAACATGGCTCTTAGGCCCTTAAATTGCATAACCTTAAACACTGAATTTCCCACATAAATAATGCCTTTGACCTGCAAATACATACACCAATACATATGTTCTTTTACTAGTCTCCTTGAGAACACTTTCCTAGGTCATTCACCATTTGCTCTTTAGGTAGTTTTAACAAGCATTATAAGCTTATTTCTCCTAAGGCATTAAACCACATTAAGATAGCATATTTACCTCTTTTCCTCCCAAATTTCTTTCTTGTTTCCTTACAAAACCGGTAAGGCATTTGGTTCCTTGCCAACTACTAAACATTATACAAACAACATAATGAGTATTCAAGCTTTAAGCTCCATCTCATTGTAAACCCTAGGTTTACATTATTTCAAAACATTAATGTAGTTGTTTTACCTTAATCTTTGAAGGGTGTTTGAATATCTATGAAGAGAGGACTCCACCTAGTCCTTGAAAGATTCAAATGGAGCTAGAACAAAGCAACACAAGGAGCTCCATCAATGAATATTTTCGGTCACACACAAAACATGGAGGAAACTTGATTTTTCTTTGAGATTCCTTACCTAAGAGCAAAGGAGATCAATAATATGTGGAAAGACAAGCTCAAGCTCCATCAATGGTGGAAATCCATGGCACCGAAATGGTGATCTTGAAATTTTGAGAAGATAGGAATGAAGAGCTTGATGAGAGGAAGAGAATGGTGGTGTTTGTTTTTGATTTGGTTAAGTGAGCTAGGTTTTACAAGAGTTCAAAGGTGGACTTCCATGGTGGTGGTGCTGTATGAACGTGAGAGAACAGCAAGAAGAGAGGTTGAAGAGAGTGGAGCCGTGTGAAATGAAGAAAGGAATGAGAGAAATGAGATAAGTTTGCTTTTTAGAAGATATTTGTACTTAAAAAGCAAATAGTAACTATATTAGTCATCTTATTTCTTTAACAAGTTAACAAGTGAGTGGTGAGTCACCACAAAAAACCGGCCCCCTTTATTACATAAGGGTATTATAGTCTTTGTTGGTCCATTTAATTACTTGTAACATTATATGTTACAAACTAGCTTATAAAAATCACTATTCACTAAAACAAGGCACATAGAAGTGAAATTTTTGATTTCCCATTGATATAGCCACCCAAATGTGATACTATATAGTACACATGTTAATTAAAGAGTAATGATGGACATTTAGCCATTCAAAACTCATTTACAAGACAATTTTTCAAAAACGTGCTTTAAGACTCCTTAAAGCACATTTTGTGTTTTAACTTGTTTTCAAGCTTGGTTTTCTTTGGTAATTGATTTAATATGTTCATTAACATATTTATAAAGTATAGGTGTGACCATTAGGTCTTATACACATTTACCCCAAGCTTAGAGCACATTTTGCTCTTATTGACTTTAAGGTATTTCCTTGTGTTTTATTTGGTTTAACTGTCCACTAAAGTTTCCTAAGGACTTATTTAGCCCTATCAAATCATAATTAAATGTTATCAAGTCTTGGTAGGCTCTTTGGGTCCTAACCAAGTTCACTCATAGCTTAGAGCATGTTTTTGCTCAAACTGTGTCTTAATGCTTTATTGCATTTATTATGGTCTAAATTGTTCACTGATGTTACTAAGGCACTTTTTAGCCTTTACATACCATAGTTTGATATTTAAACCACATATCAAGGTTTGGGGTATTTCACAGTGTCAAAAAAGAGACAAACTTAAGAGCAAGCTTTTGATTATTATATCTCCCCCACACTTGAACCAAAGCAATGCCCTCATTGCATAGAAAGAATTAAAATAACAGGGCATGCAAACTATCTTGGTAATGATCACAAAGCATGGTAATAGGAAATATTTAAAAATTTAAAGAGCAGTGTAAGGATAGTGTACTCCCTAGAGTTTTGCAGAGTTTGTAGTGTAGCTCCCCCACACTTGAGTTCAGCTGTAGGAATGTGCAAGATGTTCCTGTAATGAATATTCTAAACAGCCAGAAGAACTCATGTTAATTCTCCTCGTTCTCTCTCCTTTCTTTTTTTATTTAGAAAAACATATATAGGAATAATATGAAAGACAAAACATAAAACAAAAATAGTAGGGAAATAATATTTAACCACTGGGTTGCCTCCCAGTAAGCTGCCCGTATTTATAGTCTTTGGCTAGACTCCCGCTTCGTTATCCTGGATCAAAAATAAAAGTAGACAACAGCTTCGCCAGGAAAACGAAGTTAGCAGTAATTAAGAGCTAACCACCTGGATCAAAATAGAACGTTAACTCGGCAAATAAAATAGGAAAATGTATACTCCACAATACCTGGTGTTTGAGGAGGTACTACCGGTAACGTAGTTCTAACAGGCGACCAGGTGGTGATGACTTTTCTTCCTCAAATTGGAGGATGTAAACATCCTCCTCTTGTTGTTGAGGCGCATGGAGGCAGGGTGAGAGTTTATGAGAGACTGGTGGTAGCGCTTTCTCCTCAGATTTGAGAATATATATATCCTCTTCCGGTTGATGAGGCTCACACAAAATATCTTCAAATTTTAATTGCTCCTCTTGTGTTGGGGATGGAGATGGAGGAGAATTGTAACTTTCAGATATTTGCTCCAACTCGGCGTCGGAGAAAAATGTCCTGATAAGTTTCTTTATCTCCTCATCAGAACATGTAGCTTCATTAATATCTGGCTCGAATCGATCTTCACTCCCTGGAGTCACCATTGGAATCTCTTCTAGCGGCTTGGTCTGACTCGGGAGAAATTCGTCTGGCCCTTGTGTAGATTGCTGTTCATTCTGATTGAAGTAACAGTATCCCAACTGAGCTTCTTTGTACTGTGTATTAGCCTGGTCGACTTCCCACCAATACGGCTCTCGATTTGACTGTTGAGGTGATTGATAATCCTTGACCAACCTTTGATATGAGGGCATCTCCTCTTGCATGTGAGTCCATTCCAAATTGATCAACAATCTCTTCACCTCATCGTCGCTGCTCTCCATAATCAGTAACTATCCTACAACAAACGAAAATAAAAATACCAAGTAGAATAGAACTAAAAATAGAAAATAAGCATAAAAACAGAAATTAACTAAATAAAAAAAACAAATATGAAACAAAACAGAGATAAAATAAACTTGCTAAAATAAAAAGTAAGTAAAATGAAATAAAATTAAATAAAGCGAAAACAAAATAAAATAAAACAGATATAAACAAAATTAAACAGAAATCTCATTAAAATTAATAACCATCAATTAACCGTGCCGGAGGTCCCCGGAACGGCGCCAAAAACTTGTTGGAGTAAAAGTGTGTTACCATTTCTACCACTTAGGCAGTGTACCTAATCGTTTTACGGAATAGTGGATATGTGGGTTGTCGTACTCTTGGGGACCTCGCTGTGGATAACTGATAGTGTTGTAAATTGACTGAGAATTCTATTAAACAGATTTTATCATTTTTTAGGGAGAATATGATTATCAGCTAACTCATAAGACAATAATAAAAACAACTAATTAAAACAGAAAAGAAATAGAAATTATAAATCTTTTTGTGTTTTAAAGAAGCATCCCGGGTTCTTCTGCTCACCTATTTTATCCAACTATGTTAATATAACTTTCCCACTTTAGCAATAAACTCAAGAATCTTAATTAGTTTATTGACCGTTTCCTGTCTAATAAACCCTGATTAATTTAAACAACAAGCGCAAATCTTGCTCAAGTCATAAATAAATTAACCACATTATTAATAATCCCTATTGGAGTTAGATTAACCTATACGGCGAGAAACTTGCTTCTAGTCGTTAACCCATTTGACTTCCTATGTCTAGAACCTTGTCTCAGCATTGCATTTTAACAAAGAACTACAAATATCACTTTAATAATTGTACAAGAGAATTAAAGCGCATTAAGGACAAGAATCAAAATACTGCTTAGATAAATTATACTGGAAAACTTACATAACACAATTATATAAAATAGGCTTGCTTCCTGACCCGGGAAGCTAGGTTTATTAATCACACATAATTATACAGTAAAACAACATAAGAAATAAGATAGTAGGAACCAACGAAGGAGAACGAACAGATGGCCAATCGACTTCTTCGTTGCTTCTCTGGAAAATAACAGCATAAGGCTAATGAATGAAGAAAGAAGATAAAATGGAGAAGTGGGGGATAAGAGGATGAAATGGATCGTAGGTGTGGTACGTATTGTGGTGTGAGCGATGGATTATGGAAAGGAGTCAATGAATTATTTGATGCAGAGGTACTGGGTTTATATAGAAGGAGAGAGATAAGGTTTGAGGCAGATCTGGAACGGAAGAAGATTGATTGCACATTGATTGCAGATTGATTGCAGACAGAGCTGGAGACAGACGTGTGAGTGAATTAAGGTAGGCGCCACCTGGTATTAATGAAGAAGCAGTTCGACATGTTTGCGGCGCCGCAAAGGAAGAAGAAAACTGTCGCGTCTGAATTTAGTCACGTCCGCCCCTGTGTCCGCCTAAGGTTATGCGGACGTCACTCACGTCCGCTTGTTGTCCGCCCAGTTTTATGCGGACACAGCTGATGTCCGCCTCCTGTCGTCCTAAGTTCATGCGGACACAACTGATGTCCGCCTCCTGTCCGCCTATAGTTATGCGGACATCTATCACGTCCGCCTCCTGTCCGCCTATGGTTATGCGGACATCTATCACGTCCGCCTCCTTGTCCGGCCATAATTCAGCAGACATGTAATGTCCTGTCCTTGTTTGTTTGGGTGGACAAGTAACCTGTCCGATTATTTTTGAGCGGACGTGTTTTGTATCCTGCTTGTGAGTATAAAGCATTTGAATGTCTCCATGTTGAATAATGACGATGCAGTAAATCAATAGTCTCACGTGATTATTGATTTATTCAATAGTGAAGTGCAATGCGGTATGTGATATTATATATATATATGTGATATTATATATATATATATATATATATATATATATATCGGCGTATTGTAATTTTCCTGCATTAGACACATAAAATGTATCAGTTCACATTAATACACAAATTCATGGAAAAACATATGATAAGTGGGAAATATGACATTAATTATTATAAAAATAGAAAGAATTAAAGCCCTAAAAATATATGTATTTCTCACTTATCAAACTCCCCCATACTTATTCTTTGCTTGTCCTCAAGCAAATCTTTCTGACATAATGTTTAAACAAGTTAAACAGACAATAATCAAGTAAGGAGAGCACAGAAGAGGTAATTGCCAATCTTTTCAGATTTTAAAAAATGGTACTAATAATATTAAATTTCTTAAATATATTTCTCCGTTTCTGAGAATAACCCTGAAGTCCTACAAAAGAAAGAGAAGCAGCACCATGAGAATTCTGCTTTTAACCCTGAGCCAATCCACCATTTTCTTTCACATGTCCTTGAACGACAAGGGGCATGAAGTAAAATCTTTCCATTATAGAGCCTTTCAATGCCATATACTCATGATTCATAATGAGGAAATTTTTATCATTTTGGTACCGAATGCACAGATACTTCAATTTTAAAGTCCATTTTTCTTTCACCTCAGACTTTTCTCTCCACCCTTGTAGCGGTTTTGGGTCTACTATCCCAGATACCGAGTACCTTAGGTAGCCGGGTGAAGCACCCTAAAACTTATAACCGAGTGGACGAGGCCTGTTTAGGATCAAATATCCTGTTTGGATCGAGGAGTTACCTTGCCTTGTTCTTTTTTCCACCATTTCTTTCCAAATCAAATCCAGGCTCAAAGTCAAACAAATTCAAATGATAATTTTCCTCAGTTTTTAGCATAGAGTAACGAGTGAGTAATAATAATTTTTTTTTTGTACCCTTTAAACCTGTTATACCACAGCATTACTCCCTCTCTTGGCTCCTTCTTTGATTTTAATCACTTACAATTCAAACACAGTGTCGAAAAGAGACAAACTTAAGAAGCAAGCTTTTGATTATTATCTCCCCACACTTGACCAAAGCAATGCCCCATTGCATAGAAGAATTAAAATAACAGGGCATGCAACTATCTTGGTAATTGATCACAAAGCATGGTAATAGGAAATATTTAAAAATTTAAAGAGCAGTGTAAGGATAGTGTACTCCCTATAGTTTTGCAGAGTTTGTAGTGTAGCTCCCCCACACTTGAGTTCAGCTGTAGGAATGTGCAAGATGTTCCCTGTAATGAATATTCTAAACAGCCAGAAGAACTCAAGTTAATTCTCCTCGTTCTCTCTCCTTTCTTTTTTATTTAAAAAAACATATATGGGAATAATATGAAAGACAAAACATAAAACACAAAATAGTAGGGAAATAATATTTAACCACTTGGGTTGCCTCCCAGTAAGCTGCCCGTATTTATATCTTTGGCTAGAACCCCGCTTCGCTATCCTGGATCAAAATAAAGTAGACAACAGCTTCGCCAGGAAAACGAAGTTAGCAGTAATTAAGAGTAACCACCTGGATCAAACAGAACGTTAACTCGGCAATAAAATAGGAAAATGTATACTCCACAAAACCTGGTGTTTGAGGAGGTACTGCCGGTAACATAGTTCTAACAGGCGACCAGGTGGTAATGACTTTTCTTCCTCAAATTGGAGGATGTAAACATCCTCCTCTAGTTGTTGAGGTGTTGGAGGCAGGGTGAGAGTTTATGAGACTGGTGGTAGCGCTTTCCCTCAGATGTAGAATATTATTATCCTCTTCCGGTTGATGAGGCTCACACAAAATATCTTCAAATTTTAATTGCTCCTCTTGTGCTGGGGATGGAGATGGAGGAGAATTGTAACTTTCAGATATTTGCTCCAACTCGGCGTCGGAGAAACATGTCCTGATAAGTTTCTTTATCTCCTCATCAGAACTTGTAGCTTCATCAATATCTGGCTCGAGTCGATCTTCACTCCCTGGAGTCACCATTGGAATCTCTTCTGGCGGCTTGGTCTGACTCGAGAGAAATTCATCTGGCCCTTGTGTAGATTGCTGTTCATTCTGATTGAAGTAACAGTATCCCAACTGAGCTTCTATGTACTGTGTATTAGCCTGGTCGACTTCCCACCAATACGACTCTCGATTTGACTGTTGAGGTGATTGATAATCCTTGACCAACCTTTGATATGAGGACATCTCCTCTTGCATGTGAGTCCATTCCAAATTGATCAACAATCTCTTCACCTCATCGTCGTCGCTCTCCATAATCAGTAACTATCCTACAACAAACGAAAATAAAAAATACAAGTAGAATAGAACTAAAAATAGAAAATAAGCATAAAACAGAAATTAACTAAATAAAAAAACAAATATGAAACAAAACAGAGAAAAATAAAACTTGCTAAAATAAAAGTAAGTAAATGAAATAAATTAAATAAAGCGAAAAAAAATAAAATAAAACAGATATAAACCAAATTAAACAGAAATCTCATTAAATTAATAACCATCAATTACCGTGCCGGAGGTCCCCGGCAACGGCGCCAAAAACTTGTTGGAGTAAAAGTGTGTTACCATTTCTACCACTTAGGCAGTGTACCTAATCGTTTTACGGAATAGTGATATGTGGGTTGTCTTACTCTTGGGGACCTCGCTGTGGATAACTGATAGTCTTGTAAATTGACTGAGAATTCTATTAACAGATTTTATCATTTTTTAGGGAGAATATGATTATCGCTAACTCATAAGACAATAATAAAACAACTAATTACAAAAGAAATAGAAATTATAAATCTTTTTGTGTTTTAAAGAAGCATCCCGGGTTCTTCTGCTCACCTATTTTATATCCAACTATGTTATATAACTTTCCCACTTTAGCAATAAACTAAAGAATCTTAATTAGTTTATTGACCGTTTCCTCCTCTAATAAACCCTGATTAATTTAACAACAAGCGCAAATCTTGCTCAAGTCATAAATAAATTAATCGCATTATTAATAATCCCTATTGGCGTTAGATTAACCTATACGGCGAGAAACTCGCTTCTAGTCGTTAACCCATTTGACTTCCTATGTCTAGAACCTTGTCTGAAATACCCCAACCTTGATATGTGGTTTTAAATATCAAATTATGGTATGTAAAGGCTAAAAAGTGCCTTAGTAACATCAGTGAACAATTTAAACCATAAAAATGCAATAACATTAAGACACAGTTTGAGCAAAAAACATGCTCTAAGCTATGAGTGAACTTGGTTAGGACCAAAGAGCCTACCAAGACTTGATAACATTTAATTATGATTTAGTAAGGCTAAATATCCTTAGAAACCTTGGTGGACAATGAAACCAACAAAACACAAGTATACCTTAAAGTCAATATGAGCAAAAATGTGCTCTAAGCTTGGGATAAATGTGTATAAGGCCTAATGGTCATACCAATACCTATTCATATGTTAATGAACATTAAATCAATTACCAAAAACCAGCTTGAAAACAAGTTAAAACACAAAATGTGCTTTAAGGAGTCTTAAAGCACGTTTTTGAAAATTGTCTTGTAAATGAGTTTTAATGGCTAAATGTCTCATACTCTTTAATTAACATGTGTACTATAGTATCACATTTGGGTGGCCATATTATGGGAAAACAAAATTTCACTTCTATGTGCCTTGTTATAGGTGAATAGTGACTTTTATAACTAGTTTGTAACATATAATGTTTATAAGTGATTAATTGGTCAACAAGACCACACACCCTCCTAGCATAATGGTTGGCCGGTTTTTGTAGTGAGGAGTCACCAATGTTAACTTGTTAAGTAATAAATGTGACTCATAGTTACTATTTCTTTAAGATATAAATATCAAAGTAGTTCTATCTTCATTCTCCCTTCCTTTCCCTCCATTTCACACCGGTTTTCAACTCTTCTTCCTCTCTTCTTCTTGTTCTCTCTCGGTATATATCACCACCACCATGGAAGTTCATCTTGAACACTTGTAAAACCTAGCTCACTTAACCAAATCAAAAACAAACACCACCATTCTCTTAGTTAAGCCAAGCTCTACAATCTTGTCTCTTCAAAACTTCAAACCCTCCATTTCGGTGCCAAGAGAAACCACCATGGGAGGAGCTTGAGCTCACCTTTTCACATATTCTTGTTCTCTTTGCTTCAGGTAAGGAACTCAAAGAAAATCAAGTTTCCTCCATGTTTTGCATGTTGTCCGAAAATTCACCTCACAATGGTGTATTTATCTTGCTTGTTTTAGCTTCATTTGAATCTTCCAAGGGCTAGGAGGAGCCCTCTCTTGATACTTATGCAAGTTCTCTTCCAATTCCAAGGTAAAACAATTACCTTAATGTGTTTAAAACAATATGTGTAACTAGGGTTTACAATGAGGAGAAGCATAATGCTTGAATACTCATTCTATTGTTTGTATAATGTTAAATAGTTGAAAAGGGATCAAGTACCCCACCGGTTTTACAAGGAACAAGAAAGAAATTTGTGAGGAAAAAAGAGGTAACAACTATCTCAATGTAGTTTTAATGCCTTAAGAAAATGACTTATAAATGCTTATTAAAATACCTAAGGAGCCAATGGCAAGTGACCTAGTAAAATGCTCTCAAGTTTATTAAAGGAATATGTATTGTTGGGTGTATTTGCGGTCAAGGCTTTATTATGTGGAAATTCAGTGTTTAAGGTTTATGCAATTTAAGGGCCTAAGAGCCATGCATTTAAGGGCCTAAGTGCCAAGCAATTTAAGTTATGCACTATATTGTGATGTAGTGCTTATGTGTGAAGTTTGTGTATAAAGATGTGTTTGATGGATTTTAGGTGTTTTGAATGAAAGGTAAAAACCTAAGTGGTTGGATGTGAGTATATGCTAGAGAAGCTATGGCCAAATTTGGGAAGATGTGTAAGAGTTCTAAGTGTTTTAAGTGGTTTTGGTGAACTAGGAGTGTTATAGGTGAACAAATGTTTACTTGAGAAGAAACATGAGTTAAGGTGATTAAGAGTGATGCAAGGATTTAGGTGTTGTCTTGGAAGTTTCTAGGAATTCAATGTGTGTTTTAGAGGATGTGTTTAAGCCTTGGAGGAGTTTGTTTAAGGTTTAGGTAATGTTGTTCAAAGAATATGATGTTTGGGTTGATGTGAAAAAGGAGATTGTTAGTAAGAAAAGGAGTTGAGAGGTGATGATAAGGTGTAGAGAAACACCTTAGTGTTGTGGTCATTATAGGTGAAATGCCACCTAGAAATCATAAGGAGAAAACATTGTAAGTGTTAGGAATTTTGTGGAGATGTAAGTAAAGGTTTAAGGAATTGGGAAAAATAGTTTTGTGAGTGTTTAAGAATATCTTAAGGGTGTGTTTGAAGTGCCAAATGATGTTAGAACACATTAAGAGGCCTTAGGAGAAGTTGGGTGAAGATTGGCAAAGTTTTGGTAAGTTTAGAAGGCGACCGACCCAGGGGCCGACCCAGTTTTTGGGTCGGTCGAGCCTCTGTAAAATGTTAGAAATGTGTTCGGTAATGGTCCGACCCAAAAGGGTGGGTCGGACATGGGTCGGTCGGTCAAGTTTCAAAGGAGGGAAAATGTTCGCACATGGACCGACCCAGAATGGTGGGTCGGACGTGGGTCGGACGGTCATGTTTTGTAAGGAAGTAAAGGGTCTGTAATGGACCGACCCAGTTGTGGGTCGGTCGGTGGGTCGGTCGGACCAAAAATGTTGTTTAAGGTTATGAAATGATGTGTAATGATGGGGATTGATAGGTAATGATGTTATAAGGATGTGGACAGTAGGTGAGTTTTAAATGACACCTAAGTGGGTTAAAAGTTGTATTAAAATGTGAGAGTAAAACAAGTTAAAATGTTGTTATGTAACTAAGTTAACGGGGAAAAGTTATAAGCGTTAGACTTTAAACAAACTGTTACCCCAATGTTAATAAAAACACGTGTGATGTTACAGTTGTTCGAGAATTGCTCGCGGAACATAAGTGGACGTGGTAAAGTGGACTCCGGTGACAGGTATGGTTTTCTTGCAACCTGTGTCCTAACGGATTACACCGGCTTGTATGCCAATCTGTTTTTCTGTATGTTTGCCACGTTGTAAGATTAAACATGTAATGAGTTTACAGTAATTCATATATGTGGCGTGTTCAACTCCGATACCATTTAATCTCAGCATGTTAACCTTAGTTAACTGAGTCTAGGACCACTTAGAGTTCGGTATTCGGAGAAACGAACCCCCATGGGACGTACTAACCACGGCTATGCGTGTGTTAATTGTGTGATATGTGTATGTGAATGTAGGGATCTCCCTTGTGTGTTTAACCCAGTTGTAATACTGTATGTGTTGTTATGTGATAGGCTCCATAGTGGGGTTCTAACTAATATCTAAAGTGAGTATGTACTAACAGTAGTGAGGAATCCGGTTTGGCCGGTCGCGCGTTGTTTGGGAGAGGGTATCCTTCCTAGCTTTACCCTTCTCTTTGTTATGGTTGTTTCCCTCACGGGTTATGATCTCCCATTAGCTTACTCCAAAGCTTACCTATTCTGACTTATGATCGGTTAGTGGGAACCTGTGTTTGTGTGGTGTGTTAGGGCCTCCAAACCCGAACCGCCTTAACTTAAGTTACTCGTCCAACTATTAGGACGGTAATGAGTGTTGGTGTTATTGTATAACGAGCTTATCATGAGACTGGCAACATTCTCTAGGCTCACCAGTGTGTTTTGATGTTTGGGTCGGTTCCTAAGCGAACCATTCCCGTTGTGTTATGTGTTTTGTTGTGATGCAGTATCATTGCGGTATTATGTTGTGTACGTAGAAACGTACCAAGTGTTGTTAAGTGTTGTATGTAGTGTGTGTTATAAGTTGTATAATGTGGAGTGTGTTGTATAATGTGGAGTGTGGATCATGGATATGATTCCCAGTTTGTGATAAGAGGCGTTTAAGGATAACCCGATTTAAGGGTATGTGTCGTCTATTAAGGAAGTAGCTCCGTTGGAGGAGAAACACTCTAGGGATGATGAAAACCATGGGTGACTTGTTAAGTAGGATGTTTATCCGATTGTTGAGCCTATTGAGGCGAAATGTTAAGTGTTGTGTGTTTATTGTCACATGCATGATTTAAATATAATCAACTGCATGCTAAGATGACAATTAGTTGTGCGTGGCCCGGTAGCATGTGGGCTGCGGGATTACCATACCAGCAAAGGTGCTGAGCCCCTTGGGGCCACCCCTTTCTCTTCTTTTCCTATTTCAGGCACGAAGTGCTGGAAGCCGTTCGAGAGTAGGACGGGTAGTCATCGTACATGGGTATTTATTTAAGTGTGTATATACAGTAGGTGTAGTAAGACCGATGTTGTTGTCGGCACCAGTTTATAAATACTCGGTATAGTTGATAAGGTGTTGTTGTTGTTGTTGTTCATGGAAAGGGATAATATTGTATGTTGCTCGGGAATTTAGCCCATCAGACCGTACATTGTGTATATTAGCCTTGTTAGCCACGTGGGTGGCTAACGGCGTGTAACACCAATTAATCGCATTATAATAATCCCTATTGGAGTTAGATTAACCTATACGGCGAGAAACTCGCTCCTAGTCGTTAACCCATTTCACTTCCTATGTCTAGAACCTTGTCTCAGCATTGCATTTTAACAAAGAACTACAAATATCACTTTAATAATTGTACAAGAGAATTAAAGCGCATTAAGGACAAGAATCAAAATACTGCTTAGATAAATTATACTGGAAAGCTTACATAACACAATTATATAAAATAGGCTTGCTTCCTGACCCGGGAAGCTAGGTTTATTAATCACACATAATTATACAGTAAAACAAACATAAGAAA
Organism: Limonium bicolor; assembly: GCA_023374045.1. Lineage (NCBI taxonomy): Eukaryota > Viridiplantae > Streptophyta > Magnoliopsida > Caryophyllales > Plumbaginaceae > Limonium > Limonium bicolor. The sequence continues at coordinate 265,144,225 of CM041780.1, forward strand.
TAAGATAGTAGGAACCAACGAAGGAGAACGAACAGATGGCCAATCGACTTCTTCGTTGCTTCTCTGGAAAATAACAGCATAAGGCTAATGAATGAAGAAAGAAGATAAAATGGAGAAGTGGGGGATAAGAGGATGAAATGGATCGTAGGTGTGGTACGTATTGTGGTGTGAGCGATGGATTATGGAAGGGAGTCAATGAATTATTTGATGCAGAGGTACTGGGTTTATATAGAAGGAAAGAGATAAGGTTTGAGGCAGATCTGGAGCAGAAGAAGATTGATTGCACATTGATTGCAGATTGATTGCAGACAGAGCTGGAGACAGACGCGTGAGTGAATTAAGGTAGGCGCCGCCTGGTATTAATGAAGAAGCAGTTCGAGATGTCTGCGGCGCCGCAAAGGAAGAAGAAAACTGTCGCGTCTGAATTTAGTCACGTCCGCCCCTGTGTCCGCCTAAGGTTATGCGGACGTCACTCACGTCCGCTTGTTGTCCGCCCAGTTTTATGCGGACACAGCTGATGTCCGCCTCCTGTCTGCCTAAGTTCATGCGGACACAGCTGATGTTCGCCTCCTGTCCGCCTATGGTTATGCGGACATCTATCACGTCCGCCTCCTGTCCGCCTATGGTTATGCGGACATCTATCACGTCCGCCTCCTTGTCCGGCCATAATTCAGCAGACATGTAATGTCCTGTCCTTGTTTGTTTGGGTGGACAAGTAATTACCTGTCCGATTATTTTTGAGCGGACGTGTTTTGTATCCTGCTTGTGAGTATAAAGCATTTGAATGTCTCCATGTTGAATAATGACGATGCAGTAAATCAATAGTCTCACGTGATTATTGATTTATTCAATAGTGAAGTGCAATGCGGTATGTGATATTATATATATATATATCGGTGTATTGTAATTTTCCTACATTAGACACATAAAATGTATCAGTTCACATTAATACACAAATTCATGGAAAAACATATGATAAGTGGGAAATATGACATTAATTATCATAAAAATAGAAAGAATTAAAGCCCTAAAAATATATGTATTTCTCACTTATCAATACGCTATGGCTCCTGTGACCATTTTATTGTTGTCCCCTTATTCCTTATTGGTATTTAGGCTCATTAGCCTTTTCTTTCCATGTATACATGCTTAAAGCACATTTTCCTTTAAAGCAGATTTTTGTGCTCTAAGGTGCATTTTCGGTTTAAATGCTAATTCCGCTTAATGTGTATTACTAATCTTAGAGGTATTTCACATTTGAAATCTCTTGGGAACTTATTGGTAGTTCCCTAATTTATTTATACTCTTTAAAACACCTTTTGCTCTAATTGTTCCTAAAACATGTTTTGGTGTAAATTGTTGTTTAACACTTCTTCTAATGTTTCTAAGGCACGTTCTATCCTTTGTATATCCTAATTAGATAGTTCATTAATTTATTAAGGTTTAGGGTATTTCATTTGTTAAAGTCGCTTAACATGCAAACTCGGGAGAATCATACTTAGGGGGAATCTCTCAATCTTTTTAATTGCCAAGAGTTTTTCATCTAGTTTTTTTTAAAAGGTATGATGCACCCCACATCAACAATGTGTGGCTAGTATTCCAATTAACTGCATGCAATCTACATACATTCATGTCCAAGTGTTTGAAGATTCTCCGACCTATCGATGTTCAAAACTGAAAGAAGATGTGAATCCAATCCAAACTGAAGATGGAGAAGTGTCTACCTTCTCCACCTCTGTTTCCATCCATAAGTCATGAAACTCATCAACCGGGCGATCTGGTACCACTTTATCTTCATATAGTCCCATGCCACCATATAATTGACTAAGGTTCCTCTTATCCTTCTGATAAAACTACTCTAGAAAACTGTTTTCTTCATTCAAGGTCATGAAGTATGCCGGTAATTCGTTAATCGCCACCGGACTCTACTTCGCGGAAGCCTCACTTAACTATTTAGCCAATTTCTCCAACCTCTCTGTTTCTGAGTTTTCATTCATCCTTTCATCTGTATCTGCCTCTGTCACTTTTGTACCATATTTTTCTTCTTCTGTCTCTTTTGTATCAGTAGAAGAATCATCATGATCATCGGTACTTTCATCTTCAACAGAGGTAACAACTGTCTTAGCGAATTGGAAATTTCTTCTCAGGTACGTATTATAAGTACTTTTGTGTTTGAATTGGTGATTTTAATTATTTGCGCATGTTTGGATAAGTTTAAATGGTGTATTTAATCGCTTTTATAATTCGGTTGTGCACCTTGTTGATATTTCTTCTCAATACTTATTCACAAGCCGATCAATCTAAAGTTTGTCAATAAGGAGAGGGCGCACACATGTGTTTGAAAGCACTAAATTGATCAGAAGAAGTCATGAGTCATGATCTATATATCTTTTCTTTTTTCAAATGGTTGTATTGTACATGTTATGATCGAAGTACTTGAACCATTTTTAGTATTTTGGTTAACTAGCTAGTTACAAATGTTGTAGTTGATCGATACTACACTTAAGCGTATGTGCGCTATATTGCAAACAAAGTACTGCTGTTTATCTATTAATTAAAATTCACCAGTTTGGTTGATATGGTATATTCAATACAAAACAGGTTTTGAATGCTTTTGTGATTTTAATTTTCTGTTATGCGCAGGGTAATAAATTGTATAAAAAATAAAAATATAAAAAAAGGACCATATAAGAAACGCTTATATGTATAAGCGTTTCTTATATTCTCGCGCCAAATTACATAAAGAACGCTTATAATAAACAAGCATTTTTTATAGTCGGGCGTAAAGAACGCTTCAAGGTGAAAGCGTTCTTTATGCCTCGTAGATTGCCGCCGCCTTACCCACTTAAAAAAACGTTTTAGGGATAAGTGTTCTTTTAAATTAATGTATAAATAACGCTTACCACACGTTCTTTAAGAGGCTCGACCATTTGCGTCGCCAGCATAAAAAATGGTTATAAAACGTTCCAAAAGACAAATAAAAATGTTGTTTATTCCTTTTTGTCCAGCAGTGAGTCTTCTCCTGACCTGAAGGAGAAGATACTCCAGGAGGCTCATTGATCGTCCTTATCCGTCCACCCCGGTTCTTCAAAGATTTACAAGGACTTGAAGGTCGATTTATGGTGGAGCGGGATGAAGAAGGACGTAGCCGACTACGCGACTAGATGCTTGACCTGTCAGAAGGTTAAGTTTGAGCACAGGTGACCCGGCGGATTAGATTATTCCATGCCTATTCCTTGCTGGAAGTTCGAGGACATCTCGATGGATTTCGCTCTCGGTCTCCCACCGACTAACGAAGGACTGAACACGATTTGGGTCATTGTAGATTGTCTTACGAAGGTGGCGAAGTTTGTCGCTATGAAGTATACCTGGAAGGTCCCAAAGTTGGCGGACTTGTTCCAGAAGGAGGTGATCCGGACACTGGAGGACATGCTGCCTTGGATTTTCAGGGAAGCTGGTTAGAGCGTCTACATCTGATAGAGTTCGCCTACAACAACAACTACCACTCCTCTATTCGGATGCCACCGTTCCAGGAACTATACGGTAGACCGTCTAGGACTCCTTTATGCTGGTACGAGGCCAGTGAGATTACGCTTGTAGGACCTGAGTACCTAGAGTAGATCAAGAAGGATGTTCTACAAATCTGTAGGAACATGAAGGCAGCCCAGGACCGGCATAAATCATATGCAGACACCAGGAGGAGAGACATTGAGTTTACTACCGATGACATGTATTACTCAGAGTGTCACCGATGAAGGGGATCTTCCGGTTTGGGCAGAAGGGCAAGCTGAGCCCGAAGTATGTTGGGCCTTATGCGATTAGGGTGCGAGTGGGCCCGTTTGCCTACAAGCTGGATTTGTCAACAGAGCTCGGGAGGGTGCATGACGTCTTTCACGTTTCACAGTTGAAGAGGTATGTGCCCAATCCATTGCACGTTCTGGAGCCAGAGATTTTAGAGTTGAACCCCGCTCTACGGTATGAAGAAGTACCACTTCGCATCCTCGATACGAAGACGAGGCAGAATAGGAACAAGACCGTTAGCATGATCAAGGTTCTCTGGTCGAACCATGAGGTGGAGGAGGCTACATGAGAGTTAGAAGACTCCATGAGAGTGAAGTATCCAACACTCTTCGAGTAGTGGCTGTGATACTTGAACAGGTTCGTGGTCAAACCCTTTATATGGGGGGTTGAAGCCACTTGGCTTGCGCATATGTTATGCATTAGGTCTTGTTTTTGTGGTGTGTTTTGGTGGTATGTTGTGACATACATGTTTGTTTAGTTGGTTGTATGTTTGATACATTGTATGCATGTGCCTTAGTGCACCTGGTTGAATATATATATAGTACCTTTGAGTACTTCTGTTGGTAAGTAAGTTGTGCACCTTGTTTAGTGCTGTGTTATGAATAAGAATATGCCATGAGTTTTGGCTATTTAAAATGTGCTGTAACAATTATGATACATATAGACTAGGTCTAAACCTAGTGGGTTGTACTCCGTAGCGATGGACGGTTTGTGATAACTTAGTGGAACTAGATTCCTTAGGTGAACTGAATATAAATAAGGACTTCGGGAAAAAGCCTTTTTAAGGGGGGTATATTGAAATACCCCTAACCTTAAAAACTTAATTAAATGATCTAAGAAGATTAATAATCATCTTAATACCAGCACCTTAAGATCGGTAAAGCCAAAATGTGCTTTAAGACACCTTAGATATTGTATGACCTCAATTAGGAAAAAAAGTGGATTCCTAAGTATTATATTTAAGTAATAAACACTATAAAACTATTCTCAAAGGAAACCAAGCACAAAAACATGTTCTAACACAAATTATGCTTTAAAACTCCTTAAAGCACATTTTTGGAGAAAATTGACTTTCTGAGTGGGTGTTGAGTGGTGTTAGGGGCTGGATTACACCTTTTTATACTAATTTACTATAATGTACCACATTAGAAGGTCTAGTTCAAAAGATTTTGCAAACAAATCATAAATATGGCATTCATGTGTGAATAGTAACCGAAATAGTGCATTTTTAAGTAATGTTGACCAAGCCAAGTCAATGGTCAAGACTTGACCCATCCTTATCTATATGGAGGCGGCATAATTAATGGAGGAGGACAGAAAATTAAGCCTTAGGCAAAATATCTTTCCAATTTAGTGAATCATCACTTTACTATTCCATTTAATACTTTTCATTCCTTAAAACCCAAAATAATATTTTCGCTTTCCTCTTGTCCCATTTCAGCCGAGTACCTAGCTCATCCAGAACCTCTCAAGCTTTTTCCTTGAGCAATCAAGGGAAATCAAACTCATTCCCAACTAAGGTATGGTTTAAGTCATATTTTAGCTCTTTTTCTTCATCTCTTCATTACCTACACATAGAGCTAATAATCTATCACTTTCCATGGCTCAATCTCAGTATTTTCAACCTTGATTAAGGGTTATTCTCAGCTGAAGCAACCATAGGGACCAAGGTGGTCAAAATATCCATTATAAGGTTAAAACATACCATAAAGGATTTCCTTTCTCCATCCGCTTTTCTTTGCTTGATTTCCATGAGTTTGTACACTCATTATCTTCCCACTATCATTTTGTTTCAGTGTGGTAACCCCTTGGAGCAAGATTGACCGAAGACAAGAGAAAAATTCATACTTTAAGGCATTTTGCCAAGGTAAAACCTATTACTATATCACCTTGCTGTATTCTTGGTATTCCCCATTTTTTATGGTGATTTTAACACCCTTTGGTGTTTTGTATATAGGCCAAAAATTCTTTGAGTTAGCCTTTCCATTTTAAGGTAATATTTGCCTTAAATCTTACATTAATTTGTTCCTTATGGTTTACTTATGCTTGGAGTATAACCATATCTTATTTTGGTGTATAAAACTTGTTCAAGTGCTGAGTATATTTTTCCTCCAAGCTACCGTGAGGGTTTAGAGCATTTAGGCTCTTAAATAAAGGTATAAATACCTTAACCTTATGTTTATATGATTTCTAAGTTCATATAATACATGTGCCGAGAGTGGAGTATTTTAAATGGTTATTTTTAACCAAAGTGTGACGAGAATGACTTAGATAATATAAGCTAGTCATTTAAGTGATTTAATTAACATAATGGTCAAATTATGACATTATGTGGAAGAATTAATAATATTGGAAAAATTGATGTAAGGCCGAGAGTTTATAGTAATTTTAAAGCTATTTATGTGTAATTTTATGTTATAAAGCAAAGTTGTAATAAGGTCATGTCATTAGGCCATTAAATTTTAAGTTTAAAAGCTTATTTAATTTAATTTATGCATATAGCATTAAAGTTGGGGTCAAATGCTAATTACTAGTAATATATGAAGCTGTGGGCATAAATAAAAGGAACTTATGGTTTTAAATGAATTTAAATAAAAATTATAACATTTTATAAAGTTTTGTGTCAAAATTGTAAAAATAAGAAAGTTTGGGGTATAAGTTGTAATTACCGAGAGTTTGGGCTCAAAATGGGATTTAGAAGTCAAGGTTGACTATATAGGAGACTTTGACGAAGTTTGGAAATTTATGGAATTAAAATACTACCTTATATTAAGTTAGTTATTAAATTGTAGAAGACTTATAAGTATTAGGGTGAAATGGTGATTTCCAAAACTTAAGGGTACCAAATAGAGTTTAGAACAGTCCTTGAGTTATTAGGAATTTTTAGGAGTTTATTTGGTTAAATTTGGAGTTAGTATGAATTATATAAGTATAATATATGATATTTTATATCATTGTTACACTTGGGTAACATATGGGGTAAAAAAACTCCTAAATACTAAAAGTATAAGGTTAGGAATGATGTTTATAACCTTTTGGTATAGTTTGGTAATTTTTGGAATTATATATGAGGTATTAATAAGATATATGTATAATATATAGTTTTAATGACATTAGGAAATTATAAGTTATAAAATGGGGTGATTTGGTAAATTTAGAAAGTTGAGTGGTGAGAATTAAATTGGAACAGACCCTAGGGTCTGTTCGGCAATTATAAAGAGTTATAACCATAGGTTATAATTATATTAAGGTTTAAGGATTATAATATAAGGTATATATTATAAGTGTAATAATATAATAATGTTTGGGGTGATTATGTAATTTTTGGAAGTATAGTGAAATTAAATAAAAACCGACAACCATATGGTCCGTTTCGTATTTTGTAACATTTTATAACTATAAGTTGTAATGGTTTAATGACATACATGTCATAATATATGTTACATAACTGTAATGAAACATTATATAAATAATGTGGTGGATTTTGTAAATATTAAAGAACATAATGTGGTGGTTTTTAATGTTATAAAGGTTGTAACATCTATAATATTAGAAATATTAATTAAAAGAGAATGAATATTATAAAGACTTACCATATAATAAAAGGTCCCATAATACATATATATATATAAATAAATATACGTTATGAAGTGAGAAATACAATATGGTTCAATAACCATATAATATCATAATTAAAATGATATATGATAAGAAGAAAATAATTATAAACATTAGTTATGGAAATTCTAATTTTATGTTGTACATGAAATAATAAGAAGTTAAATAATTCAAAGTATTTCTAAATATGAACTATACAACATTACACTTGGAAAAACTACCCTTAGGAAAATAAACACTAAGGAGAGATGTATAATATGTGATCAAGATTATTCATTCAATATAGTGATAAACAATATAATATACAAATGTATATTAAATTACAGGCGATAAAAATGTTTAAAGTTTAAGTATATTAATCTACATGACGTAACCACACATGTGATATATCGTTTTTCTAATCCCGAGTTACACCGAAAACCCGACAAACATTGTTAGTAAATAATGGGGAATGAACCGGGAGGGATTAGCGACGTAACGGGGTACCGTAGAGTAATGTTGTTATACGGGATGCTAACTTGTAGTGTTACGTATTATTATACTGTTAGAGACGTCACGGGGAGCATCGGATCAAGCTGATTCATACTCCACGGTTTTATAATCCCGATGCACGGTATGTTGTTACGTGTCCTTGATTGTCTCTGAGGGCTTCCTCCGTTCAGACTTCGGTGAATTCGATGATAAGATTGATTGTCTGAATGTGTGAAACAAATATGCATGAACTGCATATGTAAGCTGCTTATTATTTATTGTTTTTGTGATAACAGTATAGGTTCGTATATATGGAGCTATATATAAAATGAACTAGTGGCTATGGTGTATCTTATATGTAATATAAGGAACGTCAGAAAAATGTTGTAGCACTAGAATAATAAGATATATATATATATATTATCTGAGACTTAAATACGGAGCATTGGCCTTTTCTAACGCCGCTCTTGTATCTAACATTGGATCCCGAGTTTACATACTTCGGATTGGACTAACAACCTTAGTCTGCTGTGTTAGAAAAATTGGTAATGCGATGCGATGGTATAGATGAACAAAGCCAAAAGGTTGTGGCTCTTGGTGCGCGCTATGATCACAAAAATGATACTAAGATGTCCGCGTACGGGTCCGCAAGTATCAATAAATTTTTCGCGAAATAGAACGGTTCGTTGGTCGGAGACTCTACCGCTGGAGTGGCTACTGCCGTGGGTGACCGGCCATAATATATGGGTAATTTAGAGACATGTCATTTTAACGAGACGTTGTCACTAGGTATAGCTGAACAATTACAACAGCTTGTTAGCTCGTACATTGGCGAACAATATTGGACTTTTATGCCAAGGACGGGAATTGATACTCGTTTATTATTCTCGTTGTTTCGCCTTGTTGTTCATTGGTTATGCTGTGTGGATTATACTATGTGTGTTAATGGTTGTGTTTACTGTATGGTTATTGTTGTTAATTGTTTTACAGTTTAAATATTGAAACAGTATTGCATGTAACGAATCTCACATTCTCGACCAATTAATTGAGGGGTTTGAGGTGGCATGACGGGGCATGCGATAACATACTCCGCAGGGGCTGATTCCATAGCACAACCATGTTTATTTTCAGGAGACTAGCTAGTTGTCGACGCGGGGCGTGACTGAAATACCCCAAACTTACTAAACAAGGATTAAATATCTAGTCACATTAATTAAGGCCTAAAAATGCCTTAAAAGTCAACTGAGAACAACAGTGGTCAACATAAAACAAGATGTTGCACCCTTTGACTATTAAGGGTAAACAAATACCCAAATGAACTATGTAGGACCTAAAAATTTTTCCTAAGCATATTAACACATTACTAAACATATTACAACCGTTGGACAACACTCCAACACAAAGAAAAAGCATTTACATGCTTCAAGGTCAAAAAAGGGCAAAAAGGTGCTCTAGGAAAACCTTAAAAATCAAATGACCTCTAAACAATATAAAATTGAATTACATGATCAAATATCATGTAAGGAACACAACAAGATCGTTGTCAAAGAAAACAGAGCTCAGAAACATCAGGCAACACAAAATGTGCGCTAAAACTCCTTAAAGCACGTTTTTGTGAAATTGTCTTTTAAATTGGTTTTAAATGGGCTAAAAGGTTATAATTACCTTTAAATATAATAGAATATCATATTATATGATATTAGGAATTTAATTCCAAGAATTTACGAATTTTTACAAATTTAATATTAAAATATTAATAAAACCCTAAAAGGGGGCCCGCAGGAGTCAATATTGACTAAGATTGGTCAAGAGGTCAAAGTTGACCCCTTAGACCATGTAAGTTCGACATTTACAGCAAGATAGGCTCCATTTAGCCACTTGCACATCCAAAAGACAGCACACCAACATATCTCCATGATTTAAGGGCTACTTTTGCCTTTTTATTAGTTTATACACACTTTCACTCCATTATTTGAATTCTCCAGCTGGAAAAACGTGTGAGGAGCCTCTCCTTTCTTCAATCAGCCGGCTCCTTGCTCCCTCCTTATCCCCTTGATGAGTCACCTTCAATTATTAGACAATAAACTAATCTAAAGCACATTTTCAACCTAATAATACCAATTCTAGTCACTCTCTCTCTCCTAGCTGCATTCAATTCGATGAAGCAGCTCCTCCAAGCTCTCCCAAGCTCTCTCAACCGAACTTCTTCAGTTGGGAAGGTAAACCTAACTTCTAAGCTTCGAATTAATGGTTTAAGGCTTGTTTTTGGCTCTTTTTCTTCATCTCTTCACCACCTATGCTTATATCTCGTGACTAATCAGTTCCTATGGCTTATTATCAGTGTTCTAAGGTTAGAACATCAATCAAATTCGAATGAAACAAGTTTAGAGACCAAGGTTGCTCAAAATCTCATTTTAAGGTAAAAATGTGCTTTAAGCTCATATCTTTTGATTCCCTGCAAGTTCGGCTGTGAAACTTTGGTCATAGCCTCATATTCTTCTCCTTTTCATGTGGAATCTGTTGGTTAGCCATTTGGAGCAAAGGTGGCCGAGATCCAAAGGAAATACCCTCTTTTAAGGCATTTTTCCAAGGTAAAACCTAATAACAAGGCAGCTTGTTGAGATCTAGCTATTTCCTATGTCAATATAGTAGATCTAACACCTTGTGGTGTGTTTGATTCAGGTCGAAACCATCTTGAACTCTCCTTGCATTCTTAAGGTGATTTTTGCCTTAAATCTTACATTAAATTACTTCTTATGGTTAGATCTTTCTTGGAGACTAACTAGGCCTTGGTTTCTGTTGAAAACATGTAAAACAAGCTGTGGAGAATTTCTCCTTAAGGTGGCGAACCCAAACAAGGCTTTACCTAAGCTAAATCAAGGTATAAATCACATAAAACCATAACTTGATACATTAACACAAGTTTAAGTGTGTGTATATTAATTGCCGTGAGTGAAGAGGTAAAATAAGGTCTTGTTTGACCTTAAAATGTTTAAGGAATGGTTTAATAAATTTTACAACTAATTAAACAAGCATAAATGTCAAATTTAAGACATTGTGTGGAAGTTTGGTAAATAAATGAAAATTATATGGTGAGGCTGAAATTTATATGTATTTTGGGACATTTATGTGTAATTTATTTTGCAAGACAATGTTTGTAATAAGGCCATGTATTTTAGGCCATTTTATTTATGCATTTACAAGCTTTTAATTAAGTTTAAGTGGTGAAAAATAATTACCGAAAAGAATGAGGGGTTATGGTGTAATTAAATTAAATTTGGGGGCTTTAGAATAATAAGGCCGAAAATTAGAGTTAAAAATGAGTTAAAATAAAGTTTATAAGATTTTATAAAGTTTTGGGGTTAAATGGTAATTTTTGAAAAGTATGGGTACAAACCGTGAATAAAGGAAATTAATGGTCAAGGAAATATTAAGGTGGTCAACATTGACCATATGCTAGGTTTTGACCAAAATAAATAAGTTAGATAGCTTATTTAAGGTTTTATAATAAGTTATGTATTAAATGGTAATATTTTCATAACATATGTGGTAAATATGTTATTACCGAAAATAAAGGGTGTAAATGGTATTTTAAACACCCATGGGCTATTAGGAATTTTTAGGAATTTATTTGGTGGATTTTGGAATTAAAATAAACTATATATGTATAATATATAGTTATAATGTCATTACACTTTGGAGAAAAATAGATGGTGGAATGATAAATCGAAAGTATATGGGTTAATAAGGATATTTATAACCCTTTGGTGGAATTTGGAGATTTTTAGAATTATTAAGAGAATTTATTAAGATATGTGTATAAGATATGGTTTTAATGATGTGGTAAGACTATATGTTTAAATAGGGCCAAATGGCAATTATAGAATAGCACAAGGGCTGTTCGGAATTTACAAAAAATAACCATAGGTTATACTCTTTTATAAGATAGAAATGTTATATTAAATGGTATATATAACATGGTAAAAAGAAAGGGGTGATTTTGTAAATTAAGGAAACTATGGTTTATGGAAAAGAATAAGATTTTCTTATGGTGCCTAAGAGGCAATAATAAATAGTTTTGTATAAAAAACTATAGGTTATAAGTTAAGGGAAATAAAAATATCATATCAAATGATATTAGAATATGGTATAACATTACATAATGTTATGTGGTCAAACGGAATTTAAATAAAGTTAAGGGCTATACCGAGTTAATAAGAGTTGGAAAATGAATTTTAGACTAAGGTCTATAATGTCATCAATGTCATAGCAATTATATGGTTTAGATGGAATTAATATAAGGAAGGGTACTCACATAAAATAATGTGACAAACTACAAATAAATGAGACTTGTAAACTAAGGTACCTATGGGATAAACCTTAGGAGTTGTAAATGTACAACATAAAATGTTACATAATATTAGGATAACAATCTTAATATAAGTTGTACAATACAATACAACTAATGGGAATAATCATCTAACATAAGATGATAAAATGTAACATAAAATATAAGAGTTTATGAAACTCATGAGAATTACCTACGTGGTAAAATATATACATACACAAGAATAATGTATATAAGGTGGATAAATATATTTTGGTTGAAAACCTTATGATTTAATGGTGGTGGTTATTTGGAAAAAAAAATAGTTACAAACTATAAGCTATGAATTTTGCTAAGATAATGGGTAATGAAATACAAAGAATTATAATGGATGATGGAAAAAAATATATAATATAAGAATGCATGCATACATGCAACTATAGGTTACGCACCTAAACTAGATGTGGATAAGATTAAAGGAAATATAAGGAATTAGACTTAACAGTTGAAATAGTTTTGACGTACGCGTTTTAAGTAACAAAGCCGACTGTTTTAGAAAAACCTGTAACAAACAACTGTAGAAAACAGGGGTGAACTGTCGGGGTTACTTATAATTCGGAAATACCGGATGTAGTTAGTCATGGAGACTGACTTATAGTTTTATTACCGTTTAGAGTATACTTCTGACAAGGACGCTTGACGAGCTAACGGACTACACAGAGCGTAGGATCTTGCTGATTCATACTCCACCGTAATACAGTCAGGGTGAACGGTATGTAAAGGGGTTTGATCCGAGTTGTCCTAAGGTTGCTCCTTGGGCTCGGATTTGGTTGATATAACTTGTATGTTGTTATGTGTCTCTGATTGTCCCTGAGGGCTTCCTCAGTTCAGACATCTGTGTGATCTGTGATAAGATTGTTTGTCTGAATGTGATAATTAATATGCATGAAATGTATATTTATGGCTGCTTATTATTTACTGTTGTTGAGTTAACAGTATTGGTTCGTATATATGAACCTATATATAAAACGAACTAGCGGCTATGGTGCTATCTTATATGAAATATAAGGAACGTAAGTAAAACGTTGTAGCACTATGATAATAACATAACATATTATCTGAGACTTTTATACGGAGCATTGGCCTTTCTATACAACTCTCTCGTGTCTCGTATCTAACACTGGATCCCGAGTTTACAACTCCGGATTGGACTAATGACCTTAGTCTGCTGTGTTAGAAAATTTGGTAATGCGATGCGATGGTATAATTAAATAATTAATGGAATGGAAGTAAAGCCAAGAGGATGTGGCTCTTGGTGCGCGCTGTGATCACAAAAACGATACCAGGATGTCCGCGTACGGGTCCGTAAGTATCAAGAAAATTTCCCGTGAGCTAGAATGGCTCGTTGGTCGGAGACTCTACCGTTGGAGTGGCTACTGCCGTGGGTGACCCGCCATAATATATGGGTAACTAGAGACATGTCGTTTTAACGAGACATTGTCACTAGGTATAACTGAACAACTAAAACAATTGAGACTTATACAGTGGCGAACAATACCATGGACGAGACTAATACTTGTTTATTATTCTCGTTGTTTCGCTTTGTTGTTCATTGGTTATACTTGTGGTTATTTTATTGTGTGTTGATGGTTGGATGGAGCCTACAGGCTAAGGTAAATTAAATATGAAAACTGTACGCTACGGCGAATGTACATTGTACATTATATTGTTATTACTCGATACGTTCGATATATAATGTTGTATGGAATATTAAATGTTTGGATTGGATGGATGGTAATGTTTATGGATATTTGGATGGTTGATTATGTATATTATACATTTATGCTTCAGTTTTGATTATAACTGTAAAAGGAAAAGCATGAAACCAATCTAATAATAAGATGGTTAAAATGACAAGTGACCATTAGGGTCCAGGCCCGGCATACTCAGCGTCTATCGCTGATACTACACCATTTCAGGTTGTTGATCATTGTCGGAGCTGAAGAGCAGGACAGGGTAATTGGAGTCTTGCTTTTGTACTACACATGGAATGTTATATAGCAATGAAGATGGTGAATTGTATTATGGAAGTTTGTATTTTCAGGTTGGGTAGTGCTCACTTGTCGATGTTTATGGTTTATGGACTTGTATGATGTATAGGAGTTTCTCGTTATCACTGCGGTTAGCAGTTTTATTTTGGAAGTTGGATGTAGTTTGGCTGCGTTGCTCGCATGGGCGAGTAACGGCCGGTGACACCCGAGTGAGTTTTGTAATTGTTATTTATTTTCCGCTGCGAGACGTTTTATTTATTGCTACGTGAGAGATTATATCGTGATTATGGAGAGGGGTGTTACAAAAGTGGTATCAGAGCGGAGTACCGCTCTGATGACGAGAATAGGTTAAGACAGTGAGCTTAGGACTTGGGAAATTTGGGAAACGTTTGGGAAGTACGAGACGATTCGTCTTAAAAGATACTGTGTCTAGTAACGCAAATTGCGTGACAGGTTAGCCTTAAGGCAATTAATATCTATTGGTTTGTACGGTAATTTACCGAGTTATTATGTGACATACTGTACTACAGATGTCTGGTGGAACTAGAGGGCGTGGTACTGGAAGAGGTGGAGGCGGTGACCCCGGCATTACAGGAGTTGCTGAGACGGCTGCAGCCGTTCTTGCACAGCTGGGTACTCAGATAGGAGAGCACCAGCCCACCCGCCACAGCCCGGGAAACAACTGGCTGAAGTCAGTTAGCGAGACCCGACCACCTACTATTCAGGGGAACCAGACCCCGTAGCTTTGAGCGTTACATTGTTGAACACGAGAAAGCATTTGAAGCTTTACAAGTACCAGACACAAAGGTCGCCATTGCTGCTTTCCATCTGAAGGATGCAGCCAGTACTTGGTGGAGGTTGGTCAAGGACCATCACCTGGCTACGCCCGACTTTTCGTGGGCTGCCTTTGTAGAATTACTGAGAGGAAAATACTACCCGGCGCATCTCAAACTGAAGAAGCGCCATGAGTTTGAAACATTGACCCAAGGAGTCTGACCGTGGATGAGTATTACCTCGATTCATTGGTCAGCTGGACTTCATTCCCGGTGTGATTACTCAGAGACCGTGAAGGTCGAGAAGTTCCGGGGAGGACTATTATTTCGCATTCAGATGGCGATGGGTGCTACCCTCTACACTACCATCCAGGTGCTAACATGAAAGCCATAAAATTCTTACTTACTACAGTACCAATAACGTTGTGAGAACTTACCAAGGAGATTCCAGGAGTGTTATGAGGCTGCCTCGAGGACGGAGCTAATGCTCCAGACTCGGGAAGAGACTCTCGGGGCCAAGAAAAGGAAGAACCCTGAGGGAGTCTGAGGGTGGAGGAGCATCTCAGGCGAGCCAGAAAAAGGGAAAGTAAGGACTTATCCCATTCTAAACTATCTACCATATTAAATACTTAAGAATGCCGACCCGAAACTTGAACAGGAAATTCTTTAAAAAGACAGGGCAGCAGGGTCACCAGGGAACAAAGGGAAAAGAGCCCGTCCTTCGGTTGACCGGCCCAGCTATAGATGCTAAGCCTCTGAGATCCGCACCTCCTAAGGGTGAGAACACCTACCTCTTAAATTAAATTGTAACCTTAACCTTATATCAACAGATATAACTTAACTTAATACTACCATTAGGCACCAGACAGCCCCAGCGCCACTTTTACTGTAAGCGTTGTGGGAAAGACCATCCTGGGGTCGATGCGAAGGCCGCAAAGTTGTCTGTCGGTGCTGCCACAAAGAAGGCCATAGGGAATTTGAATGCTGGATGAACCCAGAGAGCCGTAATTACAGGCCACCAAAGAATACTCAGAAGACCTCAGCTGGAGGATCTGGAGTACCACGAGGCGGTCAGGATGGCCAGACATCTACTGATGCTGGAGCCTATAAAGGCAAGGGAGTAGATAGGGCATGAGTACCCTAACTCCATGAGACCGCTGGTGGAAGACTTGATTACTATGTTGTATATTTACTTTGGATGTTAGAAGACTGTTATAAGTATATGGGGTGTGTCATTTACCACTCGCCTTTTGTGTAAGACTTTGGGATTAGTTGTGTGTACTCAGTACCAATAAGCTTTAAACCTTGACGGATATATATATGAACAGGATGTTAATGCTTACATCACATGTAGCGATACTCAAATGACGTAGAGTCAATGAGTCCGGGAATTACTGAACCAGAATTTCCACCTGCATGGCGCACTTGCTATGCAAGCGCTATGACGAAACCACTGAAATTTCCATCTGCCTTGCGCACTTGACAGCAAGTGCAGCACAACAACAGTAACAGCTACTGCAAATGCAACTGCAACAACTACTACTTTTTAGTCCTTTATATATACCAAAAAAAATGTTTTCAAACTTTTCATACAAACCTTGAGGTTAGAAACCTATACAACCTTGGAAGGACCGTTAGTCCACCACTGCAACTAGGAAATTATACAGCCACTGTGACTGTAAACAACCAGTTTAAACGTTCGAGGAAGTTTCAGACAGGGCTATTAGCCAAATACCATCAGAGTATACTTGCATTTGATGCTAATCACTACTAGTGATAATGTTTAGTCCTTATGGACAAGCATACCCTTTGTAGATGCACCACCGTCAGTGAGGATGGTTGGGAAGTGAAGAGCCAAGTTGCTCAAACTATTATGCAATCTGCAATACATCCAATTACATGGATGAGGGGACGAATATGAACTATGGATGAGATATGATTAAAAAAAACAGGGAGAAAAAGGAAAATGTGTTGTACTCAATGAGATCAAAAAAAAAAGAGAAACAAGTTTGCAATATAGCACGGATTTTACTTACACCGAGTTGAATAATACTAGTCTATGATACAAGTTACCACGGTTGCCACAAAGGCAATATCACTTATTACAGGATAACTGATAACATGAACTATTACACAAACAAAAAAAGAAGCAAGCAAAAAGAAGAAAAACAAAAAAAAGAAGAAGAAAGCAGAAGAGGAAGAAAAAAAAAGGATATCCATCAAAGGGAGATTGACAACAGAATACTTCACTATAACCGTGTGACAGACATTACCAGTTTACTAAACGAGTCATGGGACGACCGCACTCCGTTAGGAGCATGTGGGCCTGACAGACTTATTTATAAGTTAGTCGGGTAAGTAGTAATGTATCAGTACGGTACCCCATGCAAGTAGACAAGTAGTGTTAGGAACGCGAGAAGTAGTCAACTCCACTCTACGGACAGTAAGAAGGATTACCTCGAAGATGGACGAGAAGAGCCGCAGTTAAAACAACGGGCTAGGAAAAAAAAGAGAGGAACCTTCAACAGAGAACAGTGGACAGTATACAGAGAAGACAAAGGAACAGTTTAAGGACAGGAAAACCAAAAAAAAAAGAAACAGGAAAACCCATTATGGACGAAAAATATGTAGAACCCTCATAAGATCAAGCAAATGCTTGCAATCCAGATGAAATCTATCAGATGATATGGATATAAACGCGTGACTACACAAGGAGAAAAGATAAAGCTATATGATAGCAGATACCTTAAGCAAAGAACAGTGGATTTGAAATGTACCACTCACAGGATAATTCGCACATCTTTTCTGTTTGACTCATTGGATATTAGTTGTTGAGCGTTTACGCCTCTGCACTCTGTATGACTGAGTGTTTTGGTATTGCACTCGTGCAGTTATTAATCTTGTGGGAATGCCGAAAGATAAAGTGGATATCAACACGAGTGTGTAAAAAAAAAACTACAACAGTGTGTTACTCGGGAACAAAACCACCAGGAGACATGGATGACAAACATCATCTTTGTGGACATTTAGGTTGGTACGTCTTAGTATTACAAAGACAAGTGCAAAGAGCACTAAGTTCTAACAATGGCCAATGTCATATTATACCTCAAACTGAATATCAGTGAGAAAAGACACACGCATGTATGCTAGTGATCCAAACAAGTGGATTCACAACAATGGAAAAAAAAGAGGCAAATTGAGCCTGTGTTCATGGGTCTGCACCTCATACGGAGCGAGTGGGCCCATTAGAATGAATTAGGAGAGAGCACAAATTGTTTAGTGCCACATCCCTTACAAATTGTGGAGCCCAGAAGGGCTAGAGTCACACCCGTCTCTCTGATATGAGGATAATCCACGAGTTGGTGAACTCTTTCAGAGCCAAGTATCCAGCGCTCCTTGTTGAGCGGCAGTTGTATACTTGTGGGGTACGGGGGCGTAACCCTTTTTAAGGGGGGTAGAGCCTCTTGGCTGTGCACATGTGTGCACTAAATTTTGTTGTTTTCGTATGCATTGCATACAAAAAAAAGAGAGAATTGGTGGTGTGCGGGCATACGAGGTTTGTTTGGATAGTATGTGAATTATTTAGTATGCATAGCATACAGTGAATTGGTTTTGATGGTTATGGTTGGTACGCGGGGCGTGCGTTGTTTGGTTTGTTTGTGTGTGATGTACACTTGTATGTACGTGTCTTACGAGATACCTGTATGAATGTTGTGTTTACACCAGGTGTGTAACACCTTTCTTATGCTATTTGTGATATGTATTCATATTGCTTTATAGAATGATTACATATGGTATCGCATAGATACAAAATGAATCATTAGATATGGAATGTGGAACAATGGAATGTTATGGACACTCATGAAGGTTGTCAGGACTTGTAGAACTGATAGGAAATGATGGTGCAGATGGATCACCTATATCCATATATGATTGAACTAACGCCACAACGTGATGGCTATGTGCTGTATAGGCACAACACGATGTGTGTAAGTGATATATCACATAGATATACATTATGGGAATAATGGGTAGTTATACATTTATATACTTACCTATTTAATTGAGAGACTTCGGGACGAAGTCTTTTTAAGGGGGGTAGATTGAAATACCCCAAACTTACTAAACAAGGATTAAATATCTAGTCACATTAATTAAGGCCTAAAATGCCTTAAAAGTCAACTGAGAACAACAGTGGTCAACATAAAACAAGATGTTGCACCCTTTGACTATTAAGGGTAAACAAATACCCAAATGAACTATGTAGGACCTAAAAATTTTTCCTAAGCATATTAACACATTACTAAACATATTACAACCGTTGGACAACACTCCAACACAAAGAAAAAGCATTTACATGCTTCAAGGTCAAAAAAGGGCAAAAAGGTGCTCTAGGAAAACCTTAAAAATCAAATGACCTCTAAACAATATAAAATTGAATTACATGATCAAATATCATGTAAGGAACACAACAAGATCGTTGTCAAAGAAAACAGAGCTCAGAAACATCAGGCAACACAAAATGTGCGCTAAAACTCCTTAAAGCACGTTTTTGTGAAATTGTCTTTTAAATTGGTTTTAAATGGGCTAAAAGGTTATAATTACCTTTAAATATAATAGAATATCATATTATATGATATTAGGAATTTAATTCCAAGAATTTACGAATTTTTACAAATTTAATATTAAAATATTAATAAAACCCTAAAAGGGGGCCCGCAGGAGTCAATATTGACTAAGATTGGTCAAGAGGTCAAAGTTGACCCCTTAGACCATGTAAGTTCGACATTTACAGCAAGATAGGCTCCATTTAGCCACTTGCACATCCAAAAGACAGCACACCAACATATCTCCATGATTTAAGGGCTACTTTTGCCTTTTTATTAGTTTATACACACTTTCACTCCATTATTTGAATTCTCCAGCTGGAAAACGTGTGAGGAGCCTCTCCTTTCTTCAATCAGCCGGCTCCTTGCTCCCTCCTTATCCCCTTGATGAGTCACCTTCAATTATTAGACAATAAACTAATCTAAAGCACATTTTCAACCTAATAATACCAATTCTAGTCACTCTCTCTCTCCTAGCTGCATTCAATTCGATGAAGCAGCTCCTCCAAGCTCTCCCAAGCTCTCTCAACCGAACTTCTTCAGTTGGGAAGGTAAACCTAACTTCTAAGCTTCGAATTAATGGTTTAAGGCTTGTTTTTGGCTCTTTTTCTTCATCTCTTCACCACCTATGCTTAGATCTCGTGACTAATCAGTTCCTATGGCTTATTATCAGTGTTCTAAGGTTAGAACATCAATCAAATTCGAATGAAACAAGTTTAGAGACCAAGGTTGCTCAAATCTCATTTTAAGGTAAAAATGTGCTTTAAGCTCATATCTTTTGATTCCCTTCAAGTTCGGCTGTGAAACTTTGGTCATAGCCTCATATTCTTCTCCTTTTCATGTGGAATCTGTTGGTTAGCCATTTGGAGCAAAGGTGGCCGAGATCCAAAGGAAATACCCTCTTTTAAGGCATTTTTCCAAGGTAAAACCTAATAACAAGGCAGCTTGTTGAGATCTAGCTATTTCCTATGTCAATATAGTAGATCTAACACCTTGTGGTGTGTTTGATTCAGGTCGAAACCATCTTGAACTCTCCTTGCATTCTTAAGGTGATTTTTGCCTTAAATCTTACATTAAATTACTTCTTATGGTTAGATCTTTCTTGGAGACTAACTAGGCCTTGGTTTCTGTTGAAAACATGTAAAACAAGCTGTGGAGAATTTCTCCTTAAGGTGGCGAACCCAAACAAGGCTTTACCTAAGCTAAATCAAGGTATAAATCACTTAAAACCATAACTTGATACATTAACACAAGTTTAAGTGTGTGTATATTAATTGCCGTGAGTGAAGAGGTAAATAAGGTCTTGTTTGACCTTAAAATGTTTAAGGAATGGTTTAATAAATTTTACAACTAATTAAACAAGCATAAATGTCAAATTTAAGACATTGTGTGGAAGTTTGGTAAATAAATGAAAATTATATGGTGAGGCTGAAATTTATATGTATTTTGGGACATTTATGTGTAATTTATTTTGCAAGACAATGTTTGTAATAGGCCATGTATTTTAGGCCATTTTATTTATGCATTTACAAGCTTTTAATTAAGTTTAAGTGGTGAAAAATAATTACCGAAAAGAATGAGGGGTTATGGTGTAATTAAATTAAATTTGGGGGCTTTAGAATAATAAGGCCGAAAATTAGAGTTAAAAATGAGTTAAAATAAAGTTTATAAGATTTTATAAAGTTTTGGGGTTAAATGGTAATTTTTGAAAAGTATGGGTACAAACCGTGAATAAAGGAAATTAATGGTCAAGGAAATATTAAGGTGGTCAACATTGACCATATGCTAGGTTTTGACCAAAATAAATAAGTTAGATAGCTTATTTAAGGTTTTATAATAAGTTATGTATTAAATGGTAATATTTTCATAACATATGTGGTAAATATGTTATTACCGAAAATAAAGGGTGTAAATGGTATTTTAAACACCCATGGGCTATTAGGAATTTTTAGGAATTTATTTGGTGGATTTTGGAATTAAAATAAACTATATATGTATAATATATAGTTATAATGTCATTATGACACTTTGGAGAAAAATAGATGGTGGAATGATAAATATCGAAAGTATATGGGTTAATAAGGATATTTATAACCCTTTGGTGGAATTTGGAGATTTTTAGAATTATTAAGAGAATTTATTAAGATATGTGTATAAGATATGGTTTTAATGATGTGGTAAGACTATATGTTATAAATAGGGCCAAATGGCAATTATAGAATAGCACAAGGGCTGTTCGGAATTTACAAAAAATAACCATAGGTTATACTCTTTTATAAGATAGAAATGTTATATTAAATGGTATATTAACATGGTAAAAAGAAAGGGGTGATTTTGTAAATTAAGGAAACTATGGTTTATGGAAAAGAATAAGATTTTCTTATGGTGCCTAAGAGGCAATAATAAATAGTTTTGTATAAAAAAACTATAGGTTATAAGTTAAGGGAAATAAAAATATCATATCAAATGATATTAGAATATGGTATAACATTACATAATGTTATGTGGTCAAACGGAATTTAAATAAAGTTAAGGGCTATACCGAGTTAATAAGAGTTGGAAAATGAATTTTAGACTAAGGTCTATAATGTCATCAATGTCATAGCAATTATATGGTTTAGATGGAATTAATATAAGGAAGGGTACTCACATAAAATAATGTGACAAACTACAAATAAATGAGACTTGTAAACTAAGGTACCTATGGGATAAACCTTAGGAGTTGTAAATGTACAACATAAAATGTTACATAATATTAGGATAACAATCTTAATATAAGTTGTACAATACAATACAACTAATGGGAATAATCATCTAACATAAGATGATAAAATGTAACATAAAATATAAGAGTTTATGAAACTCATGAGAATTACCTACGTGGTAAAAATATATACATACACAAGAATAATGTATATAAGGTGGATAAATATTTTGGTTGAAAACCTTATGATTTAATGGTGGTGGTTATTTGGAAAAAAAAATAGTTACAAACTATAAGCTATGAATTTTGCTAAGATAATGGGTAATGAAATACAAAGAATTATAATGGATGATGGAAAAAAATATATAATATAAGAATGCATGCATACATGCAACTATAGGTTACGCACCTAAACTAGATGTGGATAAGATTAAAGGAAATATAAGGAATTAGACTTAACAGTTGAAATAGTTTTGACGTACGCGTTTTAAGTAACAAAGCCGACTGTTTTAGAAAAACCTGTAACAAACAACTGTAGAAAACAGGGGTGAACTGTCGGGGTTACTTATAATTCGGAAATACCGGATGTAGTTAGTCATGGAGACTGACTTATAGTTTTATTACCGTTTAGAGTATACTTCTGACAAGGACGCTTGACGAGCTAACGGACTACACAGAGCGTAGGATCTTGCTGATTCATACTCCACCGTAATACAGTCAGGGTGAACGGTATGTAAAGGGGTTTGATCCGAGTTGTCCTAAGGTTGCTCCTTGGGCTCGGATTTGGTTGATATAACTTGTATGTTGTTATGTGTCTCTGATTGTCCCTGAGGGCTTCCTCAGTTCAGACATCTGTGTGATCTGTGATAAGATTGTTTGTCTGAATGTGATAATTAATATGCATGAACTGTATATTTATAGCTGCTTATTATTTACTGTTGTTGAGTTAACAGTATTGGTTCGTATATATGAACCTATATATATAAAACGAACTAGCGGCTATGGTGCTATCTTATATGAAATATAAGGAACGTAAGTAAAACGTTGTAGCACTATGATAATAACATAAACATATTATCTGAGACTTTTATACGGAGCATTGGCCTTTCTACACGCCGCTCTCGTATCTAACACTGGATCCCGAGTTTACAAACTCCGGATTGGACTAATGACCTTAGTCTGCGGTGTTAGAAAATTTGGTAATGCGATGCGATGGTATAATTAAATAATTAATGGAATGGAAGTAAAGCCAAGAGGATGTGGCTCTTGGTGCGCGCTGTGATCACAAAAACGATACCAGGATGTCCGCGTACGGGTCCGTAAGTATCAAGAAAATTTCCCGTGAGCTAGAATGGCTCGTTGGTCGGAGACTCTACCGTTGGAGTGGCTACTGCCGTGGGTGACCCGCCATAATATATGGGTAACTAGAGACATGTCGTTTTAACGAGACATTGTCACTAGGTATAACTGAACAACTAAAACAATTGAGACTTATACAGTGGCGAACAATACCATGGACGAGACCTAATACTTGTTTATTATTCTCGTTGTTTCGCTTTGTTGTTCATTGGTTATACTTGTGGTTATTTTATTGTGTGTTGATGGTTGGACGGAGCCTACGAGGCTAAGGTAAATTAAATATGAAAACTGTACGCTACGGCGAATGTACATTGTACATTATATTGTTATTACTCGATACGTTCGATATATAAATGTTGTATGGAATATTAAATGAATGTTTGGATTGGATGGATGGTTAAATGTTTATGGATATTTGGATGGTTGATTATGTATATTATACATTTATGCTTCAGTTTTGATTATAACTGTAAAAGGGAAAAGCATGAAACCAATCTAATAATAAGATGGTTAAAATGACAAGTGACCATTAGGGTCCAGGCCCGGCATACTCAGCGTCTATCGCTGATACTACACCATTTCAGGTTGTTGATCATTGTCGGAGCTGAAGAGCAGGTACAGGGTAATTGGAGTCTTGCTTTTGTTACTACACATGGAAATGTTATATAGCAATGAAGATGGTGAATTGTATTATGGAAAAGTTGTGTATTTTCAGGTTTGGGTAGGTGCTCACTTGTCGATGTTTATGGTTTATGGACTTGGTATGATGTATAGGAGTTTCTCGTTATCACTGCGGTTAGCAGTTTGTTCATTTTGGAAGTTGGATGTAGTTTGGCTGCGTTGCTCGCATGGGCGAGTAACGGCCGGTGACACCCGAGTGAGTTTTGTAATTGTTATTTATTTTCCGCTGCGAGACGTTTTATTTATTGCTACGTGAGAGATTATATCGTGATTATGGAGAGGGGTGTTACAGTGACGGTTGTTAGTGACTTTTGGATAGCTTTGGTACGAACTGATACAGTGGTTATTTTGGACTCGTGTTTTGCGAACCGAGTTTATATTGGTTAGACACTCACGTGTATGGATTTATGTATAAGACGGACTTATGTTATATATATTTTAGTTTTATTTAAGCACTACTATCTATCTCTTGTGGTCACTACGGGAATACGTTTAGTATGTTTATTATCATGTAACGCGTTATCCCTCGTATAGGTGAGTGATGACGGTGACACCATTAGTGCGACAGTCTGTTATTACCGCTGTGATTTAATTATTAAGTACGACGTTTATACCCCAATTAAGGGCCGAATTAGTAGGGGTGTTACACTTATGATGAGCCTGAAACACCCCAAATCTAATTAACATTATAAAACCATTATTTAATGGAAAATAATCCAAATATAAACCAATTCACGTACGCATGCAAATACATGCATGAGAACGTTACGTAAAAATAGTCGTTTCACCATAAACGCTAAAATGCCTTAGAAACGTGCGACTAAGCATGACCTTGTATGACCTTCTAAAACTCAAACCAAATTGTCATACCCTCATTATATGACTATACAAACATATTCACTAGGCTATATTCAGTCAAAAACGTAAAACGCTAAGGAGTGCTCACGCACGCCCCTTAAAGAACGAAAAGCCCGGAGAGGTGCCGAGGTGGCACGAACTCCTATATAATTCATTCTTAGAGTTCCTGTACACCCCAACTCAATCCAAATGTGGTCTCGCAACTTAACAGTATATATATAAACGTGTCACAGCGGAATTCTTTACAATCCAGGACCTTGCCA
This sequence comes from Limonium bicolor, assembly GCA_023374045.1. Taxonomy (NCBI): domain Eukaryota; kingdom Viridiplantae; phylum Streptophyta; class Magnoliopsida; order Caryophyllales; family Plumbaginaceae; genus Limonium; species Limonium bicolor. Next base: position 265,169,738 of record CM041780.1, read on the forward strand.
CGGTCTGACTACAGAATATACCGAACATTAGTCTAACAACCTTAACCATTTACATAACCTTCTTACAACCCCCTCACATCCTATACATCTTACTAACTCAGATTGCCATACGAGTGTACATGCACAACTCGTAGGCCATACTAAACCCTTAACAGCTGTATCCTCTTCTTACTCTCGCGACGGCCGCCTCCTGATGTTCACCTGTGTAGTAAAAAGAAGCCCCCGAGGGGGTCAGCACGAATGCTGGTACTATCCTCTCATGGCCCCCAAGCTAACGTGGCTACGACGACTAATTGTCGATAGCATGGAGGTTGATTAGATGCACAACATAATAGAAAGTGCAGTAAACAACAACTCAGATATGAACAATCAAAGTTCACACACAATGAACGACTTAAATGCGTTCCCTTAATTAGAGAGTTAGATATGTAACTCCTTAAGTAATGTTCTCTCTTAATCTTAGTCCATCCTTAACTTACCTCAATCTGATTCTTATCTTAATCTTAGAAACAACCCTCCTTAAATCAGGAGTGGATGTAGCTTACCTTAATCTTAATATTACAAACCATCCTTCAAAAAGGAATGGTTGCAACTTATCTTAACCTTACCTTAATCTTAATCTTAATAATACAAATCATCCTTTAAAAGGAATGATTGTAACTTATCTTAATCTTAACTTAATCTTAATCTTAATAATACAAATCATCCTTTAAAAAGGAATGATTGTAACTTATCTTAATCTTAACTTAATCTCAATATACAAACCGTTCCTGGAAGGGATTGGTTGTAACTTATCTCAGTCTTAGAATACAAACCATTCTTTAAATAGAGATGGTTGTATCTTATCTCAAACCTTATCTCAATCTTATCTCAGTTCTTATCTCTTAAGTCAACCGTTCTTTTATTAGAATGGTTGTACCTTAATCCATTGTTTATCTGTCGGGTCACGTAGCCCTAACCAATGAGTTATCAGCTCCATTGGTTTACATAAACAATATTTATTAGAATTAGTTGGGCATTTAGGTAGATCCCACTACACCATCTCAGTATGCCTCCCTCCTAAAACAAGAAGTCCGAGGAGGTCGAGTCTATTTGTCGACTCTAGGCGACGAGTCCGAGGACAAGTCATCTTTGGAAGACGGTATTTGATAAGGATACCGACTTCCCCCAATACACATGTGCCGGTACCATTCCGGATTCCTCACTCAAGTTCAGTTAGTATAGTCTCAAGACCATGTTTGTTGGTTAACCTCTTTCGGTTCATATCGTCCCTCATTAGGGGGCGTTCCTTATTCTCACTCAATTTCTTACTAAACATTGGTTAGTAAGTTCTCACGGTATGTTGTGTTAGTTTTCAAACATCACACAACAATATAATATATATGTATATTATTCCGGTTGCATGCTTTATCTTGTTTAGTGAGCACACAAAACAAATAGCACACAAGCCGAGGGACACCTCGTTAGCAAGCAGGTCACAAGAAGAAACAACTGTACCGTTCACCGTTGGTCGTTCGGTTGCTTACTCTCTTCCGGAGTCCAATTCCAAGTCCTAAAACATTCATTCAGTTTTAGGTTGTTAATCACTTAACTTAATTCACTTACTTAACTTACTTAACCTTAATGACCCAACCTAACACTTCTTAAGTCTTACCACTTAATCTTACAACTTAACTTAACTTTTAAGTTTATATTAACTTAACTTAATCCCTTAAGTTCTTAGGGTCCAATCATTACCACCCTACCAAAGGTATTCCTCATTACCCATTCCATTCTTAGAATTCAAAATTTCTTTTTTTTTTAAGTGTTAAGGGTCGACCGACCCACCGACCGACCCAACCCCTGGGTCGGTCCATTACAGAAACTCTTCCGTCTTTGAAACTCATCCGACCGACCCAAAGCTAAACCGACCGACCCAAAACCCTCTGGGTCGGTCCTCTGCCGAACATTTTCCTTCATTAAATCTTGCCCGACCGACCCACCGACCGACCCATCCTTATGGGTCGGTCTATTACCGAAACATTCTGCTGGGTTAACAAGGTCCGACCGACCCAGAACTGGGTCGGACCCTGGGTCGGTCCACTACAGATTCTTCTATTAATATGTTCTTTCAATTCCAAACTCTTCCACAAGTGTCCTAATAGGTCCAACACCATCTTGGCACCTTAAACCCACCTTATAACCTCCTTTAAATACCTTAAATCATCCACCAAAATCCACCTTAGTCATTATGCATTTTCCTTGTAATAATGCTACTCTTGTAATGCTTTCCTCTAGGTTTCTAGGTGGTGGTTCATACTTAATGTAACCACTATGCCAATGTTTTCCTCACCACTATAACATCATCTCCCAAGCATCTCTCACTATCTAAAACTCTTTCAAGCATTTACTAAAAGTTCCTTCACAAGCTTAAGCTTCCATACACCAACACCTTATTTCCTTCCTAGTTGTTTACCAACATTTGCCTAAGTTCTAAATACTCAATTACATTCTCTTGATTCCTAAATCCCCCAAGGTAATGCCTAAGTCATTACCACTCATTCCAACACTTTATCTTACCCCTCTTCATCAAGACAATCTCTAAAACTTCCTAGTACTTCCTTAGTCATTATATTCCCTTAGAACATCATACCTTCTCCTTAAACTTATGCTCAAGTCTTATATTCCTCATCTCATGACTTTGGTGTGTTCAATACACCCACCTAAACTCTAAATTCCTCATAGACCATTCTAGGTCATTCTCATCCTTAAGAACTCCTTAGTTAACTCATTTCCACTCAAATTCTTCATAATGACTCCTAGTAAATCCTAGGTCATATTATTCACCACCTTCACCTAAACACTTATTTTCTACTCAAATTTTGCCATAGCTCCTCTAGTATTTATCATGCCCAAACATTGTTTTCTCATAACCATCTCACACACAAGTCTTCTCATCACATTCCTCATCCAAATCAACTCATTCAATAACTCAATATATGCAATAATCTTAAATTGCATAGCACTAAGGCTCTTAAATGACATGGCTCTTAGGCCCTTAAATGACTTAAACTTAAACACTGAATTTCCCACATATAAGCTTTCAACCTGCAAATACACTCATCAATCTCATAGTAGTTATAATGCTCTTAAAATCCACCTTAAACTTATATTACTAACCATTCTCATTAGCTCCTTAATCACAAGTTCATAAGCTTGTTTAAGTTCTTTTTCCTTAGGTTATATAACCCAATACACAATGTAAGCTCTAAGCCACATTGGTATTTATCTAAAACTCATTCCTTAATCTTAAACCACCATTAGGTAAGCATTTTACCTTGTTTCCTCAAGCTTATCTCAATCTCCTCCTTAGACCTTCTTCTTGAATATCGGCCACCACTCAAACTTCCTTGCCAATGTTCTAATCAATAACCAATGACTCATATGAGCACTAAACAATACACTAACCTTAAGGAGTAAACCCTAGGTTAAAATGTGTTCTAAGGTATTAAACTGATGTTACCTTGATTCAAAGCAACTTGGATTGAATTAAGTAGGACCTCCCTAGCCCTTGGTGAATAAATCAAGCTAGAACAAGGATAAAAAAATCCCCATGAGAAGGAATTTTCGGTGTAGAAATGGTGGAAACATGGTTTTTCTTACATTTTCCTTACCTTAAGAGAATGGAGAAGCTAATGAGCTCTTCAAACTTGATTTTCCCCCATCAATGGAGTTTTCTCATGGCACCAAAATGGAGCTTTGAAAGATTTGAAAAGATAGGAAGATAGGTCTTGGCCTAACTAAGAGAAATCTACACTTAGTTTTTGATTTGGAGCAAAGATGAATACTTGGTGAGCATTTGAAGGTGGAGCACCCATGGAAGAAGCTCTCTCGGTTTGGAGCAAGGAAGGAGAAGAAAAATCGTGGAAGGAAGGAGAAATGAAAGAGAGAGGAAGAAAGGTGGCTAATATGTGATATTTGCTTTAATAAAGCAAATAGTAACTTTCTTACTTACTCTTCTTTTCCTTTCTTATTTGACTACTTATGGTGACTCATGTGGTGACTCCCCACTTAAAAACCGGCCACCCTCTTAATATAAGGCCAACATGGTCTTTGTTGACCAATTAATTGACTTATATTGATTAAAACCTAAACTAGTCACTAAATAGTTACTATTCACTAATCAAGGCACATAATCGGGAAATTTTTGATTTCCCATTGATTTAGACCTCCTAATGTGATACTAATTAGTACACATATTGATTAAAGAGTAATGATGGACATTTAGCCACTCAAAACTCAATTCTAAGACAATTTCTCAAAAATGTGCTTTAAGACTTCTTAAAGCACATTTTGTGTTTTAACTTGTTTTCAAGCTTGGTTTTCTTTGCTAATTGATTTAAAATGACCATTAAGATATTACTAAGGTCTTATCATGATATTTGGGTACTCACCCAAGTCTCTCCAAGCTTAGAGCACGTTTTTGCCCTGATTGCCTTCAAGGCACTTTCTTATGTTTTCCTTGGTTTAAATTGTCCACCAATCTTTCTAAGGCATATTTTAGCCTTACTACATCATATTTGATGTTTACTTAGCATACTTAGGTTTGGGGTATTTCAATCTACCCCCCTTAAAAGAACTTTGTCCCCAAAGTTCCCATGCATCTTTCTCATTAGAATACATGTCTTACCTCATTCCTTAGATCATATAGATCATACTTATGTATACTTAATCTCATTGGATCCTTAGTCCACCATATTCTTATTCTTAAATATCACACAACATGCTTAAGCATGTGTAGCACTCAAAATTCCTTTTGTTCCTTTTGATGATTAAAACATTCACATAACTTCCAACGTATTCTCCCATGTCACCGGTCCGTAGACAATGGCTCATTCGTCCTCGTCACCATGGGCTAGAATACAAAACACGCTGCTCTCCCCATGTCACCGGTCCGAAGACAAAGGCTCGTGCGTCCTCGACTTCATGGGCGAGACTCAGTAAAAAGGTAATCCTTTTTACGAGGTCATGTGAGGAATAATTCCTCTAATTAAAAATACAAGCAACTCCAATTTCATTTTTTTTTTATCCTAAGGCCTCTATCCTTAGTGTGATTTACTTGTGACCACTGGTAGGGAGTTTCAGGAATAATCCTACCCTGATGTGATCAGCATCAGTGTAGAACCATCCTTCCACTCCAATTTGTGTTCGGTTTCCCTTGATCCCTAGAAAATCAAGTTCCACCTCCCACGTCATTTTCAAACATCAGTTAATTCACTCATGTCCAATTTTCTATCTTTTTAGTTCTTCTAATCATAATCAATACATCTCCAAAGTGTGGACTAAGTCCATCAAACATTCTCAATTCATCTCTTAGTAACTACCTCCAGACTTAAATTCCTACTAAATTCCATATCAGTCTCATACCACATAGCATTACTATATCCTTCCTCATGCTCATATCAAATATATCTCATAGTGTTATCTTATTCTTATCTCACACATAGTCTCATATCGACTTATACCTCATATATTCCTTATTCCTTAAGTCTCCTTAATCCTCTTCCTTAATTCTCTTAACTTGTACTCACACCGGAGTTAACAAGATAGGTACTTAATATGTATGGTATTCACATCTTCTGTGTGCAATAACCATGATTTATCTTAAAATGTTTATGTAAAACATATTCTCAAATTATTTTGTGCTATGCACACAGTAGTTTATGTACTCAGTACACAAACATACGCTAAGCGGTTTTCGCTCTACCCCCCTTAAAATGGATTACGCCCACGTAATCAGCGTCACATCATCTTTGAACATAAGTTCAAGATGTCTAATTCTTACCAAGCATTCTAGCTTCCACATTATCTATCTTACTTATAATTCGATCAGGAATGACTTAGTCTCTGTATCGAGGATTCTTAACGGTACTTATACCGTATTCTTAACTGTCTAATCTCAAAGTAGTGGTTTGCTAGCTTCCGCTGCGCCACTCTGATAATCTTAGTCTTAATTGTTTCAATGGACACGTGTTATCTTTATATATACACGGCCTTAATGAGTTGTAACTTGTCTATCCAATCTCTTGAAGATCTTACGCTCATACTCTTAGTATTTCTCGAATGTCTAAATTGTTCTCCCCAACTGACCTTTGGTCTGAGGATGATTCTTAGTCTGAAACTACTGTTTAGTGCATATCGCGCTTTACAGTCTTAATCCCTTACATCTTAAGACATGTCCAATGTCTGTACTTAACAATCCGTGCTCTTCGCACTTCATAGTTCTTAATTATCTGTCCTCTGGTTCCTCTGTGTTGCTGGTTCAACTAAATTCTTCTCTTCGACTGTCTGTGGTAGTAGCTGCTCTTGTGTGATCTTGCGTCGTTGTCGGTGGTACGGAGTCGACTACTTCTCGTGTTCCTTACACCACTCGTTCACATGCATGGGGTACCTTACTGGTACATTACTACTTACCCAACTAACTCATAAATGAGCGTGTCAGGCCTGCAAGCCCCTGTGGGGTGCAGTCGTCCCACGTCTCGTTTTAGTAAACTCATAGTGTCCGTCACACGTTTAGCTATTGCTAATTAAGAAGTATTCTGTTGTCGATCTCCTCTTCATCGTTCCATAATAACATTTATTGTTCTTCTTGAAGTTAATCAAGGGAAATCCATTATTGTGTTCTCGGGTATGGTATGCTCTAGCTCCTTCCTGTATTCCGTATTGATTCGGTCACTTAATATCTGAGGTCTCTTTCCGTAGAGCCTCTTATCTGCTTTCTCATATTCTTTCTATTAGGAAAGCACTTCCAGTTCCTTAAGGAATGGGTAGTGTGCTTCCTGCGAAATTTTACCTAACCAGGTCCAGACTACTGGCATCAGCGCTAAGTTCGTCTACCATCTTATTTTCTTACTTATGTTGGTCTTAACTCATAAATCAAATTGCCTCAGTGTCAATATTTGACGGCTCATACATAATGGTCGCCTTACCGCGCACCATGACTTAATCCACTTATCGAACCATTGCACTCTCGACCACTACTACCATGGTAGTCGGCCTTTACCATGTTGCAACCCCTTATTCACTTATTCTAATGTCTTATCTTATACTCAATCCCTTCTTGGTGTAAACACACTGGGAGTTCTTTCATTCCGGCATAGGCGGTTGTCGTACCGTGTTGTAAAATAGTTAACTCTTGATATGAAGATGTTATGCTCCAATCTCAGATTCGTAAGTATGCTAATTTCTTTCGCTTTCTTTTATTCTTAGTGATGTTATCTACCATGTGATTTAATTGGTTACCGAAGAAGTCATCCACTGATTCACAAGCTCTCCTGAGCATTGCTTAATTGACGTGCCATAACGTGCAGTCACAATGTTTATCTCTGCCCATTACTAATTCTTACATCCTGGGTGTTGGATATGGGGTCTATCTGTGCGACCTTCCTTATTACTCAAGTGTATCTGGTATGTTCTAAAGTAATCTCAAGGTCCATGGTTTCCATTTTCTAAATAAAGTGTATTTTATCTCTAATAGGTGAAAGCCATTTTTGTGAGGGGTTCATTCCCACTCTTGGCCTCACAACAAGGAGAGGTATCCCCACCCTAAAAGGCGTGGTTCGTTCTCCGCTCCCGTCCTTAGCATTATCTCAATTTTCTCATTGGTACCCCTCTTGGTATTGTTTTTCCCAATCTACATTATAGGTTTGGTAACCGTTCATATCTACGCATTGTGGTTCCTCATGGCTTAAATAAGCTCTCTTATAACTTACTGCGCCTCGGGCTCTGATGTGGTTAACATCCTTGGCTCGTAGGCTCCCAATGCTTAATGTCTCAGTTCATTATTTGGTACTCTTACTCACCTGCAGGTCTTCCTTATGAGATTGTGGTTCTGGAACTTCATCCACCGTTAGGTTACATACTAAATGTAATATCGGGTTTCATGGTAAGTTGCTGCATCCTGCTTCCGGCTATGGAAGTTGTTCAGGTGTTCTGAGGTTACTTAATGTCTTTGACAATGCTGTCATTTATTAGACTTATGTCTTTTAATAGTCAAAGTTAGGTTCGCATTAGGCGTTTGCCTTAAGGTGTTCAAGTTGGATATCATCCAGTCCTTATACCTTCATCTCAACGCTTCGTTCAACTTCTGTTGACTACGCCACCCGTTGATGAACAATCATACTTGGGTGTTAATGAGTTAAGCAAACAGTGCTAACTGTCATTCATCGGTTGTTCGGTTCTCGACTATGCCCGCTCTGTGTGGGTAATCCGCTGAGCTTCCCTCTGTCGGGATTCTACATTTTAATCCTTAGTAGGTTATAGCTTATGTTCATTTCTTTTACCCTTATTTTCTGGGTCGTCCAACATCTTCATTGAAGAATGTTGTTGTTGGTATCCTTAATGGTCACTCTGGGAGTCTTATCCCGTTTTCGTTGTGAGTCGATGCTTCAACAGTCTCAATAGTAGCTTATAATACATCCCTTGTATTTTATTGCTTATATAGTGTTTTTGCTCGCAATACCGAGCAATCTCTTAGGTTTCCCCTTGGAGTTCGGGATTGTGTTCTTACCGTACTGTCGGTTGTTGTTGTAGTGGGTTGTACCGTTGCTAGTATTTATATGGTTTAGTATCTCATCCAAGCTCAGCTCCCTGCTGGCTGATGTGTCGGTTCATCTCATCCTGGTCAGGCCGTCGGGCCTTTCCAATGGTCTTATTTTTCTGTTCTTATGGATTTACAACCCGGTACTAATATGTATCACGACTGTAGTGTTCTTTTATCTCGCCATGATGGCTTTCTGTGTGACTTAGCCATGGTAGCACTTGCTATTGCAAGTGCGCCATGCAGGTTGGGTTACTGGTACAAGGTACATCGGTAGTGATACTCCCTTCTAATTTCCATGTAATTGGTAGTCCTCGGGTCTCCCTCAATGATCTCTTATTTTGGATATTCGTCCATCCGGCAGTTTCCTTGTGGTTTGACAGTACTGTCATCTACCAGGGCGTTCCTCTCTCTGAGGGAACCCCTTAATATTTTCTTATGTCTTAATCCTCATGATTTGTATTATCCTACTGTTATTCTTACTCGGACCGCTGTCCGGTACCCATGTCTCTTATCATTTCCTTATCTATTGCACCCGTAGTGCTTGCCTAATCATTGGTATGGCGGGTTGTTTCGACTGCGTAGCATGTCGACCCATGTTGCCGGTAATTACCGTTCCCTTACTGATAGTATTCCATAGGTAGCGCCTGTTTCTCAGCTACGCTCCATTAAAACCCCCAAGTTCTCCATAACTGTTGTACAACACATTGTTTAGCTAACTGCCAGATCGGGTTTCCCCGAGTAAGAGAAGGCTTTCTTCTCTCTGGCGTTTGGTCCACATATTTAGGGTTAGGGATGTGGAGGGCGGGCCTAGGTACTATGGATATCCGGTAAACACCGGGGAGTCCTGGCTAACGCACCTCACACTCTATCTCTCAACCCTTAACCCATAACTCAAACTTAACCTCAGTATCCTCCTAAGTTCGGTAATTCTTGTCTTCAGAGCGTAACTACGCTCTGATACCACTTTTTGTAACACCCCAACTCAATCCAAATGTGGTCTCGCAACTTAACAGTATATATATAAACGTGTCACAGCGGAGTTCTTTACAATCCAGGACCTTGCCACGGTCTGACTACAGAATATACCGAACATTAGTCTAACAACCTTAACCATTTACATAACCTTCTTACAACCCCCTCACATCCTATACATCTTACTAACTCAGATTGCCATACGAGTGTACATGCACAACTCGTAGGCCATACTAAACCCTTAACAGCTGTATCCTCTTCTTACTCTCGCGACGGCCGCCTCCTGATGTTCACCTGTGTAGTAAAAAGAAGCCCCCGAGGGGGTCAGCACGAATGCTGGTACTATCCTCTCATGGCCCCCAAGCTAACGTGGCTACGACGACTAATTGTCGATAGCATGGAGGTTGATTAGATGCACAACATAATAGAAAGTGCAGTAAACAACAACTCAGATATGAACAATCAAAGTTCACACACAATGAACGACTTAAATGCGTTCCCTTAATTAGAGAGTTAGATATGTAACTCCTTAAGTAATGTTCTCTCTTAATCTTAGTCCATCCTTAACTTACCTCAATCTGATTCTTATCTTAATCTTAGAAACAACCCTCCTTTAATCAGGAGTGGATGTAGCTTACCTTAATCTTAATATTACAAACCATCCTTCAAAAAGGAATGGTTGCAACTTATCTTAACCTTACCTTAATCTTAATCTTAATAATACAAATCATCCTTTAAAAAGGAATGATTGTAACTTATCTTAATCTTAACTTAATCTTAATCTTAATAATACAAATCATCCTTTAAAAAGGAATGATTGTAACTTATCTTAATCTTAACTTAATCTCAATATACAAACCGTTCATGGAAGGATTGGTTGTAACTATCTCAGTCTTAGAATACAAACCATTCTTTAAATAGAGATGGTGTATCTTATCTCAAACCTTATCTCAATCTTATCTCAGTTCTTATCTCATTAAGTCAACCGTTCTTTATTAGAATGGTTGTACCTTAATCCATTGTTTATCTGTCGGGTCACGTAGCCCTAACCCATGAGTTATCAGCTCCATTGGTTTACATAAACAATATTTATTAGAATTAGTTGGGCATTTAGGTAGATCCCACTACACCATCTCAGTATGCCTCCCTCCTAAAACAAGAAGTCCGAGGAGGTCGAGTCTATTTGTCGACTCTAGGCGACGAGTCCGAGGACAAGTCATCTTTGGAAGACGGTATTTGATAAGGATACCGACTTCCCCCAATACACATGTGCCGGTACCATTCCGGATTCCTCACTCAAGTTCAGTTAGTATAGTCTCAAGACCATGTTGTTGGTTAACCTCTTTCGGTTCATATCGTCCTCATTAGGGGCGTTCCTTATTCTCACTCAATTTCTTACTAAACATTGGTTAGTAAGTTCTCACGGTATGTTGTGTTAGTTTTCAAACATCACACAACAATATAATATATATGTATATATATTCCTTGCATGCTTTATCTTGTTTAGTGAGCACACAAAACAATAGCACACAAGCCGAGGGACACCTCGTTAGCAAGCAGGTCACAAGAAGAAACAACTGTACCGTTCACCGTTGGTCGTGCGGTTGCTTACTCTCTTCCGGAGTCCCAATTTCCAAGTCCTAAAACATTCATTCAGTTTTAGGTTTTAATCACTTAACTCAATTCACTTACTTAACTTACTTAACCCTTAATGACCCAACTCAACACCTCTTAAGTCTTACCACTTATCTTACAAACTTACCTTACACTTTTAAGTTTATATTTAACTTAACTTAATCCCTTAAGTTCTTAGGGTCTAATCATTACCACCCTACCAAAGGTATTCCTCATTACCCATTACCATTCTTAGAATTCAAAATTCTTTTTTTTTTTAAGTGTTAAGGGTCGGACCGACCCACCGACCGACCCAACCCCTGGGTCGGTCCATTACAGAAACTCTTCCGTCTTTTGAAACTCATCCGACCGACCCAAAGCTAAACCGACCGACCAAAACCCTCTGGGTCGGTCCTCTGCCGAAACATTTTCCTTCATTAAATCTTGCCCGACCGACCCACCGACCGACCCATCCTATGGGTCGGTCTATTACCGAAACAATTCTACTGGGTTAACAAGGTCCGACCGACCCTGAACTGGGTCGGACCCTGGTCGGTCCACTACAGATTCTTCTATTAATATGTTCTTTCAATTCCAAACTCTTCCACAAGTGTCCTAATAGGTCCAACACCATCTTGCACCTTAAACCCACCTTATAACCTCCTTTAAATACCTTAAATCATCCACCAAAATCCACCTTAGTCATTATGCATTTTCCTTGTAATAATGCTACTCTTGTAATGCTTTCCTCTAGGTTTCTAGGTGGTGGTTCATACTTAATGTAACCACTATGCCAATGTTTTCTCACCACTATAACATCATCTCCCAAGCATCTCTCACTATCTAAAACTCTTTCAAGCATTTACTAAAAGTTCCTTCACAAGCTTAAGCTTCCATACAACACACCTTATTTCTTCCTAGTTGTTTACCAACATTTGCCTAAGTTCTAAATACTCAATTACATTCTCTTGATTCCTAAATCCCCCAGGTAATGCCTAAGTCATACCACTCATTCCAACACTTTATCTTACCCCCTTCATCAAGACAATCTCTAAAACTTCCTAGTACTTCCTTAGTCATTATATTCCCTTAGCAACATCATACCTTCTCCTTAAACCTATGCTCAAGTCTTATATTCCTCATCTCATGACTTTGGTGTGTTCAATACACCCACCTAAACTCTAAATTCCTCATAGACCATTCTAGGTCATTCTATCCTTAAGAACTCCTTAGTTAACTCATTCCACTCAAATTCTTCATAATGACTCCTAGTAAATCCTAGGTCATATTAATTCACCACCTTCACCTAAACACTTATTTTCTACTCAAATTTGCCATAGCTCCTCTAGCATCTTATCATTCCCAAACACTTATTTTCCTCATTTAACCATCTCACACACATCAAGTTCTTCTCATCACATTTCCTCATCCAAATCAACTCATTCTTAAAACTCAATATAGTGCAATAATCTTAAATTGCATAGCACTAAGGCTCTTAAATGACATGGCTCTTAGGCCCTTAAATGACTTAAACTTAAACACTGAATTTCCCACATATATAAGCTTTCAACCTGCAAATACACTCATCAGTCTCATAGTAGTTATAATGCTCTTAAAATCACCTTAAACTTATATTGCTACTCATTCTCATTAGCTCCTTAATCACAAGTTCATAAGCTTGTTTAAGTTCTTTTTCCTTAGGTTATATAAACCCATACACAATGTAAGCTCTAAGCCACATTGGTATTTATCTAAAACTCATTCCTTAATCTTAAACCACCATTAGGTAAGCATTTTACCTTGTTTTCTCAAGCTTATCTCAATTCCTCCTTTAGGCTTCTTCTTGCTTAGATCTCGGCCACCACTAAATTCCCCTTGCCAATGTTCTAACCAATATTCAAGGACTCATATGAGTACTAAACAATGTACTAACCTCAAGGAATAAAAACCTAGGTTAGAAAGGTGTTTCTAAGGCATAAAAGTGGATGATTACCTTTGAAGTCTCAATGTAGACTTGGCATTGAATGAAATAGGACATCCACTAGTCCTTGGTGAATAAATCAAGCTAGAACAAGGCATAAAAACAAGTCCCCATGAGTAGTGATTTTCGGCCATGTAAGAAAAGTGATGGAAACTTGGTTTTTCTTACATTTTCTTTACCTTAGAGAATGGAGAAGCTAATGAGCCCTTCAAACTTGATTTTCCCCCATCAATGGAGTTTTCTCATGGCACAAAATGGAGCTTTAAAGATTTGAAAAGATAGGAAGATAGGTCTTGGCCTAACTAAGAGAATCTACACTTAGTTTTTGATTTGGAGCAAAGATGATACTTGGTGAGCATTTGAAGGTGGAGCACCCATGGAAGAAGCTCTCTCGGTTTGGAGCAAGGAAGGAGAAGAAAAATCGTGGAAGGAAGGAGAAATGAAGAGAGAGAGGAAGAAAGGTGGCTAATATGTGATATTTGCTTTAATAAAGCAAATAGTAACTTTCTTACTTACCCTTCTTTTCCTTTCTTATTTGACTACTTATGGTGACTCATGTGGTGACTCCCCACTTAAAAAAACCGGCCACCCTCTTAAATAAGGCCAACATGGTCTTTGTTGACCAATTAATTGACTATATTGATTAAAACCTAAACTAGTCACTAAATAGTTACTATTTCACTAATCAAGGCACATAATCGGGAAATTTTTGATTTCCATTGATTTAGACCTCCTAATGTGATACTAATTAGTACACATATTGATTAAAGAGTAATGATGGACATTTAGCCACTCAAAACTCAATTCTAAGACAATTTCTCAAAAATGTGCTTTAAGACTTCTTAAAGCACATTTGTGTTTTAACTTGTTTTCAAGCTTGGTTTTCTTTGCTTAATTGATTTAAATGACCATTAGAATATACTAAGGTCTTATCATGATATTTGGGTACTCACCAAGTCTCTCCAAGCTTAGAGGCACGTTTTTGCCCTGATTGCCTTTAAGGCACTTTCTTATGTTTTCCTTGGTTTAAATTGTCCACCAATCTTTCTAAGGCATATTTTAGCCTTACTACATCATAATTTGATGTTTACTTAGCCATACTTAGGTTGGGGTATTTCAGTTCCTAACAACATTAATAATCATTCTAAAGAGAACCCACGAGCTAGTTTCTCAAAATTCAACAAAGTGCTCGGGGGAATTTCTTAACGCTCCTTTTTGCCACAGGAGTGTCCCGATAGCGGGAATTATGTCATGAGTTGAGTAACCCCATATAACTCAATGTAACACCTTAATATATCATTATTGACTATAATTAATGTTTATAAACACTTGGAACTCATAGAGACAACTTATTTCCCACAAATATCCTTAGAGCACAAAAACGCACCTTCGGGTGTCACTAAAACGCGTTTTACGCAATTACCTTGTAGTTTGGCTTGCCACGAATTATGAATCTTAAATGGGGATAAATGACTCTCTAAATCAACTAAAGGCAGTGTCAAACAAGATGTTCTATAGGGGCCGATTTTCTACCTAAAAACTAGTATAAAACTTACATTTAAAACTTATAAAAGACATAGAACATGGTGACTCACCTTCCCATGTGCTATTATACTTAAAGGCAGAAGAATACAAGTCATATTTGACACCCATTCTGTCGAAATCCTGCAAGAAAACAAGGCCATGTTAGCTTGACAAAAGCAAAAATAATTAAAGCAAAAAGTAGATCTAGATTCTACTTTTCGATTGTTAAATGTAAGTGACCATCCCATGCATGTCCATGGCTCTTAGCTGCCAATTGAGAGGCTCCAATTAAGCCTAGAAATCGGCCACCTACAAGGGAAGAAGAAGACAAGGCTAACATTGAAAAATCAAACCTTAGCTAACTTACCTTGTCCTTTAGCTTCAATTATTTCTTCCACCTTGCCTTGCCTTGTAACATGGCCGAATGGGTGCCTTAATTTAGGGAATTTGGAGCCTAATAAATTAAAGAAAAACAATAAACAAAGACATGACCTAACATGCCAATTATGGGTCCAAAATAAACAAATCAAAATTCCTTTCATTTTCATTCTTGCCTAAGTTATACGGTTGCAACCTCATTTCTTCCTCCCTTGCAACCGGCTGGTAAGTCTCCTCTCTTCTTCTTTCATCTTCTTCCTTTGAAGCTCTTAAGTCCATTAATGGAGTTTTAACTTCTATCTTCATCTCTAAGGTAATTTCCTAGCATTTCTTGGCAAGCCTTGAAGCAAAACTCTTCCTAGCATAACTACAAGGGTTCGGCATCAATTAATACTCCAAGGAAGTTGTCTAAGTCAAAATTAATCCAAGGAGCATCTCAAGGTTACCTTAAGGTATTTTTCATGCTTGAAAATCCTTAAAGCACATTTTTATGTGTAACCGAATTCTACTTCTTCTAAGGCTCTTTTCTTCTTCATTTTCATGAAGGAAAGTTTGTTCTTCATCCATCTTTAGTGTGCCGAAATCCTAAGGAGAAAAGATTAAGGTAAATCCTTGGAAAACTACTTACAAATCTACTTAAGATCTTTGTTAAAGATCTAACTCCTAAACTCCTTCACCTCTTGCATAAGAACCGAAGTGGAGCATCAAATTCCTTTGGAGAAGCTTGGGCATTCAGGAAGAGTTCAAGCACTTAACCATCCTCTATTAAGAAGTAAGTTTACTAAGCCAATCTTTATGTTTTAAGCTTGGTTAAGCTTCTAAAAATTATACAAAAATTATGTACACCTTCTTAGGTATCTAAAACCAAAACTACATGGTAACATATACCAAAAATATAATCTATAACATATATGAAAAATATTTACCTTAAGACACATTTTTTGTGTCACAAAATTTATCTATGTTAAATACAAATTCAAGCTGAATTGTCAAGGGCAAATATGCTCCATTGTGAGCTAAAAATCAATCTAAGACATTACAATAATTTTTACATGAGTATATGACTCATATGCATTTATGTATAATTATTATGACATATCTACTTTTATATACTATATGGTACTTATAAATTATGGCCGAATGGTCTTGGTGAAGAATGGGTTTTAATGAGCTACATATGTATATAAACTTATATTATTGTAACACCCCATCCAACAACAAACACATAACAACACAATCTGCAGCGGAAAATATACTTCATCACATTACTTAACTCGTTGGGTTACACGCCATTAACCACCCACGTGGCTAACAAGGCTATTACATAAACATTGTACCGGTATGATGGACTAGATTCCCGAGCGACTACACATTATTATCCCTTTCCATTAACAATAAAACATACACATACCTTCCAACTGTACCGAGTATTTACAAACTGATGCCGATAACAATTTCGGTCTTACTACTCCTACTGTATATATACAACTTAAATGATTACCCATGTACAACGACTACCCCGTCCTACTCTCGAACGGCTTCCAGCTCTTTGTACCTGAAATAGGAAAAGAAGAGAAAGGGTGGCCCCCCAAGGGGCTCAGCACCTTTGCTGGTATGGTAATCCCGCAGCCCGCATGCTACCGGGCCACGCACAACTATTTGTCGTCTTAGCATGCGGTTGATTATATCAGAATCATGCATGTAAACTACAAATACACAACACATTACACTGCACAACAATGGCTCATTAAACAGCCAATTCAACTAACAAACTTAACAAATCACTATTGTGACCTTTAATCCCTAGAGTGTTCCCCTTTAACGGAGCTATTTCCTTAATAGATGACACATACCCACCAATCGGGTTATCCTTAAACGCCTCTACAATAAATTGGAATTCATATCCATAATCCACATACTCCACATCTTAACAACATATCACATCACATCGCAATAAGAATTGCAGCATAACAAAACAAAATAACATAACATAACGGGTACGGTTCCCTTTATGAACCGGCCCAACATAGTCAGTTCACTTGTAGCCTAGAGAATGTTGCTAGTCTCATGATAAGCTCATTACATAACTTGTTACCGTCTCGTTAAATGAACGGATAACTTAACACAAGGTGTCTCGGATATAGTGATCCAAGCACACCGAACAAACATAAACATAGTATGCCCCTGTGGCCCGACGTGAGTCAGTAAAATAGCCTTGGTTAAGCTAAAGGGAAGGTTGGAAACCAAATTGGAAAACAACCATAACATACAGAGAGGATCGAACCTGATATGACAACGACCCCCATACTCACACGCGTGGCCGGAACAGACCGGACTCCTCACTTCCCCCGTTAGCACTTGTTAGAAGTTCAACATTGAACTTAATAAATAATCAAAACATTGGGTTAAGTTCTGTTAGACACACACAAGGGAAGAGAGAGTCGTACATTCACACACAAACATAACACACAATTATCACATGACTAACTCACGCATAACCGTGGTTAGAACGTTCCTTAGGTCGGAAACGTTATTACCGGATACCATTCTCTTACGTTTACCTAATAGTGGTCAACTAGCCCTTCATGCGCATTTGAGGTTACCGGTATCGGCACGTAAACACACAACAACATTAACGACTGTAAACTCGTTTCATGATTTATCTTATAACGTGGCAAACATACAGAAAAACACATTGGCATACAAGCCGGTGTAATCCGGTAGGACACAGGTTGCAAGAAAACCATACCTGTCACCGGAGTACACTCTATCATGTCCACTTATGTTCCTCGAACAATTCTCGAACAACTGGTAACATTACATGTACTTTTATTAACACTGGGGTAACATGATTGTTTAAAGTCTAATGCTTATAACTTATCCCCGTTAACTTAGTTACATAACTCACATTTTGACTTGTTTTACTTTTACATTTTAATACAACTTTTCCCCACTAAATTGTCATTATAAACTCACTTAACATATCCTTAACAATCTTATAACATCATTACTTAATAATCCCCATCATCCTATAACCTTAAACAATGTTTTTTTTTACATACTTTGGGCCGTCCGACCCACAACTGGGTCGGACCATTCCAAAAACTTTCCCGTCTTTTAAATACACCTGTCCGACCCATGTCTGACCCAAGACCTCTGGGTCGGACCATTCCAGAAACTCCAACGGTTACATTAACAGAGATGTCCGACCCGCCCTAGGTCGGACCACTGGGTCGGACAACACCAGAATTTGTCCATAACTTGTCAAACTTTCTCCAAACTTTTCCTCAAGCCTCATAATGTGTCCTAACATCATTTGGCACATCATACACACCTTTAGCCATGTACTAAACTCTTTAAATCACTCACCAAAACCATCTTATCATTCACAAATTTCTTACAAAATTCCTAGCACTTGGAATGTTTTCTCCTTAAGATTTCTAAGTGGTATTTCACCTATAATGACCACTATACCAAGGTGTTTCCTCTACACCTTATCATCATCTCTCAAACTTCTTTTCTTACTAACTAAATCTCCTTTTTCACATCTTACCTAAACATCATTTCTTCCCAAGTAAAACACTTGTTCACCTTTAACACTTCCTAGTTCACCAAAACTTATTTAAAACACTTAGAACTTCTTATACATTTTCCAAATTTTGCCATAACTTCTCTTGTATATTCTCACATCCAAACACATAGGTTTTTACCCTTATTCATTCAAGAATGCCTAAAATCCATCAAGAACTTCCTCACACACAAAACTTCACCAAATTTACACTACAACACAATATAGTGCATAAACATAAATTGCTTGGCACTTAGGCCCTTAAATAACATGGCTCTTAGGCCCTTAAATTGCATTAAACTTAAACACTGAATTTCCCACATAATATATTGCCTTTAACCTGCAAATACACTCAACATCACATATGCCCCTTAATAGTTTCCTTGAGAGCATTTTACTAGGTCATTCACCATTGGCTCCTTAGGTATTTTATTAAGCAATACAAGCTCACTTTTCTTAGGAATAAATTACGTTAGGTTAGCACATTTACCTCATTTCTTCAAGATTTTTACTTGAACACTCTTGTTCTTCCTTGTTTGGAAATCGGCAAGAGGACTTGGTTACTTGTCAATGTTCTAATCAATATACAAGTAACACCAATGAGCATTCAAGCTTCATGCTTAAACTCATTCACAAACCCTAGGTTATATATATTGTCTTAAACAATAAGGTAATTGTTTTACCTTGGAATTGGGAGAGAGCTTGAATAAGTATCAAGAGAGGACTCCTCCTAGCCCTTGGAAGATTCAAATGAAGCTAAAACAAGCAAGGTAAAGACACCATCAATGGTGATTTTCGGACAACACACAAACATGAAGGAAATGTTGTTTTTCTTTGATTTTCCTTACCTTGAAGCAAAGGAGAATGACAAGGCATGAAAAGGTAAGCTCAAGCTCCTTCAATGGAGAATCTTCATGGCACCAAAATGGAGTTCTTGAAGATTTGAAAAGAGAGAAGTGTAGAGCTTGACCTAACTAAGACAAATGTGGTCTTGGAATTTAATTTGGCAAAGGGAGCTAGGAGATATAAAGGTTCAAAGCTTGAAGATGGTGTTTGTGCTGTAGCATCACCGAAGAAGGAGGGAGGAGAAGATTGAAGACCGTGTGAAATGAGAAGGAAGGAAGGAAATGAGGAAGAAGCTTACTTTTGGAGATATTATACTTAAAGTAAATAGTTCTTTTGCTTTATTACTTTCCTTAGTTATTTGATTGGCCAAGTGTGGTGAGTCACACATGGAAAAAACCGGCCCCTTAATGTTTTAGGCCAAATCATGGTCTTTGTTGACCAATTAACTTACTTATATTGACTTATGTCATAAACTAGCATTTTTTTGTTACTATTCACAAAAACAAGGCACATAGTTGTGAAATTTTTGATTTCCCATTGATTTAGACCTCCAAATGTGATACTAAGTAGTACACATGTTAATTAAAGAGTAATGATGGTCATTTAGCCATTCAAAACTCATTTACAAGATAATTTTCAAAAATGTGCTTTAAGACTCCTTAAAGCACATTTTGTGTTTTAACATGTTTTCAAGCTTGGTTTTCTTTAGTAATTGTTTTAATATGTTCATTAACATATTTATAAGGTATAGGTATGACCTTTAGGTCTTATACAAATTTATCCCAAGCTTAGAGCACATTTTGCCCATATTGGCTTTAAGGCATTTATTGTGTTTTGTTTGGTTTAACTGTCTACCAAAGTTTCCTAAGGAATTAATTAGCCTTATTAAATCATAATTGAATATTACCAAATCTTGGTAGGTCCTGTAACACCCCTACCATTAATGCTATGCTTACCGTCTAATCTCCTTACACATCAGATACACGCAGCGGATACATACTTACATAATGAGGGTGATACAATGCCGTTAGTCACCCACGTGACTAACAAGGCTACTGCTACTACATACAGCATCGGTCTGATGGACCGGAATCCCGAGTACTACATTCTACAACACATACTCCATTCATCAAACGAGTTTACTAGGTTCCCAATACAGTTACAATGCTTCTCCCAAGTTCATGTGTACTCATTAAGAGTCTAACCACTACCCCTTCCTCACAACTACTTACTTTCTAAGTACAAGAGCGTGCCTCCGGTCTCTTATCCTGACCATATTCGCTTCGAGTACCTGCACACTAAAAACGTTCCCCCTAGGGGGTCAGCTTTCGCTGCGCATGATAACCGCATACCCCGCGTACTAGTGAGGGTACGCCGACCACTTGGTCGAATACATGCAGTTCATTTTCATACAAACATACATGCATACATGCTCTTATACACAATATTACAATACATTACGCAAGACATACACACATACATATACTTCATTACATACAAGAAGTACAACATAAACCATTCAATGCATACTTACCTTTTTCCGAATTACACATGCACATTACATACACAATATACAATTCTTGTTAGCTTCATTGGTCCACCCGGGTTAATTGGGTGGAGATTACTCTTTTACTCGTTACTTCATACATACGCATACATACTCATACTCATACATACTTACGGATCCATACTTACTTACTCTTACTCTTACTCAAGTTAAGTCGTCGGGACCTCTGGCCCTGGGGACTACTCCGTCCCACCTCCGGGATTTACTTGACTCACCAATCCGGGATGCTACCCATTTAAGGGATTTGGGCCGCGGACCAGTTTAAGAGTCAGGAATTGCAGCCAACCTCTTGTGACTCCGCATCCTCACACGTGGCTGAAACTATATCGGACTTCTACTCATTCCGGTTTACTCACTTAAGTTATGAGTTAGGTAGTTAGGAATTAGCAGAAGTCATTCATTCAAGCCACAATAATACAATACAAGACTCATATACACATCCACACAAAATACATTACAATATACTAGTACACTACAAAATACAATACACTTCATCATCATTCATATGTTTCATGAATTATACAAACTATTGTTCAAGACAAATATCAAGAACAATGTAAACAAGCACAAGTAAGTGCAATATAGTCCGATTCATGCATTTATCTTATTAGGTGATCAAATAAGCACACAAATCGGGGTAACCAGATTAGGATACAGGGCATGAAGAAATCATACCTTTCACCGTTGTACTTGTATCCCAACGTTCCTCCGGTGTTCACAAATCAAATCCTATTATATATACATACAGTTGAATGATTAATCTATCTATCATTAACTTAACCCGAAACTCTTACGTACTAATCCATACTTACTAAGTCTTGCATTACAATACTTACATTTTTATTACTTACTCCTAATTACTTAACAATGGTTTACTTACCTATTATGCACATATGTATAGGTGGGTATACATATACATATATATATAACTATTATTTAATTTAGTTAAATTATTTTTTTTTTGTATGACTCGACCGAACTTGCAAGTCGGTCGCAAGTTCGGTCCAAGTCAGTAAGGAATTACGCTGGAGAATCACAGGGCCGACCGACCTTGCAAGTCCGGTCCCAAGGTCGGTCCATTCCAGTAAGTTTCGTATGGGAAAATTTTAGCCCGACCGACCTTGCAAGTCCGGTCGCAAGGTCGGTCCATTCCAGTAGCTTACTCGGCGGAAATTTCTGGCTGACCGAACTTGCAAGTCCGGTCGCAAGTTCGGTCCATTCCAGAAGGTACTGACGGGAGAATTTTTCAGGTCCGACCGAACTTACAAGTCCGGTCGCAAGTTCGGTCCATTCCAGAAGCATTCCCGCCTTGTAAATCTGGGCTCGACCGAACTTGCAAGTCGGTCGCAAGTTCGGTCTGGCCCAGTATTTGCATTTTTATTTTTGTTTTCAGTTCTATACTTTACCCATTGTTTCTCCAATCTTCTTACATGTAATCCCACATGTTTAAACACTACCTAGGCCCTTCAAATTGCCTTAGTTCATCCACCAAATTCTTTACTAAATCCATCAATCAACTTACACAATTTCATCACTTCCCTTCCACACTTACAACAGTTTTGCATCCTTCAATGCTACAGATTTTTGTTCCAACTTCCAACATCAATACTTCCTCTACCAATGTCACTCCTAGCTTCCCAAGCACCTCCTCTTACCAAGCCAATTCACTTCCAAGCAATTGTACCATCTATACCCAAGTCCAACATTCATTTTACCAAATCTTGCACACTATTTCTTCTTAGTTCCACAATGCAATCTAATACCTCTTTGCTACAGATTTTTACACTTCTTGTTTCTCATACTACAACTACCTCTTCATCACTACTAAACGTATCTACCCGATCCAATATACACCTTGGTTCTTCCACTCACCAAGTCATTCTTAGATACATAATTCCTACCAAAATTTCGCCATAGTTCACCTACTTTCCTTACTTCTCCATACTCACATTTTTCATCAAATTCATTCCTAATCTAGCCACACCCATACAAGGGTCCTACCAGCACACAAAGCTATACAAACCATCACAATACATCATACTCCATCATGCATCAATACCAATACTCATACACAATATACTTGGCTCTAAGGCCTACAATTTACTTACTAGTTCCCTAATACTCAAAACTTCATAGACTTCAATACTAATACATTAGTTCGGGTTCTTTTATTTGTTTACCCATTCCATTACTCTAATGCATAAAATTAACATTAGTAAAGAGCTCTTACCTTGAGCTTATAATTCCTTCATTTTTTTCCCACTTCTCCTCTTCTCTTCCTTGTATAATTCGACTTTGTGGGGAATGGAGTTGCCAAACTCCATTCCCATCACCCAAAGCATACAAAACAAGTATAATTAATATACTAACCCTTAGATTATACTAACTCATTGAGATATTTTAAACAAATTTCTAGGGTTTACCTTTTGAAGCTTTTAGGAGGGGTTTTAGCCCTTGGTTCAAGAAGGTGTTCTCACCACCATTGGAGGGTTGAAACAAAGCTCCAAAACAAGAGTAAAAACAAGGTGAGAGAGAGGGGAAAAATCGGTTATGTCCAAGAGATGGAGAAGAGTGAGGTCTTTCATGTAGATTTTTACCTTGTTGGAAAGAGGAGACTCCAAGCTCCACAATGGTGTGCTTTTCTCTTCAAATGGGGAAAACCCATGGAGATGAAACTCATCCTTTTCGAATTTTGAAAAGAGAGAATGATAGAGGAGGATGAGGGGATTACAAATATGTAATTATTTTTGTGATTGGAGCTCAAATGGAGGTAGAGCATGGGAGAGAAGATGGAGAAGCCATGGTTGTAATGGGAGCTCAAAATCACCAGCACCACAGGGAGAAAGAGAGAAATCGGTGGGGAAGAGAGGAGATAGGAGAGGGATGAGTGAAATGAGAGGTGAGAGAAAATTAAGTTGCTTTTTGCTTTATGTACTTTGCTTCCTTTTCTTTCTTTCTTTACTTACTTAATGAGTGTGTGAGGGGCTGAATTAATAGATAAAACCGGCCCCCTATATTACTACTAGTTGGAGCGTTTTTCGTCTTTTACAGAAAACGCTCGTTATTTTACCCGGTTTAGGTACTGTTCACTAACCGGGCCCGTTTTCCGGAATTTTCCCATTTTCTTTATTTTTATTAACTATTAAGCTCCCATAAATGATTAATAATTATTATTTAATGATTTATAATTTTACGGGTCCGTTTGACAACTTAACGTCACGTTTTCGGGTTTTCTCAAAAAACGTGCTCTAAAGCTCTATTAGCGTTTTAATTCATTATTTGGATCCGTTCTCTTCGGGAGTTGTTCCCGTATATTATTTAGGTCTTATCAAACCTTTGGGATCCATATAATACTCTAACCGAGGTCTCATACCTCCTATGGTTATTTAATGCTTATTTTGGTGTTTCCATTTTTTTAAGCGTTTATTTTTCTTTTGGATTTATTTTTCCGTACCAGTATTAATTAAGCAACATTAGGCCCTTAAATACGTATTAGATTTAATTTTAAATCCCTATATTTAAGTTCGGGGTATTTCAATCTACCCCCCTTAAGAACTTTGTCCTCAAAGTTGTTCGAGGTTATGGGTTTACAATGCTTACTCATTCTTACGTGTCTAATACCAAAGCCATACCTTCTTCCTCCTTACAATTCCCAAATCCATTACTCAGGGTTCCTACATACCATACCATACCAATATACAATAGTTACTCCAATCCGCGCTACTACTAACTATCGGTTCCTCATTACAAATTCATACATACATATAGTGCAAAGCTATCCCCAAAGCGATGCAATACACATACAATCCCGCAGGCACTCTGGTCATCTAGACACAGGACTCCTCTATGTCCCACTGCCCTTGGAATAATACAACATACTACCTTACTATCTTCTTCGGTACACACTTCTAGCAGATCCTCATTCCCCATACTAAAGGAAATTCTTTCACTACTACCAATTAAAATTTTCTAAAATGTACAACTTCAAATTCCAATTTATATTCATACTTCTATCCTATGTGATTCTTGTGACCACTTGAGGGGAGCTTCAAGAATCATTCGACCCTGATGTGATCAACATCAGTGTTGAACTATCTTTCCACCCCAATTTGTGTTCGGTTTCCCTTGATCTGATCAGGATCAAGTTCGACTTCCCACATCAGGTTCAACCAAACAAATAATTTAATTGTTTTCATTTTCTATCTTTTTATTCTTTCTAGTCGTGATTACGAATTCATACATCTCCAAAGGATGGAATCAATCCATCAATCATCCTCACTCTACTTCCCAAATGCTTTACTCCGTGGTTCAATACCTAAATGCTCACTTCATCGACTGTTACTACTTCCATTCATTACTCACCCTCCTCTCCTATATTCTAACTAGGGAATACTACACTTATAAGATTTAGTCGACTTTAATTGTTTCAAATATTTTACTTACGATTCCACTACTCATAAACTTCATTCATCTACTATCCTCCTTCATTTTGTACTACTTCCTCAAAGGTTACAATACTCGTGGAGCTCCGTCCACTACTCATTACTTTTCTTTACTAATACTCTTACATTGGTGTTACAAGATGGGTATATTCCTCATATGGTATTCGCATGTCTAATGCCTAGTTACCATAATTACAATATGAATGAGTACTTATGTTTATTTAACATAGTATCAAATCAATTTGATTCTCATTTGTGCTATGCACATTACGGTTTAAGTGTTTTATTCATAAACTTACATTAAGCGGTTTTCGCTCTACCCCCCTTAAAAGGGATTACGCCCACGTAATCACCCATATGTAATATTAAACATTGGCTATTTAATTCGGGCAATCCGAAGTGTTTAGCTTCACTACAGTATGCTATATACTATGCTCTGGTCAAAGGATCTTAACCATACCAATGGTTTAGTCTTTGCACCAAGAATTCCTATATGAGTTTATTTAACTCATAATTAATTCGGTTCTAGCCTAACCGGCTTCAAGGCGTTAATAGCCATTCTATTATACTTACCAGGTATATTGTCTCCTGGCTAGGGCCCACTAGCTTCTGCTGTGCGACCCTGATAACTTGGGTTATCCACCCCTCTTGTTATCCTTAACGTGTTATACATCACCTTTTATCCGTCTACTATGGGAATAAGGTTTACTAAACAACTGCGGTATTCTTTTACCGTGTTTGAACTCAACGAGTTTAAGATTTATAACCAGCTCTCTGGTAATCTACTGCACATGCTATTTATGCTTCCACAATTATTCATTAAGCTCCTCCGACTTATTGTCGGGCGAGGTTAAGTCACTACTTAGTTGTAGTACTTCCTCTGTTGTAATAGCTTCAAAATTATACCAGTTCTCCTGGTTCAGTACAAGTGTTCTTTACTTGTATGACCTTGCATTTTCTATGCGTTGGTCCTAGTGACTTCTTAAGTCTCTTTTCACTCTTTATTCCACTGGAATTCACATCTTGTGATTGTTAGTGTGTTTACACTCTTCGTGCTTCTTTGGCCTTAGGCCGCACGGTTTGTTGCTAAGCTTCCTTAGCTGGCTTACACCATGTTCGTAGGTGAAAGAAGGATTTACTATGGTTTACATTTTCCATATCCCTAGCCATCCCATTAGATCATTAGCTGCACAAGTGCATTACCAAAACACTCAGTCATACAGAGTGCAGAGGTGTAAATGCTTGACAGTAAGTCACTTATGTGATAGGAAGAAATATTCTATGTGTCCTCTCATACTTATACTCCGGGTCATTTCTCAAACTTCCTCATAGCGGTCACTTGTTGCGCACCGTTTCTTACTCATTGTACAACATTGTTTTTACTGACTCCGTACTGTGGTAGTTTTCTTTAGTGTCACTGTTACTATCATGGCACCCATTTCATTATGGTGTGTTGAATACACTACGAGTTTCCTGTGTTTGTGTGTATGGCGGTTGTCGTAGCATACGACAAACTTATTATCTTCCCAATGTGGAGATGTCTTATTCCACTTAGGTCTTATGTGTAGGTTGACTTACCTCTCATTCTATCATCATTTGTGATACAATTTACCAAGTATCCTAGTTGACCAAGGATGAAGTGGTTTATCGGGTTACAAGCTCTCTTGAGCGTTGGTCATTCATGGTGTGCAATGTGCAATCACATTGATTGTTTTTGGCAATTGCTGTCCTCCCAAAGCTGAGCATTGATTGTAGGCTCTAGCTGTGTGGTTTATTCTTGTATGCATATCACCGGGACATCCCAAGATACTTCGAGGGTTTTTCGGGTCCCGTTCTCTAATTGGAGGGTATTCGATCACTGATAAATGGAAGTTCTTGTAGAGAGGATTTATTCCCACTCATAGGTCTCATAACAAGGTTTGCTATGTTGGTGTTTACACAATGGTCCACCACAAGTTTGGGTGCTTATGGAGTATGCTTACTCCTTTAAGTCGTAATGGTTTGGAAATCTCATTTCCTTATTCCATCACCCTTGGCAATATCTATTGCGTAGTTTTATTGTTATAGTAGATGGAAGCCTTTTCTAAAGTTCACATCATCACCGCATTGGTGGTCTTCGGTTATGAGGGGTACCTTCCCTTGGGTTTCTTGTAGTGTCCAAATGTGGACTAGGCCAATGTTGGCATTATCCTGATTTTTATGCCTCTGTGCTACCATTGCTACATAGAGCATGAAGGTAATTAAAAGCTTGTCAACTGTATACTAGACTGATGTTCTAGTGACAGTGACACTGAGTTGGCCATTACTCCAGGCCACTCATAAGGTTGGTTTGGATCGATGGTCAAGTTGTTGATTTCTTGTCGTACGAGGCAATATCTCTTGTAGGTCTTGTTAACAATTGGTGCCGGTTTTGCAACCGTTTAAGTTCATATAACGTATTTGGTTTACGACTTCTAAGCCGTATTGCTGCAAGCTATGCTCTTTGCAAGCTGCTTATACATGTTTCCACTCTATGTATACCGTCATAGGATGGAGATATTATTGGGCTCCATGGTAAGTCGTGGCATCACGCTTCCGTTCATAGGAGACTCTTAGGCAATCTAGTGCTGATCAGTGCCTTTTGTAGACTAGGGTATTTCCTGTCAAGTGAAATCCCTTCGGTGTTAACCGAGTGTTCATTCCAGCACCTGTATTCTTATCTTGACGCTTGGTTTGGATGTTTTTAATCCAGTCACCCTCAAGATTTGCTCCTGGGTGTCGTTAAATTATGCTGTTACATCCTGCAAACGTTTATGATATGTTGTCCACTGTCTCGTCTTGTGGTATTGTACTCGAGTTGTCCCTTTTTGGGTTATGGCGTCTCCCATCCTTGGGTAGACTAGGTTTAAATATCCTTTCTGATGATGGATTATATTTGTGGTAATCGTGTAATTGTTCTTGGGAACTTTGTCCCATTTATTGAGTATCGTGGTGTTCACGTTAGGCGGTTGCCTTACTGTGTCTAGGCTGGGTGTACTTCCCAGCTATCACGTTTTGTTTGATGTCCTTGAGACATATCCAATGTCCATACTTACTAGTTTGTGCTCTTTGCACTTCCTAGTTCTTATTCTTTACTTTCAGATGGGTTTCTGAGTTCCTTTATGCTTGATTGTCTGAGATGTCCAGCTGTTCTGGTTTGAATTCACTCATGGTCCGTAGAACGGAGTTGACTACTTCCCGTGCGTCGCACACTACATGTATACATACGTGGGGTACCATATTGATACGTTACCACTTACCCAACTATATGTCAGGCCCGCAAGCTCCTTCGGAGTGCGGTTGTCCCACATCCCGTAACGGGTACACTCGTAGTGTTCGTTACACGCCTAGGTGAAGTATTCTGTTGCCAACTCCTCTTGTATCATTCTATGATACTCACCGTAATTATGTTGGTTCGGTTTTTTTTTTAAAATCCAAGGTTTTAAAAGAAAGGTTGTGGTTTGAAAGAAAAATTTGGGTTTTAAAATCATAGTTCGGTGTTAAGAGAAGTTCTCTCATGGCATAGCCATGTTTGAGGTCTTGACCAAGTCTAGCCTCTCGCTGACTGGTTGCAAACGATTTATTTGACGTATTAAAAGCCTAGAAATAATCCTAGAATTCAATAATTCAATAGATCGTCAGGTTGCAAAAATCCCGGTCGAAATAGTATAGTAATTCAATGAAGCGACCTGGGTGTCAATCCACGGGACTCGATAAGTAAGTCTAGCCTTAGGTAATGGTTAACTCAAAAAGGGGTTTGTTTTGGTTTTGGGTTTCAAAAAGATAACAAGAAAGTAAATAGTAGTTAAATTAAAGTGATAGTCTTGGGAGTGTGAATGGTACTCTAGGTTCAGGGAGTTGTTTTACTAGCTAGGTTCTATATATTCTACTGCTTGAGTGGAGACTTGGATCGGCTTGTAATTCTC
The DNA here is from genome assembly GCA_023374045.1 of Limonium bicolor. Taxonomy (NCBI): domain Eukaryota; kingdom Viridiplantae; phylum Streptophyta; class Magnoliopsida; order Caryophyllales; family Plumbaginaceae; genus Limonium; species Limonium bicolor. The sequence continues at coordinate 265,199,155 of CM041780.1, forward strand.
AATTATCTATTCTGTATTAAGTCTTAATTCCAGACAGCTTATCTAGACAGGGCATGTAGTTCTAGTCTAGACCTAGCAAGTATATCTAGATGGTTTTAATGCACAGAATTACTAGTCTGGTTTAATCCGGACTAAAGCTCCTAGTGACTAAAGTAATCTATCCGATTGCAATTATCACAGGTAACAGGTTAATAGGACCGTCAATGCTAATCACCTTATCTGATCATAACATGATTCGAGGGCTTATAATAAATTCATGACGTTTATTGAAAGCAGTTAAAAGCATTAACCTGAACATCCAAATTGTCTCAACAAGCAGCAAAAAATGCAGAGTTTAACTAATTACAACATCCCTTCCCCTAGAGTAAATCCTTCTAGCTAGACATAGCGATTATAATAGTAAATGAGAGAGAGTAGAGAGAGTTAGAAGAAATCATCTGTTACGAAGATTCTTGCTCGCTCCGTCCTTTGTCCTTGCGTTGTGCTGGCTTGAAGGTTGGTCTTGGTGATAATGGAGTGAACTGGGTGAAATGGGGCGAAAGTGGAATTTTTGGCGAATTTTGTGAGGTGTCCGGCTGGAGAGGGTCGGACAAGAGTCGGACGTGAGATGTCCGGATCTGTCTGGGTCGGACGCGATCCGGACGTGGGTGGAATGGGTGTGTCCGGATCCGGACAAGGGTCGGACACGGCTAAAATCTGGTGAATGGATGCGGGATATGTGTGTGGGTGTGAGCGGAGGTTTGCGGAGGAATTTGGTGAAATGGACGAAGATGGAATGTGAGTGAAAGATGCAGGTTTATGGAGGAAGGTTTGATGAATGGAGATGGATGTAGTGAATAGGAGGATTAATAGAGAGGAGAGGAGAGGAGAGGTGTGAAGTGAGGTACGATTTGGAATGAAGGTAGGAGATGGTATATATAGGGTTAGAGAGGAAGCACAGATTAGTGGGAGTTTGGTGTAGTTGGTGAGAAATAATTTGATTGAGCTTGGAGCCTTCTCCATTAATGCGCCACTCCCCTGTTTACAGGCCGACTGTCTGTTAATGCTGCTCGATAATTAGCCGAAAGGCTAATTATCAGTGCGTTCATTTTTATTTTTCAATTCTGTGTGACGTCCGGATCGTGTCCGGATCTGGACGTGACACAGAGTTTTGGATCTGAAACTCGAACTCTCGGATCTGGAATTTTAGTCACGTCTGGCTTGCGTCCGACCCAACAGATCCGGACAAGAGATGTCCGTCTTTGTGTCCGACCAAACTGATCCGGACAAGACCAATTTTTGTCTCTTCTCCTGATTTGTTCCCCGTTTGTTGTGTTGTAATCCTTATGATGTATAATCTTTATTTCCTGGGTTTTTCCTGCATTTAACATATATAACACATCAGTTCTTATCAAAACATCAATCTTAGGAAAAACACATAATAAGTGGGAAACATTGCCTGAATCGTTACAAATTATAAGGTATTGAAACCCTAAAAAGCCTATATGTTTCACACTTATCAACTTCCTCACACTTAAGCTTTTGCTTGTCCTCAAGCAAAATAGGAATAAGAATATCTCTAAAACCGTCAAATAATCTCAAATTTTAAACAAGTGCAGAGCGAAATCAAACAAAGTGATAAATGAAAGAATAATCTTGCTCTCTAGAGGTAGGTTTTCACAAACAGTGAAGCAAGAATGATTTTGTAAAAGCATAGAGAAACTAGATTGTAGAAAACAAGTTAACTTAGCTTGGGACTTTCCACCATTTTCATTCCTCTAACCTTAGGATGACAAGGGGTGTGAAGTAATGCCTTATTCCGCAATACCTTTCAACACCACGTACTCGTGATCAAAAACAAAAATTAAACTGCAATGAATTTTTTTCTTTCACATGCAAAAACATTCTTCTTCCAAGAATTATATACAAAACAAACGAAATATTGTGAATTGCAGAGTTGTTCCTTAACCCAGACTTTTCTCTCTATCCTTGTAACGGTGTTGGGCCAACTATCCCAGATCACGAGACCTTAGGTAGATAGGTGATAAGGCACCCTTAAGACTTAATAACCGGATAGACGAGGACTGCTTTTGTTAGGAAAAATTTTTGATCAGTGGAGTACCTTGCCTTATCCTTTTCATTCCAAACATTCACTTTATTTCCAAAATCCCAAGCTAAAATAATCTAGTTTCCACAACTAGCCAATCTACCAGATTTTTAGTGAAAAGAGAGTATTTTTAAATTTAAACTTTTTATACAAACCTCATCAAGCAAAAAGATTCCTATGGTTTTCACTTTGGTTTAACATCACTCAGTGTGCACAGGCATTAGAGAAGAAAAAAGCAAGTGTGGCATTAAAGAACAATTAGCATGTTTTCAGGGAAAGGTCTCTCCTTCCTCACACTTAAGATGAGCAATGTCCTCATTGGTCAAAGAAGAAAAAAAGAGAAAAGAGCTTTCAAAACATGCTATACTCAAAATAGATGCATATGCCATAATGAACCCTCAACGCAACAAATGTGGAACATCAAATAAGTGAAATTATGAACTGAGACTCCCCTGGTGTTATGGATTGAGGAAGATATTCTTCCTCACACTTGAAGTTTGGCAGGGGTGGAGAGATTCCTTATGAGTCACAGACAGTATACGTTGTGTGCAGATTAAGAGTTGCTAAATTTTCACTGGCAAGTACAACCACAGAATAAAGTGCATTAACTCGAACTACAGAGAATATTTGAATCGAATGAGTCATAATTAGAGAAAGAATACTCCCCATAGTTTAAGCTTTAGCAGACATTCGCGAGTGGTGTGGTTCCATTTTCTGTACTTATATCCATTTGTTTCGCAGTAGAGGTGACATGTAAAGTAATCATTTTAGAACGCTGCACTGCTCAGAGAAACAAGAAATTTAGCAATTTAGAATTTAAAACACTGCTGAATATATCTAATACCACTTCTCCTGCAGTCCCATGTTTTCGTTAGTCTTAACAAACAAAAGTAAAAATAAGTCAAAGAAAAAGAAAAGAAAAATACAGAAAAACCAACAAAAGAGAAGAAAGCAGTAAAAATAGAATGGCTATCATTGAGGCGGTGGTGGTGGTGGTTGGTGGAGGTGCTGGTGGTGGGTCTGGTTGTGACGTGTTTGGTTGAGACGGTAATGGAAGTGAGTTTTCTGGGCTCGAGTTCGTCGGGAGGTTGAAGGCGATAGACAGAAACGAAGAAAGAAAAGAAGTGTGGAGCTGCTGGTTTCTGGGTTTGAGGCTTCGGTTTCGTGGTCGAGACGGAGGAAGAAGACGGGTTGAAACAGAAGACAAGAAAAGAGGACCGAAGAAAGAAAATTAAAAACTGGGACGCGTTTTAGTCGTGTCCGGGTAGAGTCCGGATCCGGACTCAGCTTGGTTTTCTCATGACCGGATTTGTGTCCGGCTAAGTTGAGCCGGACACGTTAAAACTCTCTTTTTATTTTTAATTAAATTAAAACCACTACTTAAAAACATCTCATTCATAAAAATGAAACATTACCACAAATAATCAAACAAAAATAAACAAACACATGGAATGCAGAATTAGAAATTAAATAACAAGAGTGTTAAAGGACTCCCTTATCCTTGATGAATATTTCCATGATTCTTCCTCACACTTGAGTTCAGTTTAGCATTAGAGTGAAGTACCTGAAAGATTAAATCTGCAAAAACCAGAAGAACTCAAGTGGAACCAGATAAAACCATTAGTTATAAAGTAAGAGCCATGGCTCTTTCGATTTGCACAACAATGATTAACACTCTGCTAAATAAGAACAAAAGAGGAAAATAATTAACTAGATCAAGGAAGAGATACAACCGGTGGGTTGCCTCCCACCAAGCTGCCCGGAGTTAGAGTCTCTGGCTAGACTTTACAGATAAGGTCAAGAGGGCCGCCACAGTAGCTAGCAATAGTTTCTTCAGTCTGAAATACCATTGCGGGCGCGGCTTCTTGGATTCATTGGGAGGTGATGCTGCAACACAGATAGCAGAAATAGATTTTGTGGAATTGGAACTTTCAATTAAGGATATACCTTGTAACACCCCAACCGCTAATCCTTCCATTATCCTCTAATCAATCCCATACTTACCCTTCTCGCAGCGGAATACTTACCTACTCCCGGCGGGTGATACAACGCCGTTAACCCTCCAAGGTTAACAAGGCTACTATTACTTACTGTTTCGGTCTGATGATTAGAATAAAATGCATACATACTACTTACTTTACAATACCAAATACTTAGTTACATTTGATTACCGAGTGTCTAAAGTATATGAATTACATTCCAAGACTACTTCCCAAAAATGAAGAGTTTATACAACTACCTTTCTATCCAATCAAGAATCCAACATCCAAAAAGGTGTACCACATGGTACACCGGCTACACAAAAAGGCTTTAGCCGTGTACAACTCAGTACACCGTTTCAATCCTACTACTACTCCAAAAAGAATCACATCTCGACCTTAACTTTACCTTCACGCCTTGCGGGTACCTGTGGAGTAAAAACATTCCCCCTAGGGGGTCAGCTTACGCTGCATATGATAACCGCATACCCCGCGTACTAGCGAGGGTACGCCAACTATTTGGTCGAGTACATGCGGTTCGTTTCATTCATACATACATACATGCTTTATACAATACAATACAATACATTTATTTTACCAAGCATACATACATACAATACATACAAGGAATACAATACAAGTCATTCATTCATACTTACCATACTCACCGCATCACGGAGATACAATTCTCCAATACATACAAAGGTCTTGTTAGCCATATTACACACCCGGGTTAATCGGGTGTTCAATACTTTTACTCCGGGTCAATGACTTACAATAGTCAAGACCAATAAAAATACAATACTTACTTCTTACATACTTTACTTCCAGTTAAGTCGGTATGACCTCCGGGCAGGGATTACTACATCCCACCACCGGGCTTTAGAGTTGAAATACCCCAAACCTTGATATGTTGTTTAAATGTTAGGATATGGTATAATAAGGCTAAAAAGTGCCTTAGAAATATTAGTGAACAATTTTAACCATATAAAACACAATAAATTACCTTAAAGTCGATAAGGGCAAAAATGTGCTCTAAGCTTCGGATGATCTTGGTAAAGACATAATGAGCTTACCAAGACCTTATTTATATGTTAATAGACATATTAAACCAATTACCAAAGAAAACAAAGCTTGAAAAAAAGTTTAAACACAAAATGTGCTTTAAGGAGCCTTAAAGCACATTTTTGAAAAATTGTCTCGTAAATGGGTTTGAATGGCTAGATGTCCATCATTACTATTTAATTAACATGTGTACTACTTAGTATCACATTAGGAATCCTAAATCAATGGGAAACCAAAAATTTCACAGTTATGTGCCTTGTTTTTATGAATAGTGACTTTTATAAGCTAGTTTGTAACATATGTCATATTAAGTAATTAAATGAGTTAACAAAGACCAAAACACCCCTAAGTAATATATGGGGGCGGTTTTTGTAAGGTGAGTCACCACCACCTGCAATCAAATAAGTGAAGGAAGACATAGAGTAGATACTATACTACTTTATAACATAATATTTCAATAATACTACTCATTCAATCATTCCTCTCTTGTTCCCACTTACCTCCACCGATTTCTTCATCTTCTCCCAAGCCTCCATCGGTTTTGCTACAGCAACAATATCATTCTCCATCTTTGAATGCTTGTAACTTCTAGCTCCATGATCCAAATTCAATTTCAAGACCATCATTCTTCTAGTTGGAGCAAGCCCTACACTTCTATCTTTTTAAATCTTCAAAAGCCTCATTCGGTGCCATGGAGATTCTCCATTGAAGGAGCCTGAGCTCATGTTTTCATGCCTTGTTATACTCCTTTGCTTCAAGGTAAGGAAAGTCAAAGAAAAACTCCATTCCCTTTTGTTTATGTGTTGTCCGAAAATTCACCAAGTGTTGCTGTCTTCTCTTGTTCTTCCATAGCTCCATTCCAATCTTCAAAGGGCTAGGAGGATTCCTATCTTGCCACTTGTTCAAGTTCTCTTTCAAATTCCAAGGTAATCATCAAGTTATAGTGTATTAAAACACTTTTGTAACCTAGGGTTTGTAAATGAGTTTAAGCATGAAGCTTGAATGCTCATTGGTTTATTTGTGTGTTGGCTAGAACATTGAGAAGTAGCCAAGTCCTCTTGCCGATTTCCAACCAAGGAAGAAGAACGAGAGTGTTCAAGTAAAAATCTTGAAAGAAAAGAGGTAAATGTGTTAACCTAATGTGGTTTAAATGCCTTAGGAAAATTGAGCTTGAGATTGCTTAAAAAATACCTAAAGAGCCAATGGGAAATGAGTTAGTAAAATGCTCTCAAAGAGTTTATTAAAGAAATATGTGATGTTGGGTGTATTTGCAGGTCAAAGGCAATTATTATGTGGAAATTCAGTGTTTAAGGTTTATGTTATTTAAGGGCCTAAGTGCCAAGCAATTTAAGTTATGCACTATATTGTGATGTAGTGTAGCTTGGGTTTAGTTGTGTGTGTAATGAAGGGGTCTTGGTGAAGGTGTATGTCTTTGGAGATTAATGGGTGAAAAACCATGTGTTTGTGTACAAGGATGTGTATTGAGTGATAAGTGTCTTGGGTGTATTAAGGTGAAAAACTGTAGGTTTTGGTGTGAGGTAATAAAAGGAAGCTATGGCAAATTGGTTAATGAACAAGAAGTTTTAAGTGTTTAAAAGATGTTTGGAAGATGATGTTGTGATGGTAAGGAAACATTTTGGTGTAGTGGTCATCATAGGTGAAACCACTTAGAGTTCGTGAGAAAATAAGAAATGTTACAAGTGTAAGAGATTTTGTAAGAAAAATGAGTAAAAAGTTGGGTAAGTTTTAGGTGAATCAAAGTGATATTTTGGTATTAGAATATGGCTAAGTCATGTGTGAAGGTTGGAACAATGCATGAAGATAATAGATGAAACAAGACTTGAAAATGTCAAATTGGGAATTCTGTACAGAGGTCCGGGACTTAGGTTGGAATGGGTCCGGACCATATATGAAAAACTTGCCGAGGGTCTAAGATGTCTGGTCCGGGAATGGGGTGAGTACAAGGTCCCGGACACCCTGTCAAAAACATGCCGAGAGTTTCTGTAAGGTTGGTCCGGACTTAAGGTAAGGACCAAGTCCCGGAAACACTCTTGTAACACCCCTACTACGCACATAACTATACTTGGAATCGCAGCGGAAATAAACAACTAAACAATAACTAAACGATTGGTGCTACAACGCCGTCAACCACCCACGTGGCTAACAAGGCTGAATAAATACAATTGTACCGGTCTGATGATCAGACTCCCGAGCATAGAACTAACAACCATATATATATAACAATATAATACCGAGTATTTACATAAATCCTTCACTGTTTAATTCACTGTAAACCGTCACCAACAAGTATATAACACGCCACGGGTGCACAGGCGCAACCCGGGCTAAAACCAAAATACTTCAAAAGTAAACTACTCTCTAGGACCTAGAGCCACTCTGCCTCTTCGATCCTCATCCTGCAATAAAAATATGGAGCCCCGAGGGGGTCAGCACCTTTGCTGGTATGGCTAACGCGCAGCCCATCGACTACCGGGATACGCGCAACCAATTGTCAGGATGACATGATATTTATTTTAAACACACAACACATACATATATAACATAACAAGGGTATTGTACACATCATAACACACATCACAAACATACAAATCCTTTTAGGAAGAGAACCAACACAGTTAGTCCCCATTGAGAGCTTCGAGAATGTTGCCACGCTCATACTTAGCTCGTTACATAACTCGTTACCGTCCGGTTAGATTGAACGGTTAACTTAACACAAGGTGCCCCGGATATAGTGATCCAAGCACACCGAAACAAAACATATAGTATGCCCCTGTGGCCCGACGTGAGTCAGTAAAATAGCCTTGGTTAAGCTAAAGGGAAGGTTAGAAACCAAATTGGAAACTTAACCATAACATACAGAGAGAATCGAACCGGTTATGACATCGACTCCCATACTCACACGCGTGGCCGGAACAGACCGGACTCCTCACTTCCCCCGTTAGCCCATGTTAGTAGTTCAACATTGAGCACAACAACAATTCACAATAATAGGTCAAGTCTTGTTAGACACTCACATGGGAAGAGAGAGTCATAATTAACAACATAATAATATTTAACAACTGTAAACTCTTTACATGGTTTAATCTTACAAAGTCATAAACACACAAAAACAAACAACACACAAGCCGGTGTAAACCGGTAGGCAACAGACTGCAAGAAAACCATACCTTGGTCCTTGCCTCGTTTGATTTCCACCTTGAGAGAATCCTAAACACATTAGTAATGTCGGTAATTATTTATTTAACTCAAACTTACTAAGTATTTAACATGATTGTATGACATGTTTTAATGCCTATTTACCCTAGGTTACCTTCATTATACACCTAGGGTTAACTACATAAGTCACATTCTTTTCTTTTTTTTTTTTTAACATGTTTTGGTCCGACCGACCCACCGTCCGACCCACAACTGGGTCGGACCCTCCCAGTGGTCTTCGGGTCTGAAGAACTTTACCTTGACCGACCCATGTCCGACCCAACCTTCTGGGTCGGTCCATTACAGAACCCTTTGCCTCCGATCAGCTGTCCGACCCACGTCCGACCCACATCTTCGTCCATGTGCGAACATTCCTTCCTTTGAAACTTGCCCGACCGACCCATGTCCGACCCACCCTTTGGGTCGGACCATCACCGAACATTTTCCTAACATTTTACAGAGGCTCGACGACCCACAAAAACTGGGTCGGCCCCTGGGTCGGTCGCCTTCTAAACTTACCTAAACTTCCAATTCTTCACCAAACTTCTCCTAAGGCCTCTTAATGCTTCCTAACAACATTTGGTAACCTTACATCCACATACAACATCCATGAAACTCATTTTCTAATTCCTTAAACATTTACTTATTTCCTGATAAAATTCCTTAACACTTATGTTATTTTATACTAGGTTCCTAGATGGTGTTTCTCACCTATGGTAACTACTATCCCAAAATGCTTTCTCCTGTTTTAACATCATCTCCCAAGCATCATCTCTCACAACTATCTCCTTATAACATTACTTCAAATCCTTTTCAAGTTCATACATTCTCCTTAGTTTACCAAAGTTTGCCTAAGTCTTTACCTAAGTCCAAAATGACTTTGGTACATACTAAAATCTCAAGATCATGCCTAAGTCCCTATTACACTCTAGAGTACTTCCTAGTTCATCATAATTCCTTTAAAACATCTTGAACTCCTTATTCATTTCCTACACTTTCTAACTCACCAAACTTATGTAAACACTTAGAACTTCTTACTTCCTACCTAGATTTTGACATGGGTTCCCCTAGAACATTACCATGCCTAAACACTTTACCTTCTCCTTAAACACACAAGAACATCCAAAATCATCAAGAACACTCTCATACACAATTTCACCAAATTACACTACATTACAATATAGTGCACAATTTAAATTGCATGGCACTTAGGCCCTTAAAATGCATGGCTCTTAGGCCCTTAAAGTGCTTAAATCATAAACACTGAATTTCCACAATATATATGCCTTTAACCTGCAAATACACTCAACATACACATATGCCCTTTACTAGTCTCTTAAGAACACTTCACTAAGTCATTCCCCATTGGCTCTTTAGATAGTTTTAATAAGCATTATAAGCTCATTTCTCCTAAGGCATTAAAATAGCATTAGGTTAGTAGATTTACCTCTTTTGCAAAATCACTCTTTCTTGTTTCCTTTAGAAACCAATAGAGTACTTGATTCCTTGACAAGTTCTAAACAATATACAAACTTATAATGAGTATTTAAGCTATAGGCTTCATCTCATTGTAAACCCTAATTTGACATTGTTTCAAAAACATTAATGTAGTTGTTTTACCTTGTTCTTTGAAGAGAGTTTGGATATACAACAAGAGAGGACTCCACCTAGTCCATGAAGAGTTGAAATGAAGCTAGAACAAAGTCACACAATGAGCTATATCAATGTGTATTTTCGGACATGACAAAAACAAGGAGGAAAGGATTTTTGTTTGAGATTCCTTACCTAGAAGCAAAGGAGAGTAATAATATGTCAAAATATAAGCTCAAGCTCCTTCAATGGTGGAACACCTTGGCACCGAAATGGAGCTCTTGGAGTTTTGAGAAGATAGGAATGAAGAGCTTGATGAGAGGAAGAGATTGGTGGTATTTGTTTTTGATTTGGACAAGTGAGCTAGATTTACAAGTGGTCAAAGCTGTGTTTCAATGGTGGTAGTGGTTTATCGTGAGAGAACAAAGAAGAAGGGAGGAGAAGATGAGTGGGAAACCGTGGGAGCAAGGAAAGGAAATGAGAAAGAGAATGAAGATAGAATTTGCTTTAAGAGATATTTATGTGTTAAAGGTAAAAAGTAGCTTATTACTTATCTTATCTTACTTATACATTAATAAGAGAGTGGTGAGTCACCACCCTTAGAAAAACCGGCCCCCTAAGTATATGAGGGTAATATAGTCTTTGTTTGTCAATTTAATTACTTAATACAACATATGTTACAAATAGCTTATAAAAAGTACTATTCACCTATACAAGGCACATAGAAGTGAAATTTTTGATTTCCCACTAATATAGCCACCCAAATGTGATACTATATAGTACACATATATATTTAAGAGTAATGATGGACATTTAGCCATTCAAAACTCATTTACAAGACAATTTTTCAAAAACGTGCTTTAAGACTTCTTAAAGCACATTTTGTGTTTTAACTTGTTTTCAAGCTTGGTTTTCTTTGGTAATTGGTTTAATAAGTTCATTAGTATATAAATGAAGTCTTGGTAAGCTCATTAGGCCTTACTCAAGTTTATCCCAAGCTTAGAGCACATTTTAGCTCTTATTGACTTTAAAGCACATTTGTGTTTCCTTTTGTTTAAATTTGTTTAGTAAGGTTTCTAAGACTCTTTTTAGTCTTGTTACACCCTATTTAGGTGTTTAAACAACATAACTAGGTTTGGGGTATTTCAATCTACCCCCCTTAAAAGAACTTTGTCCCCAAAGTTCATACTTCCACTTAACTTTAAACATTAGAACATGAGAACACATATTAACAACACTTCTATATCACATTAACAACATCTTACATCATATCGGACACGTGGTCCAAACAACAAAACATCACAACATCATTCAGACTCAGCGGTCTGCAACATTAACAACATGACAATACAACATGACAATACAACACAGACAATGTATTCAAATACATGTCTATACATAACCGAAACGGCTCTACCCCCCTTAAATAGGGGTACGCCCCGTACCCTATACATACAAATACTAAGAAGTAAACAACGACGGGTACTTCGCCTTCATCTTATCTTCCAGCTCCCAAGTGGCCTCCTCAACGTCCTGGTTAGACCAGAGAACCTTCACCAGTCTCACAGACTTATGGCGAGTGTCTCGAGTCTTAGTGTCCAGAATCCGTACCGGAGTCTCCACTGATCGCATGGTCGGCTCTAAAGTTAGCCTTTCAGGCTGAAGCACATGAGACGGATGAGACATATACTTCTTCAACTGGGACACATGAAATACATCATGTACCTTGCCCAGCTCGGCGGGTAAGTCAAGTCTATAAGCTACCGGGCCGATCCGCTCCGTCACAACATAAGGTCCCACATTTTTGGGCTCAACTTGCCTTTCTGGCCAAAACGAAACACTCCCTTCATGGGGGATACTCTCAAAAATACCTGATCGCCCACGGCGAACTCCAGGTCACGTCGGCGCACATCTGCGTACGACTTTTGTCTATCCTGAGCTGCTTTCATATTAGCCCTGATCTGGCGAACTTCTGCCTGAACTTGCTCAAGATACTCTGGTCCTATAATGACCGTCTCACTCGACTCATCCCAGCATAATGGCGTGCGGCATGGTCTACCGTACAATGCCTGGAAGGGAGACATCTTGATCGATGCATGATAACTGTTGTTGTAGCTAAATTCGATCAGATGTAACTTATCAATCCAGCTGGTCTGAAAGTCAAGTGCACATGCACGTAGCATATCCTCAAGTGTCTGTATGGTGCGCTCACTCTGACCATCGGTCTGTGGGTGAAACGCCGTGCTCAATTTCAGTTCAGTACCAAGTGCCTCTCGTGTAGACTTCCAATATCTGGATAGGAATCTGGTATCTCTGTCAGATACTATCGTCTTTGGTACACCATGATGTCTAACAATCTCTTTATCGAACAATTCTGCCAATCTTGCCACTTTCCAGGTGTCCTTCATCGGAATGAATCGAGACACCTTGGTCAGTCGGTCAACTACCACCCAAATCATATTCAGACCTCCCCTTGTAGGCGGAAGCCCTACTACGAAGTCCATAGATATGTCATGGAACTTCCACTCCGGCACTGGCATTGGCTGCACCATACCACCAGGCCGTCGGTGCTCAAACTTGACCTTCTGACAAGTGAGACACCTCAACACATAGTCATTTACATCCTTTTTCATTCCAGCCCACCAGAAGTATCTTTCATACCTTTATACATCTTTGAAGCTCGGGGTGAATCGAAGTAGTAGAACAATGGGATTCACTCAATATGCGCTCCTTCAGCTCAGCGCTACTCCTGGGTATACACAATCTGCCATTGAGCCTAATCAGGTCATCATCGTGGAGTCTGAAGTCGTACTTCTGACCCTCGAATGTGCCATCAATAAGCTTCTGTCTGATCTCCATCATATACTGATCCGTCATCTGAGCACTCCGCACCTCTTCAACCAAGCCAGTATGAGAGACTAGCGAATGGAGAGAGTGTGCTCGGCGACTCAATGCGTCAGCTACCACATTTGCCTTACCCTCTTGTACTGTAAATTGATGTCGTAATCATTCAGGAATTCAACCCACCTTCTTTGCCTCATGTTCAACTCCTTCTGAGTGAACAAGTACTTTAAACTCTTGTGGTCAGAATAATCGTCACACTTACCCCATACAAATGATGTCGCCATATCTTCAGTGCGAAGACAATGGCCCCCAACTCTAAGTCGTGGGTAGGGTAGTTCTCCTCATGCTTCTTCAGCTGTCGGGAGGCGTAAGCCACGACCTTCCCGTGTTGCATCAACACACAACCCATACCCCTGCCTGATGCGTCGCAATAGACCTCAAAACCATCTGGACCGTCTGGTAATGTCAGAACCGGTGCAGATGTCAGAGCATCCTTGAGACTCGCGAAAGCCTCTCTCACAGTCGACTGTCCACTCGAATGGTGCATCCTTCTTCATCAAGGAAGTCATCGGCTTCGAGACACTGGAGAAGTCCTTCACAAATCTCCTATAGTAACCTGCCAGACGAGACCGAGGAAGCTCCTGATATCGGTAACTGTCTTCGGCCTAGGCCAGGTGCGCACTGCATCTATCTTTGCCGGATCAACAGCGATCCCGGCCTCAGATATCACATGTCCAAGGAATGATACTTGGTTCAACCAAAATTCACACTTAGAAAATTTAGCATACAACTGATTTCTCCTCAAAGTTTGTAACACATCTCTCAGGTGGCTTTCGTGCTCACCTTTCGATTTAGAATACACAAGAATGTCATCGATGAAGACTACCACTGATTTGTCCAACTGATCTTGGAACAAACGGTTCATTAAGTCCATGAACTTTGCTGGTGCATTTGATAAGCCAAACGGCATAACGGTGAACTCATAGTGCCCATACCTAGTTCTGAAAGCTGTTTTCGATGTCACTGTCACGGATGGCAATCTGGTGATATCCGGAACGTAGGTCTATCTTGGAGAATACTGATGCTCCCCTAAGCTGATCAAATAGATCGTCGATGCGTGGTAAGGGGTAACGGTTCTTCACCGTAACAGCATTCAGCTCCCGATAATCAATACATAGGCGGAGGCTACCGTCCTTCTTCTTCACGAAGAGAACCGGCGCTCCCCATGGTGACACACTAGGGCGGATAAAGCCCTTGTCGAGTAGGTCTCTCTCAGCTGCTCTTGAGCTCTGTCATTTCTGCTGGAGCCATACGGTAAGGTGCTTTCGCAATGGGTCCGGTGCCCGGAATAAGTCAATCTCAAACTCAACCTCTCGTGCTGGCGGCATGCCCGGCAGTTCCTTAGGAAATACATCAGGAAACCGACACTACCGGCACATCTGGGCTAAACTCAGGGTCTCTCTCTATGTCCTGGACATAGCAGAGGTATACATCACTCCCTCGTCGTAACTCACGATACATAGCCATGGCGGTGATGATCTGAGTCGAAGGCTCCCTGGGCCTCTGGCGGTAAGATATGGTAACCCCAGATGGACTCCGAAGAAGCAGTCGATGCTCGGCACACAGGATTCTGCCCTTGTGCCGCTCCAACCAGTTCATCCCGACAATCACATCAAAGCCTAGTCCGTCGAACTCTATCAAGTCGATCGGAAACTCTTCACTCCTGATTCGAACAATAGCACCTCGGTAGTAGCGGGTACATCGGATCCGCTCCTTCGACGGGAGAGTAACCACGAAGTCTGGCATCTCTTCACCATCTAACCCCAGCCTCTTCGCAAATGATAGCGAAATGAATGTATGTGAGGCTCCAGAGTCGAACAAGATCGATGCATCCACGCCATTCACTGGAAAGGTACCGGTGAGGATTGTGCCGCTCTTGCCGGCTTCTGCCTTATTGCAGACACTCAGTATACCTCCCGTTCCGAGTGCACAGCCTAATTCATTGGCAAACTAATAAGTATTGGGTAACAACACGGTTTATATGCTTCAAACAACTCCACTTTATTCATTAACACACTCCTTTTTACAACATTTATTGGCTTATACTGTCGCCATGATCCACACTTACAACATCCTTAATACATACTGGTTTGTCACATAATTATACAAGGCTTAAAACTGTCTGAAAGTCAAATTCAAACGTCCGGGTTTCATGTGTGTGGCATTGATCACTGCCGACGGTGCGGTATTCAGTTTGATCTTCCTGATGCCATGGTATAGCATCCTTGATTGCCCACCCATGATTAATACATCTCCCGATTTTAGCAATAGCTTCTTTGCGAGGTCAGCACGCTTCTGCTCGCCATATACAAATACTGCGGTATCACCAATGGACCAAGACACCACGGGTACTCCCTTACTTAGAGACTCGGGTGACTCGTCCTTGTCTTGGTGCATACCCAACCGTCCACCTTTCTGGTAGAAGTTTACAATGCATAAATCTGCTTTTACACTTGGAATTGATTCCGTTTCAACTTGCTGAGCAATTCCCACGGCGTGGTTAACGACCGCGTGGAACTCCTCTGGTATACTTGATACTGTTGCTCCATCTTCAGCTCGAACTTCTTGATATGACTTGGTGTAAGGGTTCCAGTCCTTACCCATGCACATCATCTTCAATTGCATCCTTGCTCCGTTCGGGTATTCGGGTGTGTAAAACCCTCCTGGTTTTGCTCCAAGTTCGTCGCATCGTCTGATGATGTGGATTTGTGCTTCCGGTGTCAGGTATCCATTTAAGAAGTATCATACCTGGCTGGATGACCTGACATTGCTCCAATGGAAAGTCGGTGATGTTGATGGTGGTTTCTTCAGGGTTCGGTGTGGGTGGGATTGGATAACATATATTGAAAGTTCCTTTAAGTTTAGAGTACTCTAGTTAGGTAAATCTCACACTATACTTTATTCATTCACTCACATGGGTTATTTAAACTCACTCACACACATGCATGAAATGCGGTATGCAGACACTTATTACATTCAACAACTTAGGCGGTACCTGGTCTAGAAGAGGGCCCTGGCGCCTCAGACCGGTCCACCACATTCAGGGTGGCCTTGTTGGACCCCGACCCCTTCCCCTTCTGGGACTCCGTGTACCTCTGATCTGGGGGTGGCTGGTTCGCCGTCTTCTGGCCATCGGTGGTCGCAGTGGCCTTACCCTTCCATTGCCCCTTGGGCCTGAAGTTCCTACTGTTCGGGTTCTGCCAGCACTCATGGTCGCGGTGACCCATCTTCTTACAGTACCGGCACTGAACATCATTACCCTTGCAGTCCTTGCCGGGGTGGTCGCCGTTGCACCACTTGCAGTAATAGTGGCGCTCCGGTCCAGAGCCCGTGCTAGCTGCTATCACAATACACCATTAATACTTGTTTCACAACTTATTAACATATACTCTAAACATCACACAGGTTTAGACAATTACCCTTAGGTGGGTAAGAACGTAGGGGCTTGGCCGCATACGCATAGGTGAGCTGCAGAGGCTCATCAGCAGTGGTGGTCTGGGCCTGGCCCTTGCCACCCTGTTGCTGTCCTTTCTGGGACTGGGGGTATGTTCTTCTTCTTTCCCTCCCCACTGCCCTTGCGTGCCTTGGCCCTCGTTCTGAGCCTTGCGCTTGAGCGCACTCTCCTCGTCCCTCAGACGGACGGTGATCTCCACAATAGCAGCGGCATGATAGCACTCCTATATTTAGGGTGTCAGTTATGCCCCGCCAAATAAATTCACATCACATTAACACATTGTACACACTTATTCACATTACACTGTAATTCCTTTACCTGCAAGGTGGTATATCCAGTAGGCCCCATGCCGTAGCGTAGGCGATAGTTCAGTCCGTTGTAGAAACGGTTCACAAGGATCCGGTCTGAGTAACCCAGATCCGGTAGCAGGTGGATTAGTCCGATGAAGGCTGAGTAGTACTCATCTACCGTCATCTTATCCCCTTGCCTCAGGTTGTCCAACTCCAGGCGCTTGGCCTCTTGCACATGTATAGGGTAGTATTTGGCTCGCAGAAGAGCCGTGTACTCCCTCCACTGGAATGTCGGATCAGCAACTCTACCCTCGCGCACAAGCTTCCACCAGTTTTGTGCCGAGCCCTTCAGGTAATAGCAGCAAGTCGTACCTTGACCTGCTCAGGTGGTGCTAGGGTTTCGAAGGCGGTCTCCATCTCGGAGATGTATGCCTCGAGCTTACGGGGATCGGTCTCCCCACTGAATGAAGGCGGCCTCAGATCAGCCAACGCCTTGACCCAATTGGTCTCTCGTGGCGGTGGTGGTGGTGGCTGAACTCCAGGCTGTTGCCCTTGCTGTATAGCAGCAACTAGGTGGGGTACCAACTGGGCTACGGCGGCTGCAACTGCCTCAGCCATGGTCTGTGCCGTAGTATCATCGCCCTGGTCACCCATATCTCCAGTACCGCGCCCGCGGCCTCGACCTCGTGGTCTACCTGCCATCTGAATTATATGAACATTTCATTAGCATTATGCTTGCACACTTATCGGTCCAACGATTGTAACGCTTCCCGATAATAAGGTATCTCCACACTTAGTTAGTGGTTAACCTTTCCAAATCTGTTCAACTTAGGTAACTATAGTTAGGTTTCCTAACTCGGTATATCCCTAAGCTCGGTATTCTAGTCATCAGAGCGATACTTCGCTCTGATACCACTTTTTGTAACACCCCTACTACGCACATAACTATACTTGGAATCGCAGCGGAAATAAACAACTAAACAATAACTAAACGATTGGTGCTACAACGCCGTCAACCACCCACGTGGCTAACAAGGCTGAATAATACAATTGTACCGGTCTGATGATCAGACTCCCGAGCATAGAACTAACAACCATATATATATATAACAATATAATACCGAGTATTTACATAAATCCTTCACTGTTTAATTCACTGTAAACCGTCACCAACAAGTACATAGCACGCCACGGGTGCACAGGCGCAACCCGGGCTAACATCCAAATACTTCAAAAGTAAACTACTCTAGGACCTAGAGCCACTCTGCCTCTTCGATCCTCATCCTGCAATAAAAATATGGAGCCCCCGAGGGGGTCAGCACCTTTGCTGGTATGGCTAACGCGCAGCCCATCGACTACGGGATACGCGCAACCAATTGTCAGGATGACATGATATTTATTTTAGACACACACAACATACATATATAACATAACAAGGGTATTGTACACATCATAACACATCACAAACATAAATCCTTTTAGGAAGAGAACCAACACAGTTAGTCCCCATTGAGAGCTTCGAGAATGTTGCCACGCTCATACTTAGCTCGTTACATAACTCGTTACCGTCCGGTTAGATTGAACGGTTAACTTACACAAGGTGCCCCGGATATAGTGATCCAAGCACACCGAAACAAAACATATAGTATGCCCCTGTGGCCCGACGTGAGTCAGTAAAATAGCCTTGGTTAAGCTAAAGGGAAGGTTAGAAACCAAATTGGAAATTAACCATAACATACAGAGAGAATCGAACCGTTATGACATCGACTCCCATACTCACACGCGTGGCCGGAACAGACCGGACTCCTCACTTCCCCCGTTAGCCCATGTTAGTAGTTCAACATTGAGCACAACAACAATTCACAATAATAGGTCAAGTCTTGTTAGACACTCGCATGGGAAGAGAGAGTCATAATTAACAACATAATAATATTTAACAATTGTAAACTCTTTACATGGTTTAATCTTACAAAGTCATAAACACACAGAAAACAAACAACACACAAGCCGGTGTAAACCGGTAGGCAACAGACTGCAAGAAAACCATACCTTGGTCCTTGCCTCGTTTGATTTCCTCCTTGAGAGAATCCTAAACACATTAGTAATGTCGGTCAATTATTTATTTAACTCCAAACTTACTAAGTATTTAACATGATTGTATGACATGTTTTAATGCCTATTTTACCCTAGGTTACCTTCATTATACACCCTAGGGTTAACTACATAAGACACATTCTTTTCTGTTTTTTTTTTTTTAACATGTTTTGGTCCGACCGACCCACCGTCCGACCCACAACTGGGTCGGACCCTCCCAGTGGTCTTCGGGTCTGAAGAACCTTACCTTGACCGACCCATGTCCGACCCAACCTTCTGGGTCGGTCCATTACAGAAACCCTTTTGCCTCCTTATAATCATGCTCGTCCGACCCACGTCCGACCCACCATTCTGGGTCGGTCCATGTGCGAACATTTCCTTCCTTTGAAACTTGCCCGACCGACCCATGTCCGACCCACCCTTTTGGGTCGGACCATCACCGAACATATTCCTAACATTTTACAGAGGCTCGACCGACCCAAAAACTGGGTCGGCCCCTGGGTCGGTCGCCTTCTAAACTTACCCAAACTTTCCCATTCTTCACCAAACTTCTCCTAAGGCCTCTTAATGCTTCCTAACAACATTTGGTAACCTTACATCCACATACAACATCCATGAAACTCATTTTCTAACTCCTTAAAACATTTACTTATTTCCTTATAAAAATTCCTTAACACTTATGTTATTTTATACTAGGTTCTTAGATGGTGTTTCTCACCTATGGTAACTACTATCCCAAAATGCTTTCTCCTTGTTTTAACATCATCTCCCAAGCATCATCTCTCACAACTATCTCCTTATAACATTACTTCAAATCCTTTTTCAAGTTCATACATTCTCCTTAGTTTACCAAAGTTTACCTAAGTCTTTACCTAAGTCCAAATGACTTTGGTACATACTAAAATCTCAAGATCATGCCTAAGTCCCTATTACACTCTAGAGTACTTCCTAGTTCATCAATTCCTTTAAAACATCTTAAACTCCTTATTCATTTCCTACACTTTCTAACTCACCAAACCTTATGTAAACACTTGGAACTCTTACTTTCTACCTAGATTTTGACATGGGTTCCCCTAGAACATTACCATGCCTAAACACTTACCTTCTCCTTTAAACACACAAGAACATTTAAAATCATCAAGAACACTCTCATACATAATTTCACCAAATTTACACTACATTACAATATAGTGCACAATTTAAATTGCATGGCTCTTAGGCCCTTAAAATGCATGGCTCTTAGGCCCTTAAAGTGCTTAAATCATAAACACTGAATTTCCACAATATATATGCCTTTAACCTGCAAATACACTCAACATACACATATGCCCTTTACTAGTCTCTTAAGAACACTTCACTAAGTCATTCCCCATTGGCTCTTTAGATAGTTTTAATAAGCATTATAAGCTCATTTCTCCTAAGGCATTAAAATAGCATTAGGTTAGTAGATTTACCTCTTTTGCAAAATCACTTCTTTTCGTGTTTCCTTTAGAAACCAATAGAGTACTTGATTCCTTGACAAGTTCTAAACAATATACAAACTTTATAATGAGTATTTAAGCTATAGGCTTCATCTCATTGTAAACCCTAATTTGACATTGTTTCAAAAACATTAATGTAGTTGTTTTACCTTGTTCTTTGAAGAAAGTTTGGATATACAACAAGAGAGGACTCCACCTAGTCCATGAAGAGTTGAAATGAAGCTAGAACAAAGTCACACAATGAGCTATATCAATGTGTATTTTCGGACATGACAAAACAAGGAGGAAAGGAAGTTTTTATTTGAGATTCCTTACCTAGAAACCAAGGAGAGTAATAATATGTCAAAATATAAGCTCAAGCTCCTTCAATGGTGGAACACCTTGGCACCGAAATGGAGCTCTTGGAGTTTTGAGAAGATAGGAATGAAGAGCTTGATGAGAGGAAGAGATTGGTGGTATTTGTTTTTGATTTGGACAAGTGAGCTAGATTTAGCAAGTGGTCAAAGCTTGTGTTTCAATGGTGGTAGTGGTTTATCGTGAGAGAGAACAAAGAAGAAGGGAGAAGATGAGTGGGAAACCGTGTGAGCAAGGAAAGGAAATGAGAGAATGAAGATAGAATTTGCTTTAAGAGATATTTATGTGTTAAAAGGTATAAAGTAGCTTATTTACTTATCTTATCTTACTTAATACATTAATAAGAGAGTGGTGAGTCACCAAGCCTTAGAAAACCGGCCCCCTAAGTATAATGAGGGTAATATAGTCTTTGTTTGTCAATTTAATTACTTAATACAACATATGTTACAAATTAGCTTATAAAAAGTACTATTCACCTATACAAGGCACATAGAAGTGAAATTTTTGATTTCCCACTAATATGGCCACCCAAATGTGATACTATATAGTACACATATATATTTAAGAGTAATGATGGACATTTAGCCATTCAAAACTCATTTACAAGACAATTTTTCAAAAACGTGCTTTAAGACTTCTTAAAGCACATTTTGTGTTTTAACTTGTTTTCGAGCTTGGTTTTCTTTGGTAATTGGTTTAATAAGTTCATTAGTATATAAATGAAGTCTTGGTAAGCTCATTAGGCCTTACTCAAGTTTATCCCAAGCTTAGAGCACATTTTAGCTCTTATTGACTTTAAAGCACATTTGTGTTTCCTTTTGTTTAAATTTATTTAGTAAGGTTTCTAAGACTCTTTTTAGTCTTGTTACACCCTATTTAGGTGTTTAAACAACATAACTAGGTTTGGGGTATTTCAACTCTAAAAATGTTGTTTAAGGTATGAAAATGATGTGTAATGTTGGGGATTGATAAGTAATGGTGTTGTAAGGATGTTAAGGACATGTTAGATGTGATATAAAGACAACCAAGTGGGTGAAAAGTTGTAATAAAATGTGAAAGTAAAACAAGTTAAAAATGTCAAGTTGTTTAACTAGTTAACGAGGGTAAGTTATGAGCGTTAGACTTTAAACAAACATGTTACCCCGATGTTGATAAAAGTAAATGTAATGTTACCAGTTGTTCGGGAACTGTTCAAGGAACTTAAGACGACACGTTAGAGTGGACGTTGGTGACAGGTATGGTTTTCTTGCAACCTGTGTCTACCGGATTACACCGGCTTGTATGCCAATGTGTTTTTCTGTATGTTTGCCACGTTGTAAGACAAAACATGTAATGAGTTTACAGTAATTCATATATGTGGCGTGTCTAGTTCCGATACCATTTAATCTCGAAAGTGTTAAACCTTAGCTAACTGAGTCTAGGATCACATGAGAGTTTGGTATTCGGATTAAACGACCCGAACCATGGGGTGTTCTAACCACGGCTATGCGTGAGTTAAATGTGTGGTATGTGTATGTGAATGTAGGGATCTCCCTTGTATGTTTAACCCAAAAGTAAAACTGTATGGTGTGTAGGTACGATAGACTCCGTAGTGGGGTTCTAACATAACTAAAAGTAAGTATGTAACAGTAGTGAGGAATCCGGTTAGGCCGGTCGCGCGTTGTTTGGGAGTGGGTATCCTTTTTAGCTTTACCCTTCTCTCTGTTATGGTTGTTTCCCTCACAGGTTATGATCTCCCATTAGCTTATCCCAAAGCTTAGCTATTCTGACTTATGATCGGTTTAGGGGGAACATGTGTTTTGTGTGGTGTGTTCGGGTCACTAAATCGATCCATCTTTAGGTAAGTTACTCGTCCGACTATTAGGGCGGTAATGAGTGTTGTATAACGAGCTTAACATGGGGGTGATATCTTTCCCTAGGCTCACCAGTGTATTAACTATACTTGGGCCGGTTCCTAAGAGATCCGTACCTGTTATGTATGTGTTATTGATATATTGCAAAGTTATTACGATGTGATGTTATATGTGCTTAGAAGTGAAATGTGAGGATCATGGATATGATTCCTAGTATGTAAAAGAGACGTTTGTGGAAACCCGATAGTGGGTAAGTGCCGTCTATTGGAGTAATAGCTCCGTTAGAGGAGAAATACTATAGGGTTGAAGAACTCATGGAGTGGGTTGTTAAGTATAAATGTACTGTTGTTTGAGCCCATTATTGTGTAACGTATTGTGTTGTAAGGTTGTGATCTACATGCTTGATTTAAATGCAATCAACTGCATGCTAAGACGACAAGTAGTTGTGCGTGGCCCGGTAGCATGTGGGCTGCGGGATTACCATACCAGCAAAGGTGCTGAGCCCCTGGGGGGCCACCCTTTCTTTCCTTTTCTATTTCAGGTACAAGGAGCTGGAGCCGTTCGAGAGTAGGACGGGGTAGTTGTTGCATACGGGTAATTGATGTAATTACTTGTAATCTGTAGGTGTAGTAAGACCGAAATTGTTCTCGGCATTAGTTGTAAATACTCGGTACAGTTGGAAGGTATTTGTATAATGAAGTTGGTAGTGATAAAGGAGACGGTATTGTGTAGTTGCTCGGGGATCTAGTCCATCAGACCGATACAATTGTGTAAATGTTAGCCTTGTTAGCCACGTGGGTGGTTAACGGCGTGTAACACCAATGAGTTAAGTAACGTGATGAGGTATTTTTCCGCTGCAGTTTGTTGTTAAGTATGTTGTTGTTAGTTGGGGTGTTACAAAAAGTGGTATCAGAGCGAAGTGTCGCTCTGATGACTGAATTACCGAGCTTAGGAAGTACCGAGTTAGGATTTCAGTACATGTGGGTTAAGGGATGAGTGATAGCGTGAGTGATACGCTAGTTAGGAGAACCAGTGAATATTGGAAACCTACCATATACATCCCACCCTCCACAATCCCTGGATATAACTTGGGAAAGAACGCCAGAGAGATGAAAGTCCTCTTTACTCGGGAATACCCGATCTGGCTGTATTTAAATGTCCTTATAAGTACGGAGAACCTGTCATACGGTAGATTCCGAAAGGTGTGAATCCCGAAGACGGTTCCCATTTTAGCAATGTCTACCGCATGAGGTAGTGAAAAGTGAAGAATCTTGTGTATAAGAGAATAGAATTTCCAGCAACCTGGATCGACATGCCGAGCAGTCGAGAACAACCAGCTTGCAAGGCAACAAGCGTGCAACAGGCAAGAAGTGAGGAAATGAAACCCGAGACAAGTGTCTACGGGACTACAATGTTAACTAATATACCAATGGTATACCGACCGAATAAGGAACTACAACGTAGTATGAGGAGGATGTAATACTAAGTAAAAGGAGTCTCCCAGAATGGGAAACACCCTAGTTAATGGTCATCATGTGAAGACAGCGAGAAGTACCCAGAGGATTTATTGTTAAGACTGTGAGATCAAGTAAGGGCCAGCAAGGCCACTAATGTCAGAGTAAGCGGAAACAATACTGCAACCAATGTTTATTGAACCAGTAGCCAGTTAGCATGGCGCACTTGCCATGGCAAGTGCCGCTATAACAAGGCTGTACGGGAAACTTTAAACAACTACAGGTACTTAGTAAAGTACCGTGAAGTTAAGCGAGACCAGCATAGTTGTGGAAGGGCTTAGCAGCCCGACCTCTGCAATTGGAAGTACACCAGTCAGCAAGAAGCTAGACTTGGCTAAAGCAAGGAAAAGTTTGAAGCCACGAGAATTATTCTTTTAGACTTAAATTCATCTTCAAAACCTTTTTCAAACCAAATTTTCTTTCAAACCCATTTATTTCCAACTTTCCTTGAAACCAGACCAGGAGACCTACACCGGCCTCAGTGCCACATGGTAGGTAAGTTACACCCAGTGACTATTAAGTAACCGGATGGAAACCGGTAAACCCAAGGGTAGCAACCCGAGGGAATGGATGGAGACCATAAAAAAATACAATAGTGGATAAACCTTCCCTTGATTAAGATCGGGAAGCACGGAATGCATATTATCACAGGATAATATAAGGGAGTTGACAACAGAATACTTCACCTAGGCGCGTGACGGACACTACGAGTGTACCAACTGAATTGTGGGACGACCGCACTCCGATAGGAGCTTGTGGGCCTGGCAGACCTCCTTATAGGTTAACCGGGTAAGTAGCAATGTATCAGTAGGATACCCCACATATGTATACGAGTGGAGTCTGGAACACGGGAAGTAGTCGACCCCACACTACGGTCCGAAGTAAAAGTCAGACAAAGTAAGAAATTACCAAGAATGGTAGAAGTAATGGAACCAGTAAGGTCGATAAGACTAAAAGAATAATGAATTCATTTTAAGGAAACGTTTAAAGGTGAACAAGTGCGAAGTGCACTAGTTGGTAAATAAGGACATGGAATATGTCTTAAGAATCCTGAGGGATGAATGTAATAGCAGGAGTAAGTACCCAGCCTACAGATGGTGAGGCAGATGCCTATATGGATATGTTAATGTACAATGATCGGGATGAGACTCCCGAGATGATCACTAGAGATATCAATCTCACTAAAGAGAATATTTAACCCAGTCAAGAACGCAAGGAAATGCAGTTAATTAAATGTACTCAAAGTGAAAGCCAGATGTAATGGCATAACCTAGTAACACCCAGGAGCTGTCCTTAAAAAGAGTGTTTGGATCAACAGTGGTTGAACGGAATAGCGTGACAGAAACGCGGGGGTTAAACTAACACCCAGTTTAATCATAAGGCGTCAGGAGGAAGTCTGACATCCTTAAGGGACAACCCATGAAAGGAATACCGACCTTCTCATGGAGCCCAATGTAACCTGTAAACTGTGTAATATTGTACGAGGAAGTAAATGACTGTGAACAGCCTACAATGAGCAGAGCTCGAGGCAATAGAGCCTATAAGCCACAAGTAAAATGTCATAAGTGAATTTTGTTGACTATGGAAGTTTATGTTATATAAGTAAATAAAGCGGATAACGAACCACTGCTTTAAGAGTGGGGACACCTCTTAGAATTGAGAAACCGCCGGAGCGGTAGTAGCATGGATTATGTTCAGGGAATATGTTAAGGATTGACCATGTTGTTACTACCCAAGAGTGATTTGAGTAGTCGCAGTACAAAATGGAGTGTTCGTACCAGTTGTGGAGACCGAAGAATAAAAAGTCAAATAGCAACCACCAGAGGGGTGTGATGCTAAATGTGTAGTGAACGACGCTCAAGGAGCATAAAGACTCGAAGAATAGAGTATCCAGTAATCAGCCAAATAAATGGCGAAGCACAGTGTAATGGCGGAAGCTATATAATAGCACATGCAGTGTGAGTTGATGTTCTACAATGAGTAACCGCACGGTGCGCAGTAGCGACCGTTGCATGAGTATTGTTAAATAATAAAATGGCCAACAAGCACAGTTATGAGTTAGACACAATGAACACGTAAGATAAGTGATGACATACAGACTGGGCAACAAGCCAGTACTGAATACTAGTGATAAGGAATACAGTGTGAATCCCTTTGCAATCGCATAAGAGATTTACTGTCAAGAGTTTACGCCTCTGCACTCTGTATGACTGAGCGTTTTGGTATTGCTCTTGTACAGTAATGATCGAGTGGGATAGCTAGAAATCCGGGAGATGTCAATTGTGGTAGAAGTATAAAGAGTATTATAACGCGATAAGGACCGAGGCATAGGAAATGCAAGGTCGTATCAATGGAAGGATACTTGATTCACAATAAGTGACTATAGTTACACAGTATGTTAAATATTGGTATGGAATATACCACAGTTGTTGGAAATGACTGAGAGAATACTACATATTAGGTAGTAGCTCAAATCAACCGACAGTAAGTCGGAAGAAATCAAGTAAATCATTGTGGAGTACAGTAAGTTATCATGGAAAATGGATAAAAGTTGAAACTCACCGAGTTCGCTCATGGTAACTCACAGTAGGAATAATGTATGAACAACTAAGTTCTAAATTACCATGAATCGCATAGCAGAAACTAGTGAGCCAGCGATTCAAGTGTTGGATGTACGTTGTGAATATGAGTGAATGGCTAATTAGTAACGCCTAGAAGTTTCACAGGCCAGAATCGAAACTGGTTATGAATTAAATAAACTCTAAAGAGAACTCTTGGTTAAGGACTAAACCACCAGTGTGGCTAGGATCCTCAAACCAGAATCCATTGTATAATAAACCGCGTGGAGATTAAACACTTCACGACGGTAGAACGTTATAAACAATGATTAAGTGATTGATTACGTGGGCGTAATCCCTTTTAAGGGGGGTAGAGCGCAAAACCACTTTATTTTATCGTATAAGTGTACGTGAACTATGTGTGCATAGCACGAAATAATTTGTTATTTGTTTTGATGAGTGGGTGTGTGTTACATAAACATACACATTCATTCATGGTTTAATTGTGGTAATTACGCACAGAAGATGCGAATACCATTGTGATGAATGTGTTTATTTTGGCAACAGTTGTGTGTGAGAGTACAAGTGTGGGAGTAAAAAACTCCCGGGGAACTAAAACCCCGACAGTATATGTTCATATGATACTAAATGTAAAACTGTGTGTTGTATTTTGATAAAATATATGTATATGTACAATACAGTGATCTATGAAAGGGTATGAAACCGACATAGAACCTAATGAGAATAAGATTCCCTAGGTAACTGGATTAAAGTGAGTGGAGATGACTGATAGACATAGTTCTATCCTTTGGAGATGTAATGATTATGATTAGAAAGACAAAAGATAGAAAATGACAAATGAGTGTATTAGTTGATGTTTGAAAATGAAGTGGGAGGTGGAACTTGATTTGCATGCGATCAAGGGAAGCCGAACACAAATTGGGGTGGAAGGATAGTTCAACATTGATGCTGATCACATCAGGGTTGGATGATTCTTGAAGCTCCCTATAAGTGGTCACAAATAACCACGCTGGAAAAAGGGAATAAAGAGCATAAGTTGGACTTGGAGTTGTATGTGTTTTCAAAAGGGTTTTGAACCGGTATTTATAAAGCGTCGATAGATACCTTACATAGTTAAGTTCTCTTACTTAACCTCATAAGGAAATTTTAAATTTAAGTGATTGTTTTGACCTCCCAAAGGAACGGGGACAATATGTGTCCATCACGACCGGGTTCTGCGGGAGCACAGTGTATACAAAAGGTATTTTCGATTACTATACATGCCAAGACATGTTGTGTGGAATGTGTAAGAAAAGTTATTATTTGGACCTTGAGTCCTAACGTGGTTAAGTTCGAAGTGTTATGTTATCAAGACCTATGGGTCTAAAGGTTGTTATGTTGCCCAGACGTGAGAGTCTAAGGGTTGTTGTGTATGTGCAAATGTTGTTAAGGTACCCAGACCATTAAGTCCGAGGTTACTATGTAAGTATGTTATGTTATGTATGGATGTGGATATGTTACTCGGACCGTTAAGTCCGGGACTGTGATGTAAAGTATGTTTGGTTACGGAAGTGTTTTATTATATAAGTAATCCCCGTATTCTAATCCAATGTTATATGGGAAGTGTGAACTTCGGGGACGAAGTTCTTTTAAGGGGGGTAGATTGAAATACCCCAAACCTTGATATGTGTTTAAATGTTAGGATATGGTATAATAAGGCTAAAAAGTGCCTTAGAAATATTAGTGAACAATTTTAACCATATAAAACACAATAAATTACCTTAAAGTCGATAAGGGCAAAAATGTGCTCTAAGCTTCGGATGATCTTGGTAAAGACTAATGAGCTTACCAAGACCTTATTTATATGTTAATAGACATATTAAACCAATTACCAAAGAAAACCAAGCTTGAAAACAAGTTTAAACACAAAATGTGCTTTAAGGAGCCTTAAAGCACATTTTTGAAAAATTGTCTCGTAAATGGGTTTTGAATGGCTAGATGTCCATCATTACTCTTTAATTAACATGTGTACTACTTAGTATCACATTAGGAATCCTAAATCAATGGGAAACCAAAATTTCACAGTTATGTGCCTTGTTTTTATGAATAGTGACTTTTATAAGCTAGTTTGTAACATATGTCATATTAAGTAATTAAATGAGTTAACAAAGACCAAAACACCCCTAAGTAATATATGGGGGCCGGTTTTTGTAAGGTGAGTCACCACCACCTGCAATCAAATAAGTGAAGGAAGACATAAGTAGATACTATACTACTTTATAACATAATATTCAATAATACTACTCATTCAATCATTCCTCTCTTGTTCCCACTTACCTCCACCGATTTCTTCATCTTCTCCCAAGCCTCCATCGGTTTTGCTACAGCAACAATGTCATTCTCCATCTTTGAATGCTTGTAACTTCTAGCTCCATGATCCAAATTCAATTTCAAGACCACCATTTTCTAGTTGGAGCAAGCCCTACACTTCTATCTTTTAAATCTTCAAAAGCCTCATTTCGGTGCCATGGAGATTCTCCATTGAAGGAGCCTGAGCTCATGTTTTCATGCCTTGTTATACTCCTTTGCTTCAAGGTAAGGAAAGTCAAAGAAAAACTCCATTCCCTTTGTTTATGTGTTGTCCGAAAATTCACCAAGTGTTGGTGTCTTCTCTTGTTCTTCCATAGCTCCATTCCAATCTTCAAAGGGCTAGGAGGATTCCTATCTTGCCACTTGTTCAAGTTCTCTTTCAAATTCCAAAGGTAATCATCAAGTTATAGTGTATTAAAACACTTTGTTAACCTAGGGTTTGTAAATGAGTTTAAGCATGAAGCTTGAATGCTCATTGGTTTATTTGTGTGTTGGCTAGAACATTGACAAGTAGCCAAGTCCTCTTGCCGATTTCCAACCAAGGAAGAACGAGAGTGTTCAAGTAAAAATCTTGAAAGAAAAGAGGTAAATGTGTTAACCTAATGTGGTTTAAATGCCTTAGGAAAATTGAGCTTGAGATTGCTTAAAAAAATACCTAAAGAGCCAATGGGAAATGAGTTAGTAAAATGCTCTCAAAGAGTTTATTAAAGACATATGTGATGTTGGGTGTATTTGCAGGTCAAAGGCAATTATTATGTGGAAATTCAGTGTTTAAGGTTTATGTTATTTAAGGGCCTAAGTGCCAAGCAATTTAAGTTTATGCACTATATTGTGATGTAGTGTAGCTTGAGGTTTAGTTGTGTGTAATGAAGGTGTCTTTGGTGAAGGTGTATGTCTTTGGAGATTAATGGGTGAAAAACCATGTGTTTGTACAAGGATGTGTATTGAGTGATTAAGTGTTCTTGGGTTGTATTAAGGTGAAAAACTGTAGGTTTTGGTGTGAGGTAATACAAAGGAAGCTATGGCAAATTTGGTTAATGAACAAGAAGTTTTAAGTGTTTAAAAGATGTTTGGAAGATGATGTTGTGATGGTAAGGAAACATTTTGGTGTAGTGGTCATCATAGGTGAAACACCACTTAGAAAACCAAATGAGAAATGTTACAAGTGTTAAGAGATTTTGTAAGAAAAATGAGTAACAAGTTGGGTAAGGTTTTAAGGTGAATCAAAGTGATATTTTGGTATTAGAATATGCTAAGTTCATGTGTGAAGGTTGGGTAATCAATGCATGAAGATAATAGATGAAACAAGACTTGAAAATGTCAATTTGGGAATTCTGTTACAGAGGTCCGGGACTTAGGTTTTGGAATGGTGTCCGGACCATATATGAAAAACTGGCCGAGGGTCTAAGACTGTCTTGGTCCGGGACTTGGGGTGAGTACAAGGTCCCGGACCACCCTGTCAAAACATGCCGAGAGTTTCTGTAAGTGTTGGTCCGGGACTTAAGGTAAGGACCAAGTCCCGGACCACTCTAAAAATGTTGTTTAAGGTATGAAAATGATGTGTAATGTTGGGGATTGATAAGTAATGGTGTTGTAAGGATGTTAAGGACATGTTAGATGTGATATAAAGACAACCAAGTGGGTGAAAAGTTGTAATAAAATGTGAAAGTAAAACAAGTTAAAAATGTCAAGTTGTTTAACTAGTTAACGAGGGTAAGTTATGAGCGTTAGACTTTAAACAAACATGTTACCCCGATGTTGATAAAAGTAAATGTAATGTTACCAGTTGTTCGAGAACTGTTCAAGGAACTTAAGACGACACGTTAGAGTGGACGTTGGTGACAGGTATGGTTTTCTTGCAACCTGTGTCCTACCGGATTACACCGGCTTGTATGCCAATGTGTTTTTCTGTATGTTTGCCACGTTGTAAGACAAAACATGTAATGAGTTTACAGTAATTCATATATGTGGCGTGTTAGTTCCGATACCATTTAATCTCGAAAGTGTTAAACCTTAGCTAACTGAGTCTAGGATCACATGAGAGTTTGGTATTCGGATTAAACGACCCGAACCATGGGGTGTTCTAACCACGGCTATGCGTGAGTTAAATGTGTGGTATGTGTATGTGAATGTAGGGATCTCCCTTGTATGTTTAACCCAAAAGTAAACTGTATGGTGTGTAGGTACGATAGACTCCGTAGTGGGGTTCTAACTAATAACTAAAAGTAAGTATGTACTAACAGTAGTGAGGAATCCGGTTAGGCCGGTCGCGCGTTGTTTGGGAGTGGGTATCCTTTTTAGCTTTACCCTTCTCTTGTTATGGTTGTTTCCCTCACAGGTTATGATCTCCCATTAGCTTATCCCAAAGCTTAGCTATTCTGACTTATGATCGGTTTAGGGGGAACATGTGTTTTGTGTGGTGTGTTCGGGTCACTAAATCCGATCCATCTTTAGGTAAGTTACTCGTCCGACTATTAGGGCGGTAATGAGTGTTGTATAACGAGCTTAACATGGGGGTGATATCTTTCCCTAGGCTCACCAGTGTATTAACTATACTTGGGCCGGTTCCTAAGAGATCCGTACCCGTTATGTATGTGTTATTGATATATTGCAAAGTTATTACGATGTGATGTTATATGTGCTTAGAAGTGAAATGTGAGGATCATGGATATGATTCCTAGTATGTAAAAGAGACGTTTGTGGAAACCCGATAGTGGGTAAGTGCCGTCTATTGGAGTAATAGCTCCGTTAGAGGAGAAATACTATAGGGTTGAAGAACTCATGGAGTGGGTTGTTAAGTATAAATGTACTGTTGTGTTGAGCCCATTGTGTAACGTATTGTGTTGTAAGGTTGTGATCTACATGCTTGATTTAAATGCAATCAACTGCTGCTAAGGACGACAAGTATTGGTGGGCCTGGGCCCGTTAGCATGTGGGCTGCGGGATTACCATACCAGCAAAGGTGCTGAGCCCCTGGGGGCCACCCTTTCTTTCCTTTTCTATTTCAGGTACAAGGAGCTGGAGCCGTTCGAGAGTAGGACGGGGTAGTAGTTGTGCGTACGGGTAATTGATGTAATTACTTGTAATCTGTAGGTGTAGTAAGACCGAAATTGTTCTCGGCATTAGTTGTAAATACTCGGTACAGTTGGAAGGTATTTGTATAATGAAAGTTGGTAGTGATAAAGGAGACGGTATTGTGTAGTTGCTCGGGGATCTAGTCCATCAGACCGATACAATTGTGTAAATGTTAGCCTTGTTAGCCACGTGGGTGGTTAACGGCGTGTAACACCAATGAGTTAAGTAACGTGATGAGGTATATTTTTCCGCTGCAGTTTGTTGTTAAGTATGTTGTTGTTAGTTGGGGTGTTACAAAAAGTGGTATCAGAGCGAAGTGTCGCTCTGATGACTGAATTACCGAGCTTAGGAAGTACCGAGTTAGGATTTCAGTACATGTGGGTTAAGGGATGAGTGATAGCGTGAGTGATACGCTAGTTAGGAGAACTAGTGAATATTGGAAACCTACCATATACATCCCACCCTCCACAATCCCTGGATATAACTTGGGAAAGAACGCCAGAGAGATGAAAGTCCTCTCTTACTCGGGAATACCCGATCTGGCTGTATTTAAATGTCCTTATAAGTACGGAGAACCTGTCATACGGTAGATTCCGAAAGGTGTGAATCCCGAAGACGGTTCCCATTTTAGCAATGTCTACCGCATGAGGTAGTGAAAAGTGAAGATCCTTGTGTATAAGAGAATAGAATTTCCAGCAACCTGGATCGACATGCCGAGCATTCGAGAACAACCAGCTTGCAAGGCAACAAGCGTGCAACAGGCAAGAAGTGAGGAAATGAAACCCGAGACAAGTGTCTACGGGACTACAATGTTAACTAATATACCAATGGTATACCGACCGAATAAGGAACTACAACGTAGTATGAGGAGGATGTAATACTAAGTAAAAGGAGTCTCCCAGAATGGGAAACACCCTAGTTAATGGTCATCATGTGAAGACAGCGAGAAGTACCCAGAGGATTTATTGTTAAGACTGTGAGATCAAGTAAGGGCCAGCAAGGCCACTAATGTCAGAGTAAGCGGAAACAATACTGCAACCAATGTTTATTGAACCAGTAGCCAGTTAGCATGGCGCACTTGCCATGGCAAGTGCCGCTATAACAAGGCTGTACGGGAAACTTTAAACAACTACAGGTACTTAGTAAAGTACCGTGAAGTTAAGCGAGACCAGCATAGTTGTGGAAGGGCTTAGCAGCCCGACCTCTGCAATTGGAAGTACACCAGTCAGCAAGAAGCTAGACTTGGCTAAAGCAAGGAAAAGTTGTGAAGCCACGAGAATTATTCTTTTAGACTTAAATTCATCTTCAAAACCTTTTTCAAACCAAATTTTCTTTCAAACCCATTTATTTCCAACTTTCCTTGAAACCAGACCAGGAGACCTACACCGGCCTCAGTGCCACATGGTAGGTAAGTTACACCCAGTGACTATTAAGTAACCGGATGGAAACCGGTAAACCCAAGGGTAGCAACCCGAGGGAATGGATGGAGACCATAAAAAACAATAGTGGATAAACCTTCCCTTGATTAAGATCGGGAAGCACGGAATGCATATTATCACAGGATAATATAAGGGAGTTGACAACAGAATACTTCACCTAGGCGCGTGACGGACACTACGAGTGTACCAACTGAATTGTGGGACGACCGCACTCCGATAGGAGCTTGTGGGCCTGGCAGACCTCCTTATAGGTTAACCGGGTAAGTAGCAATGTATCAGTAGGATACCCCACATATGTATACGAGTGGAGTCTGGAACACGGGAAGTAGTCGACCCACACTACGGTCCGAAGTAAAAGTCAGACAAAGTAAGAAATTACCAAGAATGGTAGAAGTAATGGAACCAGTAAGGTCGATAAGACTAAAAGAATAAGTGAATTCATTTTAAGGAAACGTTTAAAGGTGAACAAGTGCGAAGTGCACTAGTTGGTAAATAAGGACATGGAATATGTCTTAAGAATCCTGAGGGATGAATGTAATAGCAGGAGTAAGTACCCAGCCTACAGATGGTGAGGCAGATGCCTATATGGATATGTTAATGTACAATGATCGGGATGAGACTCCCGAGATGATCACTAGAGATATCAATCTCACTAAAGAGAATATTTAACCCAGTCAAGAACGCAAGGAAATGCAGTTAATTAAATGTACTCAAAGTGAAAGCCAGATGTAATGGCATAACCTAGTAACACCCAGGAGCTGTCCTTAAAAAGAGTGTTTGGATCAACAGTGGTTGAACGGAATAGCGTGACAGAAACGCGGGGGTTTAAACTAACACCCAGTTTAATCATAAGGCGTCAGGAGGAAGTCTGACATCCTTTAAGGGACAACCCATGAAAGGAATACCGACCTTCTCATGGAGCCCAATGTAACCTGTAAACTGTGTAATATTGTACGAGGAAGTAAATGACTGTGAACAGCCTACAATGAGCAGAGCTCGAGGCAATAGAGCCTATAAGCCACAAGTAAAATGTCATAAGAGAATTTTGTTGACTATGGAAGTTTATGTTATATAAGTAAATAAAGCGGATAACGAACCACTGCTTTAAGAGTGGGGACACCTCTTAGAATTGAGAAACCGCCGGAGCGGTAGTAGCATGGATTATGTTCAGGGAATATGTTAAGGATTGACCATGTTGTTACTACCCAAGAGTGATTTGAGTAGTCGCAGTACAAAATGGAGTGTTCGTACCAGTTGTGGAGACCGAAGAATAAAAAGTCAAATAGCAACCACCAGAGGGGTGTGATGCTAAATGTGTAGTGAACGACGCTCAAGGAGCATAAAGACTCGAAGAATAGAGTATCCAGTAATCAGCCAAATAAATGGCGAAGCACAGTGTAATGGCGGAAGCTATATAATAGCACATGCAGTGTGAGTTGATGTTCTACAATGAGTAACCGCACGGTGCGCAGTAGCGACCGTTGCATGAGTATTGTTAAATAATAAAATGGCCAACAAGCACAGTTATGAGTTAGACACAATGAACACGTAAGATAAGTGATGACATACAGACTGGGCAACAAGCCAGTACTGAATACTAGGTGATAAGGAATACAGTGTGAATCCCTTGCAATCGCATAAGAGATTTACTGTCAAGAGTTACGCCTCTGCACTCTGTATGACTGAGCGTTTTGGTATTGCTCTTGTACAGTAATGATCGAGTGGGATAGCTAGAAATCCGGGAGATGTCAATTGTGGTAGAAGTATAAAGAGTATTATAACGCGATAAGGACCGAGGCATAGGAAATGCAAGGTCGTATCAATGGAAGGATACTTGATTCACAATAAGTGACTATAGTTACACAGTATGTTAAATATTGGTATGGAATATACCACAGTTGTTGGAAATGACTGAGAGAATACTACATATTAGGTAGTAGCTCAAATACAACCGACAGTAAGTCGAAGAAGAAATCAAGTAAATCATTGTGGAGTACAGTAAGTTATCATGGAAAATGGATAAAAGTTGAAACTCACCGAGTTCGCTCATGGTAACTCACAGTAGGAATAATGTATGAACAACTAAGTTCTAAATTACCATGAATCGCATAGCAGAAACTAGTGAGCCAGCGATTCAAGTGTTGGATGTACGTTGTGAATATGAGTGAATGGCTAATTAGTAACGCCTAGAAGTTTCACAGGCCAGAATCGAAACTGGTTATGAATTAAATAAACTCTAAAGAGAACTCTTGGTTAAGGACTAAACCACCAGTGTGGCTAGGATCCTCAAACCAGAATCCATTGTATAATAAACCGCGTGGAGATTAAACACTTCACGAGGTAGAACGTTATAACACAATGATTAAGTGATTGATTACGTGGGCGTAATCCCTTTTAAGGGGGGTAGAGCGCAAAACCACTTAGTTTATTTTATCGTAAGTGTACGTGAACTATGTTGTGCATAGCACGAAATAATTTGTTATTTGTTTTGATGAGTGGTGTGTGTGTTACATAAACATACATTCATTCATGGTTTAATTGTGGTAATTACGCACAGAAGATGCGAATACCATTGTGATGAATGTGTTTATTTTGGTAACAGTTGTGTGAGAGTACAAGTGTGGGAGTAAAAACTCCCGGGGAACTAAAACCCCGACAGTATATGTTCATATGATACTAAATGTAAAACTGTGTGTTGTATTTTGATAAAATATATGTATATGTACAATACAATGATCTATGAAAGGGTATGAAACCGACATAGAACCTAGTGAGAATAAGATTCCCTAGGTAACTGGATTAAAGTGAATGGAGATGACTGATAGACATAGTTCTATCCTTTGGAGATGTAATGATTATGATTAGAAAGACAAAAGATAGAAAATGACAAATGAGTGTATTAGTTGATGTTTGAAAATGAAGTGGGAGGTGGAACTTGATTTGCATGCGATCAAGGGAAGCCGAACACAAATTGGGGTGGAAGGATAGTTCAACATTGATGCTGATCACATCAGGGTTGGATGATTCTTGAAGCTCCCTACAAGTGGTCACAAATAACCACGCTGGAAAAAGGGAATAAAGAGCATAAGTTGGACTTGGAGTTGTATGTGTTTTCAAAAGGGTTTTGAACCGGTATTTATAAAGCGTCGATAGATACCTTACATAGTTAAGTTCTCTTACTTAATCTCATAAGGAAATTTTAAATTTAAGTGATTGTTTTGACCTCCCAAAGGAACGGGGACAATATGTGTCCATCGCGACCGGGTTCTGCGGGAGCACAGTGTATACAAAAGGTATTTTCGATTGCTATACATGCCAAGACATGTTGTGTGGAATGTGTAAGAAAAGTTGTTATTTGGACCTTGAGTCCTAACGTGGTTAAGTTCGAAGTGTTATGTTATCAAGACCTATGGGTCTAAAGGTTGTTATGTTGCCCAGACGTGAGAGTCTAAGGGTTGTTGTGTATGTGCAAATGTTGTTAAGGTACCCGGACCATTAAGTCCGAGGTTACTATGTAAGTTATGTTATGTATGGATGGTGGATATGTTACTCGGACCGTTAAGTCCGGGACTGTGATGTAAAGTATGTTTGGTTACGGAAGTGTTTTATTATAAGTAATCCCCGTATTCTAATCCAATATATGGGAAGTGTGAACTTCGGGGACGAAGTTCTTTTAAGGGGGGTAGATTGAAATACCCCAAACCTTGATATGTTGTTTAAATGTTAGATATGGTATAATAAGGCTAAAAAGTGCCTTAGAAATATTAGTGAACAATTTTAACCATATAAAACACAATAAATTACCTTAAAGTCGATAAGGGCAAAAATGTGCTCTAAGCTTCGGATGATCTTGGTAAAGACTAATGAGCTTACCAAGACCTTATTTATATGTTAATAGACATATTAAACCAATTACCAAAGAAAACCAAGCTTGAAAACAAGTTTAAACACAAAATGTGCTTTAAGGAGCCTTAAAGCACATTTTTGAAAAATTGTCTCGTAAATGGGTTTTGAATGGCTAGATGTCCAT
The DNA here is from genome assembly GCA_023374045.1 of Limonium bicolor. NCBI lineage: Eukaryota > Viridiplantae > Streptophyta > Magnoliopsida > Caryophyllales > Plumbaginaceae > Limonium > Limonium bicolor. Next base: position 265,236,507 of record CM041780.1, read on the forward strand.
CATTACTCTTTAATTAACATGTGTACTACTTAGTATCACATTAGGAATCCTAAATCAATGGGAAACCAAAAATTTCACAGTTATGTGCCTTGTTTTTATGAATAGTGACTTTTATAAGCTAGTTTGTAACATATGTCATATTAAGTAATTAAATGAGTTAACAAAGACCAAAACACCCCTAAGTAATATATGGGGGCCGGTTTTTGTAAGGTGAGTCACCACCACCTGCAATCAAATAAGTGAAGGAAGACATAAAGTAAATACTATACTACTTTATAACATAATATCTCAATAATACTCATTCAATCATTCCTCTCTTGTTCCCACTTACCTCCACCGATTTCTTCATCTTCTCCCAAGCCTCCATCGGTTTTGCTACAGCAACAATGTCATTCTCCATCTTTGAATGCTTGTAACTTCTAGCTCCATGATCCAAATTCAATTTCAAGACCACCATTCTTCTAGTTGGAGCAAGCTCTACACTTCTATCTTTTAAATCTTCAAAAGCCTCATTTCGGTGCCATGGAGATTCTCCATTGAAGGAGCCTGAGCTCATGTTTTCATGCCTTGTTATACTCCTTTGCTTCAAGGTAAGGAAAGTCAAAGAAAAACTCCATTCCTTTGTTTATGTGTTGTCCGAAAATTCACCAAGTGTTGGTGTCTTCTCTTGTTCTTCCATAGCTCCATTCCAATCTTCAAAGGGCTAGGAGGATTCCTATCTTGCCACTTGTTCAAGTTCTCTTTCAAATTCCAAAGGTAATCATCAAGTTAGTGTATTAAAACACTTATGTTAACCTAGGGTTTGTAAATGAGTTTAAGCATGAAGCTTGAATGCTCATTGGTTTATTTGTGTGTTGGCTAGAACATTGACAAGTAGCCAAGTCCTCTTGCCGATTTCCAACCAAGGAAGAACAAGAGTGTTCAAGTAAAAATCTTGAAAGAAAAGAGGTAAATGTGTTAACCTAATGTGGTTTAAATGCCTTAGGAAAATTGAGCTTGAGATTGCTTAAAAAATACCTAAAGAGCCAATGGGAAATGAGTTAGTAAAATGCTCTCAAAGAGTTTATTAAAGACATATGTGATGTTGGGTGTATTTGCAGGTCAAAGGCAATTATTATGTGGAAATTCAGTGTTTAAGGTTTATGTTATTTAAGGGCCTAAGTGCCAAGCAATTTAAGTTTATGCACTATATTGTGATGTAGTGTAGCTTGAGGTTTAGTGTGTGTAGATGAAGGTGTCTTTGGTGAAGGTGTATGTCTTTGGAGATTAATGGGTGAAAAACCATGTGTTTGTGTACAAGGATGTGTATTGAGTGATTAAGTGTTCTTGGGTTGTATTAAGGTGAAAAACTGTAGGTTTTGGTGTGAGGTAATACAAAGGAAGCTATGGCAAATTTGGTTAATGAACAAGAAGTTTTAAGTGTTTAAAAGATGTTTGGAAGATGATGTTGTGATGGTAAGGAAACATTTTGGTGTAGTGGTCATCATAGGTGAAACACCACTTAGAAAACCAAATGAGAAATGTTACAAGTGTTAAGAGATTTTGTAAGAAAAATGAGTAACAAGTTGGGTAAGGTTTTAAGGTGAATCAAAGTGATATTTTGGTATTAGAATATGCCTAAGTTCATGTGTGAAGGTTGGGTAATCAATGCATGAAGATAATAGATGAAACAAGACTTGAAAATGTCAATTTGGGAATTCTGTTACAGAGGTCCGGGACTTAGGTTTTGGAATGGTGTCCGGACCATATATGAAAAACTGGCCGAGAGTCTAAGACTGTCTTGGTCCGGGACTTGGGGTGAGTACAAGGTCCCGGACCACCCTGTCAAAACATGCCGAGAGTTTCTGTAAGTGTTGGTCCGGGACTTAAGGTAAGGACCAAGTCCCGGACCACTCTAAAAATGTTGTTTAAGGTATGAAAATGATGTGTAATGATGGGGATTGATAAGTAATGGTGTTGTAAGGATGTTAAGGACATGTTAGATGTGATATAAAGACAACCAAGTGGGTGAAAAGTTGTAATAAAATGTGAAAGTAAAACAAGTTAAAAATGTCAAGTTGTTTAACTAGTTAACGAGGGTAAGTTATGAGCGTTAGACTTTAAACAAACATATTACCCCGATGTTGATAAAAGTAAATGTAATGTTACCAGTTGTTCGAGAACTGTTCAAGGAACTTAAGACGACACGTTAGAGTGGACGTTGGTGACAGGTATGGTTTTCTTGCAACCTGTGTCCTACCGGATTACATCGGCTTGTATGCCAATGTGTTTTTCTGTATGTTTGCCACGTTGTAAGACAAAACATGTAATGAGTTTACAGTAATTCATATATGTGGCGTGTTTAGTTCCGATACCATTTAACCTCGAAAGTGTTAAACCTTAACTAACTGAGTCTAGGATCACATGAGAGTTTGGTATTCGGATTAAACGACCCGAACCATGGGGCGTTCTAACCACGGCTATGCGTGAGTTAAATGTGTGGTATGTGTATGTGAATGTAGGGATCTCCCTTGTATGTTTAACCCAAAAGTAAACTGTATGGTGTGTAGGTACGATAGACTCCGTAGTGGGGTTCTAACTAATAACTAAAAGTAAGTATGTACTAACAGTAGTGAGGAATCCGGTTAGGCCGGTCGCGCGTTGTTTGGGAGTGGGTATCCTTTTTAGCTTTACCCTTCTCTCTGTTATGGTTGTTTCCCTCACAGGTTATGATCTCCCATTAGCTTATCCCAAAGCTTAGCTATTCTGACTTATGATCGGTTTAGGGGGAACATGTGTTTGTGTGGTGTGTTCGGGTCACTAAATCCGATCCATCTTTAGGTAAGTTACTCGTCCGACTATTAGGGCGGTAATGAGTGTTGTATAACGAGCTTAACATGGGGGTGATATCTTTCCCTAGGCTCACCAGTGTATTAACTATGTTTGGGCCGGTTCCTAAGAGATCCGTACCCGTTATGTATGTGTTATTGATATATTGCAAAGTTATTACGATGTGATGTTATATGTGCTTAGAAGTGAAATGTGAGGATCATGGATATGATTCCTAGTATGTAAAAGAGACGTTTGTGGAAACCCGATAGTGGGTAAGTGCCGTCTATTGGAGTAATAGCTCCGTTAGAGGAGAAATACTATAGGGTTGAAGAACTCATGGAGTGGGTTGTTAAGTATAAATGTACTGTTGTTGTTGAGCCCATTATTGTGTAACGTATTGTGTTGTAAGGTTGTGATCTACATGCTTGATTTAAATGCAATCAACTGCATGCTAAGACGACAAGTAGTTGTGCGTGGCCCGGTAGCATGTGGGCTGCGGGATTACCATACCAGCAAAGGTGCTGAGCCCCTGGGGGGCCACCCTTTCTTTCCTTTTCTATTTCAGGTACAAGGAGCTGGAGCCGTTCGAGAGTAGGACGGGGGTAGTTGTTGCGTACGGGTAATTGATGTAATTACTTGTAATCTGTAGGTGTAGTAAGACCGAAATTGTTCTCGGCATTAGTTGTAAATACTCGGTACAGTTGGAAGGTATTTGTATAATGAATGTTGGTAGTGATAAAGGAGACGGTATTGTGTAGTTGCTCGGGGATCTAGTCCATCAGACCGATACAATTGTGTAAATGTTAGCCTTGTTAGCCACGTGGGTGGTTAACGGCGTGTAACACCAATGAGTTAAGTAACGTGATGAGGTATATTTTCCGCTGCAGTTTGTTGTTAAGTATGTTGTTGTTAGTTGGGGGTGTTACAATCTCGCAATCAGTGAAAAAGAGTAGAGTTAAATGCTTGGGATCTTCTACCATTTCTTCCTTTAACCTTTGGATGACAAGGTGTGTAAAGTAATGCCTTATTCTGTGATACCTTTCAACACCACGTACTAATGATCAGAATAGGCAAAATGACATATATGTTTAACTTTCCATATTTCTTTTCTTCCCTAACATATTATTTTATTTCATTTGCGTATTTAATTCATCCCCCAAACTTTTCTCTTCATCCCTATAACGACTTTGGGTCAACTATCCCAGATCCAGGTAGATAGGTGTTAAGGCACCCCGATGACTTAATAATCGAATGAAGATGTCTGTTCTAATTCAGATCAACAGAATACCTTGCCTTATTATTTTCCTACCAAACTTTCTCATCATTTCCAAAATCCCAAACTAGCCTAATTCAGTTTTCATAATTATCTAATCCACCAAATGTCAGTGAAAATAGATATAATTTGAATAAAACTATACATACAAACAGCCTAAAGCAGAAAGATTCTCGAGGTGGCCACCAGACTCGTTTTGAAAAACCTCAACAAAAAATTTTCACCTGGAGATTCAATATTTATTGGCACTTATAAGAAGCAATTATTTCAAAGCAATAGGATAAACAAAAATAAGTGTGTCATTTAAGTGTAGCTGGCATACTTTCAGGGAAAGGTCTCTACATCTGTTAGAAATATTGTGGGGGGAGGAATAGGCCCAACGGAGGGAATTATATAAAATACCCGTATAGACTAGTATGTCCCAATAACCCATGAGGTTCCATCCTAAAACTAATTGACATTAGGTGGAGTAGCACGTAGGCTATATGAACTACTTAATAGATATATAATTTTTTAATGTGGGACTCACACTTGATCTCCAACATCCTCCCTCAAGTGTGAGTCTTTCACCTCCGAGGCCTCCCACATTGCACCCTATTTGGACCCAACTTGGTACTAGCCCAGTCTCTTCTTCGTGACACAGTCCAATTTTTACGGTCTGGCTCGGTCCCATCTCATGGTTTATCGTGACACAGTGCGTTTCTACTCGGGTATCCATTAGACAGTGGTGCATTCCCCAAGGTTGAACCTGGGCTCTGATACCATGTTAGAAATATTGGGGGGGGGGGGAGAATAGGCCCAACGGAGGGAATTATATAAAATACATGTATAGACTAGTAAGACTCAACGACCCAGGGGTTCCATCCTAAAACCAATTGGCATTAGGTGGAGTAGCACATAGGCTATATGAACTACTTACTAGCTATATATTTTTTCAATGTGGGACTCACACTTAAGAGGAGCAATGTCCTCATGTTCAAAAATAAAAATCAAGAAAAGACCTTTCAAAATATGCTAGACTCGTGAGAATTTCATTCAGGACTAATGGATAAAATAAATAAGCATTAAAAGCATTGTAGCCAGAACACAAAAATTAACTGAAACTCCCCTGATATGGTAGATTGAGGAAGGTTCTCTTCCTCACACTTGAGCTTGAACAATGGGGGTAGCATTTTTCCTCACACTTCCATCCAAACAAGTGTCCAGCCTTGGAAAATAGATAGTACCACAAAGAAAAGATCTCACCTGCACACACTCACAAATTTACCACAAAAACGCTGCAAAGCGTTGCATTAAACGCACGGGCTCCATTGCCCCTTCTAAATCAAAGAAAAACAAACATAACCCAGAAAACAAAAACAAAACATAAATTTAACCACTGGGTTGCCTCTCAGTAAGATGCACGTCTTTATAGTCTTTGGCTAGACTCCTGCTTCGTTATCGAGGATCAATAATAAAGTAGACAACGACTTTACCGGGAAAACGAAGTGATCAGCAATCATAACTAATCCACCTCAATCAAAGCAAAACGTTACCACATCAAATAATATAAGAAAATAAATACTCCACAAAACCTGATATTTGACGAGGTATTGCCGGTAACATATTTCTAATAGGAGACCAGGTGATGATGGTCTTTCTTCCTCGAATTCGAGGACATAAACGTCCTCCTTCTGTTGTTGAGACTCTTGAAGGCAAGGTTGAAATTGCTGACGAACTGGTGGTGGGATTTTCTCCTCAGATTTGAGGATATAAGCATCCTCTTCTGGTTGGTGAGGCTCAATGGAAAATTCATTCTGGCATACAGTTGCATTAGAAGCTTTAATTTCTTCATCTTCTATGAACTCGATCATAACTGGCGCTTCTACCTGCTCGCAGGTAAGTGCAAACAAAATATCTTCAAATTCTAGTTGCTCTTCTTCTGTTGGGGTTGGAGAAGGAGGGAAACACAAATTGTTAAATATTTGCTCCACTCTTTTACAGATTACAACTTCTTGATAAGGTTCTCCATCTCTTCATCAGAACCCGTCTCAAAAGTATCTGGCTTGAATCGATCTTCACTCCTTGGAGTCACCATTGGAATCTCTTCTAGCGGCTCGGCCTGACTCAGGAGGAATTCGTCTGGCCCCTGTGTAGATTGTTGTTTGTTCTGATTGAAATAGTAATATCCCAACTGATTTTCTTTGCACTGTGTAGTAGCAAGCTCAACGGCACAAAAAGACAACCAAAAGATAATTCTGCTGCTTGCTATAGGTTTTCACAATCAATGAAAAAGAATAGAGTTAAAAGCATGAAGAAATTAGATTATAGAAACTAAACACAAAATAGCTTGGGATCTTCTACGGTTTATTCCTTTAACCTTTGGATGACAAGGGGTGTGAAGTAACGCCTTATTCCGTGATACCTTTCAATATCACGTACTCATGATCAGAATAGGTAAAATGACATAAATGTTTAACTTTCCATATTTCTTTTCTTCGCTAACCTTTTATTCTTTTATTTGCGCATTCAATTCATTCCCCAGAATTTTCTCTTCATCCCTGCAACGGCTTTGGGTCAACTATCTCAGATCTCGAGACCTTGGGTAGATAGGTGTTAAGGCACCCTAAGGACTTAATAATCGAATGAAGAGGCCTATTTTGGTTTATAAAGTTTAATTCAGATCAGCGGAGTATCTTGCCTTATCATTTTCCTACCAAACTTTCTAATCATTTCCAAAATCTCAAACTAGCCTAATTCAGTTTTCATAATCAGTTAATCCACTAAATTTAAGTGAAAACAAATATAATTTGAATAAAACTATACACACAAGCAGCCTAAAGCAGAAAGACTCTTGAGGTGGCCACCATGCTCATTTTCAAAAACCTCAACAAAACATTTTCACCTAGAGATTCAATATTTATTGGCACTTAAAAGAAGCAATTCTTTCAAAGCAATAGGACAAACAAAAACAAGAGTGCAATTTAAGTGCAGCTGGCATACTTTCAGGGAAAGATCTCTACTACCTCACACTTAAGAGGAGCAATGTCCTCATTGTTCAAAAATAAAAATCAAGAAAAGACCTTTCAAAATATGCCACACTTATGAAGAATTTCATTAAGGACAAATGGATAAAATAAATAAGCATTAACGGGTCGTTTGGTACCAGGAAATAACATTACAATTCTTAGAATTCCAGCTATTCCCATGTTTGGTATGAAGAAAACCAATTCCAGGAATTTACCTTATTCTAATTTGCTGGTAACTCACTGGGAATAGTATTCCCTGCTGAAACGCTGGAATTACTATTCCAAGTGAGTGACCATATTAACTAAATACTCGATAAAAATAAAATATATGTATATATATTCAATTATAGTCTTTATTTCATGTCTTTATTAATATTTTAGTTACATTAATCTATAATATATATACATATTAATTTATAAATAAAATTTCTGGGTTGCTATTTGCAGTACAAAATTACAAATCACCGTAGTACAAAAACTTTTTAAATCAGATTAACGTTGTAAACATGTAGTGACATCGTGCCGTAAATTTTGTTTTTCAAAAAATGTATTTCGTCACCGTGAACCGTAAAAAACGCTCTCGTTGTATTAGAAGACGTTAAAGCCATTTTTATTGTGTTTGAACGTTATAATTGGGACTTGACATTGGTAAATGATGTTTTACGTTATGTTTGATTAAATTACAGACATTGTCACGATTTTAGAAATGTCATTATTGAAAACGTATTTGATAATGCCAATTTCGGGTAAAAAAGCGCTCTCGTTGTAGTAAAAGCCGTTACACCCGTTTTTATTGCGTTTGGATGTTATAATTGTGATTTTATGCTAAGTTATTGATGTTTGACTGTATTTAGTATGAAATGACGTTAATATGTTGAAAATGATTCAAAACGAGCATTTTTTGAAAAAACACTCCAAAATGCGCACGTTATATATAAACGGGACGTGTTCGGTATCTTCATTTCTCACGCACGCACCATCTCTCTTCCAAATTACCTCGCCGGAATCCTATCTTCCTGATCGCCGGAGCCACCGCTGGACCACCGCCGGAAAAATGTTCCGGTGAGTTTTTCATTTTTTTGTAAGTTATAGATCTTGATGTGGTGATTTCAAATATGTTGTTTGAATTTAGAAACACACATTAAATTAGCCTAGATCTGCAAAATAAAAATCTGGAAAAAAAGCTTGAAACTTCAACAATGGAGTCGCCTCTGCCTTGGACACGCCTGGAGCCTACTCACCTCTTCCGTCGACACGACTTGCACCGGTTCACCACGCCGACAAAGATGTCTTCATGCTGCTCGCCTTCACTGCAAAGGCGAAGTCGCCAGCCTCGCCTTCTTCATTGACACGATCACCTGCTGCTAACCGCGCCGACAAAGGCGACCTCCTGCTGCTCGCCTCTGCTGGAAAGGCGTTGTCACCCGGCTCGCCTTTGCTGCGAACACGAACGGATAAGACTCACCAGGGCGGCGGACACTAGTTGTCCAAACTCGCCCCGTCTGTTGGGGCGAGAGGGTATTTTTTTATAATAAAATATTTTTTATATTTATTAAAATAATTATAAATCATGAAAAATTAAATTTAAAAAGTTCTAATAAAACAACTAAAATATTAAATAAGAGAATGACAATTATAAAGTCAAGAGTTACAATTATATAGAATAATTATAAATCATGAATGACCTAGTCATTTTACTAAGTTATAGTTCTATTTTTTGAACTTTCTTTTTCCTTGTATTATGGTAGGAAATTGGAGCTTGGGAACCCTTTGAAATTGCCAAGAAAAACAAGCAAAACAATTGTGGAAAAGTCCATCTTTGTAAAGGTAAAAACTCTGAACTAAACCTTGAAATTAAAGAGTTGGTTAAGCTTCAAATTTGTACCAATAATCTAAGTGAAACCCCTCTGTAAATAGGGCCGAAGAGCAGGGAAAACTTCAAGCTACAAGCCTCTTGAAAAATCAAATTTTGGGCATTAGGAGGTAAACTCCTTAAGTTAGTGTTTAATGTCATTTTAATGGTGTTTTGGTGTTGTAACAATTAAGGCTGAATCCCTACTGTTTTATTTACAGTATTTTAAGTTTATAATGTGTTTAGAGCAAAGTTAAAGCATTAATATGCGTTATGTTATCTGTTGGTTTAAGTGTAAGACAATAACCTAAGACAAATTAACCGTTGTTTGATTTTCTGTTGCTCATGTAAGTGTGCGTTCTGATCAATTTTTGGGCGTCGATTCATCACTTGGTTGGTTAACTTGTTGATTATGATTGTTCTGTTGATTTATTATTACTTACTTGTGTAGCTCATTTTAACTGGGTTGCTTCAACTTGTGCAGTGATGGATAAGTTAAAGAATGTTCTGATGAATGTCTCCACCAAAAAAAGAAGACGGACAGAAATGTGGAGCAGCCAATGACTGCTTCGTTCCGTCATGAGCGCGTTGCCGGAGTTGATCCTCCACGACACTCGTCTTTCCAACCACAACAGGGTCATGTGGAGCCTGCACAACACTCATCAGTTCAGCCACAACAGGATTATGCTGAGCCGCCACGTCACTCCTCATATTACCCACAGCAGCAGCCCATCATGGACCCATCCCATTCCCAGTCATTCCATGATTCCGACCCAGTAGCGCACATACCTTGGAGGAGGATGCCTGCAGTTTCATCCTCTGCAGGTGGTTAGTCATCTGCTGATTTGGCCGAGCACCATAGCTACAGTTACAATATAGAGGGTCAGGGTAGCCACCACGTGGGGCATGTGGAGGCACAGACTTCTGCTGGGGGGTAGGTATTGTGACCCTCAGACCCCTCCGGATGTTGCAGCAGCCATTGACATGGACATCGATGAGGAGGAGGTTGAGGAGACGAATGAGGATGAGGGCCTGAACGAGGACGAACCTGATCATGAGAGCGTGACTGATGAGGAAGCTGCTCTCGCTATGGAGCCCGTTATTCCCACTTTCTGGAGGCTTACTAAAGTGCCAGTATCAGGTGGTCCACTACTGACTAGTGTCATCACCAGCTTCGGGGGGCATGTCGCCATTGACCTTTGGTCAATGACTAAGGTATGTACTATCTTATCTTTCACTTTGGCAGTAGATTTAATTATTTCTTCATGCGTGTGTAAAATTTGTGGTAATTGTCTAGGATTGGGGTGTTTTGGGATTTAAACCCAGAAGCCCTATAATCACGAACTGGCTGTTTAGCGGGGTTTCTTGCAAAAGGGCAAGGAATATGATTTCATACTCAGGGTTGGATCATCTGCTAGATGTCACATGGGGTTTCAACAACATGTCATTGATCTCGGCCTTTGTGGAGAGGTGGCAGTCGGACACCAATTCTTTCCACACACCTTTTAGAGAGACGACAATCACACTTCATGATGTGTGGCCGATACTGAGGATCCCAATCATTGGTCATTCGCTTGTGGGGAATCCGTCAAACAGTGAGCTTAGGCAGTCGATGGCTACATTGTTAAATTTTGAAAATGGCGTTGAGCAGATGACAGAACGCATATGGCATACTGGTGCTATTCATACATGTCCACTATAGAGTGGTGTTCGACCAGCCCGAAGGTACCTATGAAGTAGGCGTGTGGTTGGCTCAACTATGCTCTCGCTACTACCATCTTTGCTAACAAGGGGCATTCACGCATAAGTCCTCTACCGTTCTGGTTAGTCACTCCCATGGGTAAACATACAAAGCTTAAGAGGTACGCATGGGGAGCAGGTACTCTTGTGTGGTTGTATCGCCAACTGGGGTAGCATCCCGTGCTGACTGTAATAGCATTGCTGCCTCTTTGACCCTTCTCGAGGTAAGTATTTTAATGTACAACAATGTGTAATAAATTTTCATGAATTCACATTATTAGTTGGCATAATTTTTTTTAAATTTATGTAGTGCTGGATATATGCGTACTTCCCCACTCTTAGACCAGCAGTTAGTGCTGACTGGCATGATGGGGATGATAGGCCGTGGGCTATGAGATGGGTCAGGTCCACCTCCCTGTAGAAAAATAAAGATTCACTGGAGAACTACCGCAAGCATCTAGATGCTCTGACAACAAGAAATGTAAGTGGTACAACAATTTCAATTTGTATTATTTACATTATTGTTTATTATTGATGATTACGTTTCCCTGTGATCCAATGTAGATTGATTGGTTGCCCTACGGTCACGAGAAGGTGAATGAGAACAGGGGCCGCTCTTGGTGCAGGGGTACCTTGCAGTACATGAGCATGAATGATCCATATATGCCGGAGCGTTGTCTTCGCCAATTCGGGTACGTTCAGTGTATCCCACCTCCCCTTATTGGACCAAACCATAGATCCGAAAAAAGAGGGAGAAAGGGAACCCCCTATAGATGTGTGTACCCCCCATGTATAGTGTGTGGGACACCACACATGAGTGTGGTCCTACTCCGGGGTTCACTAAGACACGGGCAGCGTTGTATGCATGTGACGGAGATTATCTGGATTGGTACGTCAAACACACCTATCCGAAGATCATGAATTCTAACATGTACGAAAACACCTTCGTTCACCGACCAGATCCCGCCTTATTAAGTTGATCTATTCCTTTGTATAATTTCAGTTGATTATAGCATTTTATGAATGCTAGGCTAACTTTATAATATTATGTTACAGCTCATGAGTGAGGCAACTGAGGTTGGTAGGCCTTACTTTCCTGGGAACCGTAGCTGGGACTGGCATTACTACCATGAGGAGATGCCATTTGAAGAACAGAGGCAAACTGAACAAGGGATAGATGAGGTCTTCAGTACCTTATTTATATGGGATTCGTACTATCACCAGTATGGCGCGCCATAGTTTAGGGTTTTATGTTTTTGTTGCTTTAAGATAGAGTATTGATGTAGTTATTCTCTAGTGGACTTGGTCATGGTGAAATTATTGCTAAAATTGCTGGTGATCTTATTGATGACCTTCTGGTTGATTTTGTGGAGGTTCTTAGAACCGGGGGAGAGAAGAAAAACAGGGGAGACTATGCCAAAATTTTCCAAGAAATGCACCGTTTCTTTTGCTCTTCATTGCTCTTAAATGTTAATTCTTTGTCCAATCACTTATGTTATGTTATCTCTCTTTAAATTCTAACACGTCACTTTTTGTCACCCAAACACTATAGTTTGGCAAAATGCTAGCATCTAATCAAGTTAAATTGTTATCACCCAATCAAAGTTAAAAATGCTAGCACCAAATACAAAATTCAATAAGAGGTACATCTAAGCGAAGTGATAATATACAACAATTTCAAATATCAATGAAAGTGAAAGCCCATCGTATAACATTAACAACTTGTGATAACTACAAATCAAGCAAGATGATAAAAACTCAGGATTCAAAGGTTGAGAAGCTAATATTCTAAATTTTCTTCAGCAAATTGAACCTAAATCATGAAGAACAACAATGAGAGGAATGAATGACAACTTAATGCAGCCTCTTGTTTAATGCAGTCTACCAAGCGGAACCAACCTAATGTTTATGTCACGAGAACTAAAATATATGTAAAAATTCCTAACAAAAGTCCTAGAATTCAAACCCCATGCATCACACAATTGAAAGAGTCCAAACATCTACCAAAGATTATAAATCCTGAAAAGTATAATCACACGTTTATTCCACGTCCAAACATCTACTAAAGATTATAAATCTAGAAAAGTAAAATAACACGTTTATGAATTATGGCCAAAACCCGCTTTGGTGAACTATCAACCAGCATTGGGTAAATAAACGAAAAACATTCATTTTTTCTTTCTTAGTATCTATTTTAATTTTTTGCATAACTTTTAAATCATCAAGATTGTAGCTTAATGATTGGAGAGCAAACACGTGTATCAAGTAGGAAAATGAATCTTGTATTGTCGCTATTGAACTTGTTTAATGCAGTCTACTTTCGGAAGGATATTTCACACTCATACGAATCTTGTATTATCACTATTGAACTTGTTTGATGCAGCCTACTTGTTTAATGCAGTGTACCAAGCGGAACCAACCTAATCTTTATGTCACTAGAACTGAAATATATGTAAAAATTCCTAACAAAAGTCCTAGAATTCAAACCCCATGCATCACACAATTGAAATTTAGGGTTCATTCCGAGCAACAGTCATTTAAACGCTTTTTTAATCCTAAGTTACATTGTCTATGAGAAAATGATCACGAACGTAAATATATATATTTTGATTGGCTATGAGGTTTCTTAGATCCCAAAATCACTAAACTATTAGAAATACAAAATGTCAAAAAACGTGTCAAATAAAGACACTATGTTGTTCAACTCGTGTCAAATAATGACACTACATTGATCAACTCGTGTTAAATAATGACACTACATTTATCAACTCGTGTCAAATTAAAAAACGAGTTGACCAACATAATGTCATTATTTGACATGAGTTGATCAATGTAGTGTCATTTTTTGACACATTTTTTTGGCATTTTAGTAACAAAGAAATGACTGTAAAAACTGTTTCACGTATCGATTTTTATTTTTTTGAAGAAACACGGGCGCCCCAACACATTACAATGTATTCTCGATACTTTGGAAAATAAATTGTACTACACTTAGTAAAATCACTATTCATCAAGTATAAACTTCTTTAATTAAATCACAAGTGGATGTGAATTAAAGAAAAAAAGTTGTACCCACACTTTGTTGCATATTTACAATGCTAAAATGATTTTAAAAAATTTTGTACTGCGGTGATTAGTATTTTTAAAAAATATAGAAATAAACCATTTTATTATGAGCAAATATATTAGAAGTTATATATATATATATATATATATATATATTAGTATTTATATAAAAATAAAATATGTTAATCTTTAATATAAGGTTATTTTAGTTTTGAATGGAATAAATAATACCACTGAAATAAATTTTTTTTTTTACCTATAATAAAATAATTGACTATAAGTGAATATATAAGTATATAACTATCACGTACTATTTTAATATTAAATATTGTTCAATTTGTGATGAATTAATTAGTTAATTTTTTTAAACATACATTTTTAGTCAAAACACTATATTCTATTAATTAAATATTACTTAATGAACTTCAAAAACATAAAACTGGATATGCCAGGAAATGAAAAAAAAAGTATATTAAATATAAAATTGTTCTTAATTATTAATCACGGTTATAAAATCTTTAATAACTTGATATATAGTTAAAACCTAATAGTTTGTAGAAAATAATTTTATAATTAATCATACTTAACAAGTGTATACCTAATTAACCATTTGAAATATACTTAAATATTTAATATGATCAAATTTTTATATTGTAATTTTATTAGTTTGTTCCTTTCCTTGTAGAATGTTGATTAAATTGAGTAATTAATAATAGTTTTCAAACACTATTTATCCGCATATGAATGGTAGTATGATGTTCAAGTTATATAAATTACATTCAATTATATGCTAGTATAATGTTTTATTTATGTTTTATATACTTAATAATTTCAGTTTCTACTCATAGGATCAATAATATTAACCTAGAAATTTAAATTGCAATTTTTTAAATATTTAATTAACTTATATGCGGGTTCTTATTATTATGAAAAGTAAACTTTATTAGTTCTTATGCTAAATAAACTATATAGTACATATTTTCAATAATATATATAAATGAAATTTATCGGTATCATACAAAATAATAATATTGTGGTTACTTATCAATGATTAGATTCATAACTGTACACTTTATTCCAAGTCTATTCCTATCATTATTGTGCCACCAAACAAAGGAAAACATCAAATTCCAAGTATTCACATCATAACAACCAAAAAGAGGTCATATTTATTCTTAGAATTTCATTCCAGTAATGTTATTCTAGGAATAACAATTCCAAAAACCAAACGACCCGTAAAAGTATTGTAGGCTGAACACAAACATTAAAATTAAAGAAATTGAAACTCCCCTAATATCATAGATTGAGGAAGGTTCTCTTCCTCATACTTGAGCTTGAACAACGGGGGGTTAGCGTTTTCTCACACTTGCATCCAAGCAAGAGTCCAACCTTGGAAAATAGATAGTACCACACAGAAAAGATATCACCTGCACACACTCACAAAAACTACCACAAAATGCTTGCAAAAGCGTTTGTATAAATGCACGGGCTCCATTGCCCCTTCTAAATAAAAGAAAAAACAAACATAAACCAGAAGAAACAAAAACATAAATTTAACCACTGGGTTGCCCCAGTCAGATGTCCTCCTTATAGTCTTTGGCTAGATTCTTGCTTCGTTATCACGGATCAAAAATAAAAGTAAGGCAACGCCTTTACCGGGGAAAATGAAGTGACTAGCAATCATAAACTAGTCCACCTGAATCAAAGCAAAACGTACCTCACAAACAAAATAGAGAAAATCAATACTCCACAAAACCTAATGTTTGAGGGAGGTATGACCGCTAACGTATTTCTAATAGGAGAGACCATTGGTGATGATCGTCTTTCTTCCTCAAATTCAAGGACATGAACGTTCTCCTCCTATGTAAGGCTCTTAGAGGCAAGGTTGAAATTGCTGAAGAATTGGTGTGGTGGGATTTTCCTCAGATTCGAGGATATAAGCTTCCTCTTCCATGGGTGAGGCTCAATGGAAAAATATGTTCTGGCAGATAATGTGTTTGTAGATGCTGTTGTAACTTCTTCATCTATGAACTCGATCGTAACTGGCACTTCTACCGGCTCGCAGGTAAGTGTAGACAAATATCTTCAAATTTTAGTTGCTTCTCTTGTTAGGGATGGATAGGGAGGGGAACATAAATTAAAAAATTTGCTTCTCCTCTTCTATAGATAACAACCTCCTGATAAGTTTATCCTTCTCTTCATCAAAGCGTAGCGTCAAAAGTATCTGACTCGAATCGATCTCATCCTAGGAGTCACCACTAGAATCTTATAGCGGCTCGGCCTGACTCGGGAGGAATTCGTCTGGCCCCTCTGTAGATTGCTGTTGTTCTGATTGAAATAGTAATATCCCAACTGATTTTTTGTACTGCGTAAGTAGCCTGCTCAATTGCCCCAATATAGTTCTCGATTGGATTGTTGAGGGTGTTGATAATCAGCGACCAATCTCTGATAAGAGGATACCTCCTTCTGCTACACATCCTTTCGAATTCAGCCAACAATCTTAAACCTCATCCTTGCCGCTCTCCGTCGTAAAAAATTAGCCTACAAAAATAAAATAAAAAAAGTAGAAAATAACTAAAAAACATAAAACAAAGTTAACTAAATAAAATAACAAAGAAAAACAAAATATAATTACAAGAGAATTGCTAAAATAAAATAACAAATAATAAATAAAAACAAAAAAAAAAAATGAAAAAATAAAAAATAAATAAAAAATGAAAATAAAAATAAAAACCAAAAAAATAAAACAAAACCAAATTTAAATAGAATGATCAAACTAGAGAGAAAATTAAAAAATAAAAGAGACACAAAGTTCCTGAAAAATAAAACTAAGATCAATGTATTAAACAAAAGTATAAAGAAAAAATAAAACCTAGACAAATTAATAGAAAAAAAAGTAAACAAAAAAAAAGAATAATAAAACAATCTCAATCAAATTAAATAAACCTGTCAATTAACCATGTCATAGATCCCCGACAAAGGCACCAAAAACTTGTAGCAGAAATATATTGCTATTTCTACCTAAGCAGTGTACCTATTGTTTTGTGGAATTGTGATAAAAGTGGAGGTTGTCGATCTCGGGGACCTCATTCAATAAATTGACAATTTATTAATCTAAATGAGAAACTAAACTAAGAAAACTGCAAAATGTCACTTTTTTAGGGTTTTCTCGATTAAACTAAATTACTGACTTAATGAACAAACATAAAATAATAAGACAATTAAAATAAACTGAGTGAACAGATAGAGATTAAAACTCTAAATCTAATAGAGCACCCCGGATTGCTTAACAAACCTTCACTTATTAATAAACTCCTCCCTAATTCTACAATAAACTCACGAATCTTAATTAACTTGTTGACCGGTCCTTGTACAATGAATCCTAACTGACAGAAATAACAAGCCGCAAACCATTCCCAAGTCAATTATAACAAATCGCTTTATTACCAATTCTGTCGGAGACTTATTAACCTATAGGCAGGACCATACTTGAAATAACCCTAACCTTTAAAATATAATTAAATGATCTATTAATGATCTAAGATGATTATTAAACATCTAAATATTATTGGGGAACAATCTAAAAGATCTCAACAAGGCAAAACACGCCTTAAGATCGGTAAAGCCAAAAATGTGCTTTAAGACACCATAAAGATTGTATGACCTCAAATAGGATCCAAAGTGGATTCCTAAGTATTATAATGAAGCAAGGAACACAATAAAACCATTCTCAAGGAGAACTAAGCTCAGGGACACCCTGTGACACAAAAATGTGCGCTAAAACACCTTAAAGCACGTTTTTGTGAGATTGCCTTCTAAATTGATTTTTAATGGGCTTAAAAATTATAATTACCTAACATATGATACTTTATCATATTATATCATTAGGAATTTAATTCCAAAAATTTACGAATTTTTACAAATTAATATTAAAATATTAATAAAACCCTAAAGTGGGGCCCGCATGAGTCAATATTGACCAAGCATGGTCAATGGTCAATTAATTGACCCATTTGGACCATGGAGATCGGCTGAATAAGAAATAATAGAGGAGACAGCATACAATGATTATGGGACAAGATACTACCTAATACCTTTACTTTTTGAAAATAAGTTTACTTTTTACATTATTTCAAACTTTACCCATCTCCTCCTCCTTCCTTGTCCGATTCCACCTTGCCCAGCCGAGTTCCTCCCTTCCTAAGAAGCTCTCAAGTCTGTTCTTGAGCATGGAAGGCAAACCTAGCTCCTAAGCTCTTAATGTAAGTGTTTTAATGTCATATTATTAGCTCTTTTTCTTCATCTCTTCACTACCAACACCTAGATTTCGTGGCTCATCAATTCCTATGCTTATTCTCAGTGTTCTAAGTTAGAACAAGAGCTAAACTCGGTTGAGACCAGTAGAGGGACCAAGGTGTTCAAATCTACATTTTAAGGTAAAAACATACCTTAAGCCTCTCAATCTTTCAAGCGGTTTCTTCCTCTGATTTTTATGATTTATACACTCATAATCTTCATATTTACATGTTCATTCAGTTGGTTAGCCATTTGGAGCAAGGGTGGTCGAGATCCAAGAGAAATACTCTCTTTTTAAGGCATTTTTCCAAGGTAAAACCTAATAACAAGGTAGCTTGTGTGATCTAGCTATTTCCTATGTCAATATAGTAGATCTAACACCTTGTGGTGTGTTTGGTTCAGGCCGAAAACACCTAGAAGTTCCCTTGCATTTTTAAGGTGATTTTTGCCTTAAATCTTACATAATTACTCCTTATGGTTAAGCTCAAGCTTGGAGTGTAACCATATCTTGTTTTTGTGTATTAAACATGTCTAAATCAAGTGGTGAATTTTCCTACAAGTGACCGAGCCCATACAAGGAATAATCAAGGTATAAACACCTTAAACCTATGATTTTATAATTTTTAAGCATATATATATGGCCGAGAGTGAAGTTACACATATAGGTCATATTGACCTAAAAATGGAAAAAAAAAAATGGCTAAGATAAATTAAGCTAGTCATTTAAGAGATTTAATTAACATAATGGTCAAATTATGACATTATGTGGAAAAATAATTAAACTAAGGTGAGGCCGAATATATATGCTATATTTTGAGACATTTATTGTGTAATTTATTTGCAAGTTCAAGGTTGTAATAAGGCCATGTCATTAGGCCATTTTAAGTTAAGTTTATAAGCTTATTTAGTTTATTTATGCTTATAATTAAAAATTGGGGCCAATTCGTAATTACTAGGAAATTAGAAAGTCGTGGGCTTAATTTAGAGCAATTTAGGATTTTTAAATGAATTTAATAAAAATTATAACATTTTATAAAGCTTTGGGTCAAAATTGTAAAAATAGAAAAGTATAGGTTATTATTAGTGATTACCGAAAAATTGGTTCCCATTTGGTATTAGAAGTCAAAGTTGACTATATAGGAGACTTTGACCAAGTTTGGAAAATTTAAGAAGTTAAAATACTACCTTATAATAAGATACTTATTAAATTGTAAAAGATTTATAAGACTTGGGGTGGTATTGTGATTTCCGAAAACTTGGGGTACTAAAAGGAGTTTAGTACAAACCTTAAGTTATTAGGAATTTTAGGAATTGATTTGGTTAAATTTGGAGTTAATATGAATTAAATAAGTATAATACAAGGTATTTCATAATATTGTTACAAATGGGTAACATATGTGGTAAAATTGAGATTTAGAGAAAGTATAAGGTTAGGAATAATGTTTATAACCTTTTGGTATAGTTTGGCGATTTTTGGAATTATATACAAGGTTTTATGAGGACATATGTATAATATATGGTTTTAATGGAATTAGGAAACTATATGTTATAAAGAGGGGAAATTGGTGAATATAGAAAGTTAAGTGGTGGAAAAATAATTTAAGTAGACCATGGGGTCTGTTCGGTTATCTTGAGAAAATATAACCATGGGTTATAATTATATTAAGGAATAAGGATTATAATATAAGGTATATACTATAAGTGTAACAAGGAAATATAATTTGGGGTTGATTGGTAAATTATGGAAGTTTGGTGGGAATTAATTAATACCGAGAGTTTTAAGTGCTGTTTGGTATTTATTAACAATATATATAACTACAGGTTATAATTGTTTTAATGACATAGTTGTCAAAATATATGTTATATAACTATAATATAACATAGTATAAATTATGTGGTGGATTTTGTAAATAATTAAGGAACATAGGTGCTGTTCGGAAATATTAATATTTTGAATGAAATTTATAATATGGTTTTAATGTTATAAGAATTATAACATTTATAATATAGAGGTATTCATTAAAAAAGAATGAATATATATTATAAGACTTACCATATAGGAAATGGTTTCATAAATACATACACATAAATAAATATGTGTGTGTGGTGGAAAATATAATATGGTTTAATGACCATATTTTTCATAATTAAAATGACATATGATAAAGGGAAAAGAATTACAAACGTTGGATATGTAATGTTAGGACTGTGCATGTGATAATAAGGATTGATAATGCAAAGTATTGTTTATCACATTGAATTGGGGAAAAAGAAAAAAAAAGGAGAGAGAAACAAACCTTAGAAAAATAAATACTAAGGTGAGATGTATGGTGTATGACAAGAATCATACATGCAATATAAAACAAACTATATGATGTACAAACATACATTAGGTTACATGCTGTAACACCCCTACCGCTAATACCGTCATTACTGTACAAATACTTACCTTCACAGCGGATACTCCTTACACAACGGCGGGTGTACAATGCCGTTAGTCACCCACGTGACTAACAAGGCAAGTTACAATACTACATACTATCGGTCTGATGAATATGAACATACCGAGTACTCTAAACAATACAATACTTCCATTGCATACTCATCCATAATCCAATTACACTCCAATACATTACTATACCGAGTATACTACAATCCTTAAATTACCGATACAGTTTAAGCTTCCAAATTCGCATTACAATACAAGTACCAATCCCTACTA
The DNA here is from genome assembly GCA_023374045.1 of Limonium bicolor. Taxonomy (NCBI): domain Eukaryota; kingdom Viridiplantae; phylum Streptophyta; class Magnoliopsida; order Caryophyllales; family Plumbaginaceae; genus Limonium; species Limonium bicolor. Next base: position 265,257,275 of record CM041780.1, read on the forward strand.
TACAACTACCCATGCTTACGTAGCAGTCCCCGTCCTACTCTCTCAAACGGTGATCAGCTTCGGGTACCTGCACACTAAAAACGGTCCCCCGAGGGGTCAGCTTACGCTGCGCATGAAATTCGCATATACCGCGTGCTAACCGCGGTACGCCGACTACTTTGGGTCGGATATACATGGAGTTCATTTTACATGCATACATACATACTATTACTACACAATACATTCATCAATACTTACATTCACATACAAGGTTCAATATCTACTAAGGAGGACAATTCGATAGTCGACCGTTCGTATTAGTTCTTACTCGTTACTACTTCGGGGTGGTTCGATATTCATTACTCTACTCGTACCTGCTCCTTACTTGTTACTCATTACTTTACTCTTACATACTCGTCACTCCATGCTCATACCCTTACTCGTACACACTCCTTATTCCATATTCGTTACTACACTCGTACATACTCACTACTCAATGTTCCGTACTTACTCATACATACTCAATACTCAATACTCGGTACTTACTCATACATGCTCATACTTGCGCAATACTCAATACTCATTACTTTGGTCTCTGGGCGGAGTCATACACAAGACTCGCCACCGGGCCTACAATTCAAAGGCTATACACTTAGCTCCTCAAATATACGATTGTCCATTTCTACCGGACTACTCAAATTCCCAACACTCCTCTCATGGAGTATCTTACAATCTCATGGATTAGCCTAGAAGTATCTCTCTTGATAACCTCCACTGCTTAGGGAATTACTATCGTCTTGTATTCTCGCTTTAAGGGTTTCCCCAACGTATCGAATACTCTCATGTTCGGGACATTTCTTACATCAGTCGGGTCCTCTCATAGTGGGTCGGCTAATTGCTAAGGGTTTGGAGATCCCTCATCATTCTTACTACTCTCATGGTTCATGTCTTGCACCAGGATTAATTCCTCTATTAGAGGTTACTTATATACTTCCACTACTTTTTCTTTGTGGATTATTCATTTCGGTTCTCCTACCGTTATCGGGAGGTTATTACTCCCGTACACTCTCTCACATTCTAGTGAGTTCATTGGTTGCGTCAACGTTCGTTGGTTCGTTAGTTTAGTGCGTTTCTACATTCCGTTAGTTCACTCCATGACTCTTACTACGAGTCACTACACAAGGAGACTCATCTATGAGTCGGTCTACGCACTAAGTGAGGCCACACAATCAATCAAGAAGGTTAGCTCATACAAATACAACAAAACATACAACGAAAGGCAATAAACCGTTTTCATGCTTTAGTCTTGATTAGCCGGCATACAGCACACAAATCAACGTAACTCGGTTAGCATACGGGGCATGAGAAAATCATACCTTTCACCGGGGTTAGCTTTACCGTGTGTTCCCTTGTTCCTTGGTTCACACTTGGTCCACTGATAATGTTTCCAACATTGTTATTATACTAGGTTCATACAATACACAAGTAATTACTACTCCCGTACTTACCCCGTTATCCCGGTATACTTAGTTTCGCTAATGTCAAACTATGTCCTTACTTCCCATTCATTCCTACACTTGTTTACACTTCTTAGGACCTTTAAATATCACCAAACAAGGCCTTAACAACTTCTAAAACCATTACCAATCAATTCCCCATGTTTAGAACCCTTAAAAACACTCTGCTGAATTCTGGGGTGGTCCGGGACTTGGTCCGGACCCTAAGTCCCGGACCAATGCTTCTCGTACTTTCGGCTGATTTTTAGACCTGGTCCTGGACTTGGTCCTGGACTTAAGTCCCGGACTAATTCCTGCATTCGCTCTCGGGCCTTTTTTTGAAGCGGTCCGGGACTTGGTACATATCCTAAGTCCCGGACCCTGCTAAAAACTGCTATTAAGGTCATTTTTCAACCCCAAATCAACCCTTAATCCACCCCTAATCATTCCATAAACTTTCCACAAGTTTCCTACATAATTAAACACCTCAAAACCTACTTAAACCACCTCAAATCCTTGGTCCAATCCATACTCAACTTCTTGCCCAATTTCTACAATTTCCATTCTCATTTGTGATAACTTGCACACTTGTGCATTTATACACTTTCCTTTGCACTTTGCATCTTGTCCTAACTTCATTTTACCATACCAACTCATTCCTATACATATGCACTACCTATACCCAAGTCAAATCTCCATCTTCAAGATTACAAGCACTAACTCTTCTCTTGTTTTTCCAATGCATTTCACATGCTATTTGCTACAGATTTTACACCCATTTATTCTCATCTTACAACTACCATTCCAAGGTTACTAAACATCTCTACTCCAATACACACCTTGGTTCTCCCATCACCAAGTCATTCTAAGGCACAATTCCTACTAAAATTTCGCCATAGTTCACCTACTTTCCTTACTATCCACACATATCGTTTCTTATCCAATCATTCCTATTCTAGCCACACCCGTACAAGGTCCTACCAGCACTCAAAACAACTCAATACATCAATACTCCATCAATCAACAATCCCAATACTCATACACACATTATTTGGCTCTAAAGCCTACAATCCACATACTTGCTCCCAAATTCTCAAACTTCCACAACAACAATACTAATGTACATACTCCAATTACTTGGCTCTAAGGCCTTCATTACACACACATCTTACAAATCCCTTTCTAATTCATCCAAGTACATTCTATTACAGTTTTGAGTTCATTCATTCCTTACCCATTCCCAAAATTCAAATACATTAGATTAGTAGTTAAGGTAGATTTCCTTACCTTGAGTATTCAACTCCTCTTTTAAATTCTCCTCCTCTCTCTCTCCTCTTGATGCAAAATCGGTCAAGGCAATGTGGTTGCCCAACTCCAACCAAAAATTCAAGTAAAGGAATGAGCTTAAGTAAAACACTTAATCTCATTGACTAAGGATGCTTAAGGCACTAATTAAGAGATTACCTTGTGAAACCCTAGAGTTGGTTTCTTGCCATAAATCAAAAGAGGGCTCTAATCCACCATTGGAGGCTTGGAAGGATGCTCAAAACAAGAAAAGAACAAGGCATTAAAAGATGCCAAATCGGCCAAGGCATGGAAATGGAGAAAATAAGTTTTTCTCTTGAATCTTTTTACCTTAAGTGGAAGAGGAGACTCCAAGCTTCAAGAATATGTAATTTACTCTTCAAATGCCCAAAACCCATGGAGATGAAACTCATCCTTTCGAATTTTGAAAAGAGGGAATGATAGAGGAGGATGAGGGGAGTTCAAATATGTAATTATTTTTGTGATTGGAGCATGAATGGAGCTTGTACAAGGAGAGGAAGTGGGGCTGCCATGGAGGAGCTTCAAAATCGCCATACTTGGCTGGAGGAGGAAGGAGAGTTCAGATGGGGGGAAAGAAAAACGTGAGTAGAGAATAGGAATGGGAGAGAGACTAGTTTTTTTTTTACTTTTGTACTTGTTTTACTTTATTGGTTTGTCATTTAGTGAATTAGAAAAGTAAAGAGAGTGAGAGGGGGAGCAAATCGACAGCCTCACACACCCACCTTACTTTTCTGATTTTTATTTCTAAATGGGACACATTATTTTAGTTTATTTACACTTACACCCCACAACTTCCCGTTTTTGACAGTTTCACTAACCGGAACCCGTTTTCCGAATTTTCTCGTTCCTTTATTTTTATTGTTTATTAAGCTTCCGTTAATGCTTAATAATAGTTATTTAATGATGTATAATTTTTACGGGTTCATTTGACCACTTAAAATCACGTTTTCGGGTTTCCTCGAAAAACGTGCGCTAAAGCTCTATTAGCGTTTTAATACTTTATTTGGATCCGTTTTCTTCAGGAGTTGTTCCCATATATTATTTGGGTCTTATTAAGCCCTAGGAATCCACATAATACGCTAACCGAGGTCTCGTACCTCCTATGGTTATTTAACACTCCTTTAGCGTTTTTCGCTTTTTAAAGCGTTTCTTTATTTCTTTTGGATTTATTTTCTTTATTACTTAGGCACTGTTAGGCCCTTAAATACGATATAAAAAATAATTTAATCACCATTTTTAAGTTCGGGGTATTTCACATGCGATAACAAAAGTTCAACTATAAAGTATTAATATACTCGACGTAACCACGCATGTGATATAGCGTTTTTCCTAATCCCGAGTTAAACCGAAAACCCGACAAACGTTATTAGTTAACAGCGGGGAATAAACCGGGGTAGATTAATAACGGTACGGGGTGCCGTAGTGTATTGTTAATATGAGATGCTGATGTATAGTGTGATGCATGTTGATAGATTGTTAGAGGCGTCTCGAGGATCTCCAGAGACTTTAGCTGATTCATACTCCACCGTAATACTCAGCAGTGTGAACGGTATGTTATTTATGTGGCTTGATTGTCTCTGAGGATTTCCTCAGTTCAGACATTGTGTGAAAATCTGTGATAAGATTGAATGTCTGCTTGTGAATTAATATGCTTGAGTTGTGTATTAATGCTGCTTTATTATTACTGTTGTGCGATAACAGTACCGTTCGTATATATGAACATATTATAAAACGAACTAGCGGCAATGATGCTATCTTATATGTGTAATATAAGGAACGTAAGTAAAACGTTGTAGCATTAGGATAATAAGATATATAAAATATCTGAGACTTATATACGGAGCATTGGCCTCTTTAACGCCGCTCTCGTATCTAGCACTGGATCCCGAGTCGACATACTCAGGATTGGACTACGACCTTGGTCTGCTGTGTTAGAAAAAAAAAGAATAGTAAAGCGATGCGATGGTATAGATAAGTTTATCAAGGATGTGGCTCTTGCTGTGAACTGTGATCCATTAACGATACTAGGACACCGTGTGGTAGCCGTAAGTATCTGGATAAATTTCCAACGAACTACAGATTGTTCGTAGGACGGAGACTCTACCGCTGGAGTGGCTATTGCCGTGGGTGACCCGCCATAAGAGATGGGTAACTTAGAGACACGTCGTTCTAACGAGACGTTGTCATTAGACATGACTGAACAATTACGAACGACTATATTAACTCGTACATTAGGCGAACATTATTTGGGCTTGCATGCCAAAGACGAGTTCATACTCGTTTATAATTCTCGTTACTTCGCCTTGTTGTTCATTGGTTGTGCTTTGTGGTTATGTGTGGTATGTTGGTGGATTTGTTTGAACGAGCCATTGTGCTCATATTGTGTGTTGTGAACTGGTTGTGTCGAGTCACCGTACTCATGTGTGGATTGTGGTTGGGTGTCTGGTCGAGTGAGTCGCTGAACTCAATTATGAATATTAAGTGTTTGTTGGAATGGAGTCTCTGTACTCATATAAGCGCTGTAAACGCTTTCAGTGGTTTATTACGATGCGATGTGTGAAGCCGGGGGCTTGTTTGTTATTTGAGATTACTGCAATATATATTGTTGTTTTACAGTTTCAACATTGAACTATTTGTATGGAAACGAATTGCATACTCTCGACCAAATAACTGAATGGTCCGAGGGTGCATGACAGTCAGGTAATAACATACTCAGCAGGGGCTGATTCCATACCACAAACTACCATTTTTGCAGGTATGCAACTTCCGGTGTCGGCAAAGAGAGTGACGCGCTGGGTAGTTTGATTACAGTTATTTAAACATGCACTGTTGCATTTTAATACGAACCTAGAAACATGTATAGGTTTTGGATACGTAGAAAGCTCACTGTGAATGTATTTTATATTGGTTTTGGGAGTTTAGATCTATCTCTTGTTGTCACTGCGAGAAAATGTTTCGTATTTAAGAGCTTATCAGGAAGCACGTTATTACTCGTATGGGCGAGCAAGAACGGTGACCAGTAGTCAATTGTTGAGATTACCGCTGCGATTATATTGTTAAGTAAGATGATTAGGAGCCGAATAGAGTAGGGGTGTTACAAAAGTGGTATCAGAGCGGAGTACCGCTCTGATGACAAGAGATAGTAGGATTTATACAGTGAGCATAGGTTTTGGGAATACGGGAAACGTTGTGAGGATACGTGACCTTGCGGGGTTGATGCAATGCTTAAAGCTTGCACACCATAACCGTGGAGGCACTTCAATAATAAATGACCGAAACTACGGTATTAGACCAAGTAAAGGTCTAACCCGTCCTCTTGACTTATGTCAGAGAGAGGTCAGGGTAACAGTACTAAGGAAGAACACGGAGCAGCGGAAGGTGGTGAAGGTCCAGCAACCCCAAGTAACGCGAAGATGGTATGAACCACTCGCACTTGATGGGAGAGCATCCCGGAAAATTTGCAATGGTACCCCACCCGCCGCAGCCCGTATCCCGAGTACTATCTAGTGAGGCAATGAAATGAGAAACACCACGGAGATAACTCTCCTGATCGGAAAGACCCGATGTGGATGCTAAGAAGATTATGTTAAATGTAGAAAATAAGACTTGTGTTTTGATGTAATGCTTAGGACCGGGGGTCCTGGTAATGACATAATGTCTACCATACGAGGATGTGATAAATAATGGACCGAGTTTGAGGAGAAAATTTCCTGTAGGACTAATGGGGCTAACTTGCTATGAGCAAAGCAACCCTGTCCTATATCCAAGAAAACACTGGTCAGTGCGCTTGGGGGAAAAGGAAGTGGAAACGACGAGTAATGATTAGTTTAAAGATATGTAATAGATGGAAGGAATTACCTTTTTGAAGTCTCACCCGAAGCGAGTAACTCTAAACCATGCAACACTGAAGGTTCAAGATGGCCCGACGTGCATGAGGAGAAATCTTGAGAACTGTAGGAACAAGAACTCGTCAAATTGCTATCATGCAACGCCTCGTGAGGAAAGTAAGACTTTATTACCATGACAAGCTTGTGGGAACGAGTGCGGGAGTGAGACTATATAAATTTGAATAAGAACTTTTGACTTGAACAGGAACCCGACTAGGGAATAGCACTGCACTGACACACCGTACCGGTGGCGCAGGCTGCATGGCGCACTTGCCACTGCAAGTGCCACACTAACCAAAGTACTAAATTTCAACCTACCTTGCGCACTTGCTACAGCAAGTGCAGCGACAGTAAACTAACCCTAAAGGACGTGGTGGTCCAGGCGGTTACCAATAAAACACTAAATCTTATGTAAGTCCGTAATGCAATAAAGCAGGACACAACCTTCTTAAGGGCAGGGGTACGAAACCCTTGGGTTTGAGGTCGATAGAACCTCGAGAAGACCTAGCCGGTCTGACCATTAAACCAAAAAAAAAACAATACACCATTTAGTAGAATATTAAAAGGGGAGTGAATGAGAATAACAATAGTTAGTGCCTACAAGTCTAACCCCAGTGCCGGTATGGACATTAAACGTCAACCATTACCGGTGGGGAGTGACGGGTCTTCAGGACCAGCATAACCATATTTAGAGAGTGCGTGACACTCGTGGTTAAACCACTACGATTGAACATTGCCAGAGGGCAAGAAGTGAGCTATATGAGGCAGGACCTTTTAAAAAAATAATAATAGGCAGATGTGAACGTGCAATAAAAAGGGGCCGATGTAATGCCCGCACCACACACGCCGGAGGTGTCGTGATCCATTATGCTGCTAGACTCCCGTATGGAGGGCAGTGGATATAAACTAAAAAGTGAAAATTGCCTGATGACGGAAGATACCGTTACCTCAAAGAGGATGGAGGAAATATGAGTTGAATAAGAGTAAGGACCACACAATGAAGAGGAATGATTAGCGGAAACCACTAAGTTGTGGGCACCCAATTGTAACCTCAGGAGAAAGTATTAAAACCAACTAGGAATAAATTAAACAAGACTAACAATCATTTAACTATCAGAATCAGTATTGAGGCTGAATATCGTATGGCATAGGCCTACGGAGGGATACCTTAGTACCACCAAAGTGACCCAAAACTAGGGGAAAAAGGGTGATGAATCACAAGTACTGATTAATCAGACTAACGGGACTACCATAAGACAGGGGAAACCCGAGGTGTCAATCTTTATCATGGAGTCCGGAAACACCATAGGGTGTAACCCAATAGATTGGGTGGAGTTCGAATACTGAAAACTCATATCTGAAGGCGTTAACAGCCTAGGAGTGAACGGGAGAGGTAATAAGTAGTTACTGAACCCCACTCACAGATACCAGATGGCGAGCATGTGGAAACCAGAATTAGGGCGATAAGTCGCAAACACATATCTTAGGGAAGGTAAAGGAAACACACATTAATAAACGAAACCATAGAACCTAATATTAGGGCCATTCTGACATCAAAGGTTAAGAATTGGCAGCATAGTCACTTAAACATAAATTACCGGGACTAAGAGTACGATAATCACCGGGTACGAACGCTACGAGTGCACTAAACGAGACATGGGACGACCGCACTCCTAGGAGCTTGTGGGCATGACAAACTATATTAGGTTGGTTGGGTAAGTAGTAATGTATCAGTATGGTACCCCATGCATGTAAACGAGTAGTGTAGGACCCAGGAGGTAATCAACTCTACGTCTAAGTCAGCGAATGGAACTCTGACTAGGTAAACCATGTAACGACGAGAGAGATCTCAGTCAAACTAGCAAGGTTAGGAAAATCAAGGATAGCTTGATAATAAAGTGACATAAGGTCGCAACTCCACAGTGGAGGAGTTAAACATAAGTTTTGGGGATTTTAGTAAACGAGGAAACTAAGGCCAATTTAATGGTAATGGCAAGTTGAACCCATGAATGAGAAAAGGAATTGTGGTATTTAAGGAAGTTATCTTAGAGAAACCCTTGTGATTATAGATGCTACCCAAAAAGGGGGCACAAAGAGAGTTATACCACGCGCTGAGGGCGCTGCGATGATGTCGCATTAAATAATAATAACCACATGCTCAAGCCATAAACGTTAGTATGTAGTACCAATTAGGTTTGAACAGAGAATGAATACCAAGCTAAAACCCACAGTCGTGCAAACCGCAACGGCGGATAACCGTCCAATCGACTGGTACATGGTGCGCAACAAGCAACCATTAGAATAACTGTTAACCGAATTATGCTGGTAAGAATCAGAAGGTGGAACATCAGATAAACAAATGGATTCCCCTAATCGAGAAGAGAAATGAACCATATAGATGGACACTAAAGTGCCAACACACGAGGGATACGAGTTCACACTAGCAAAAGCAGACCTACAAGGTACCCAAAGAACGAACTCATTCCAGAGGGAGATAACTTAGAGTCATGAGGCGCCAGTTAGATGCGCATATCAGACTACTACTGCAAGCACTAGATGTTAGAGCATAGCTCGACAACCCTTTTACCGAAGGATAGTTCGGTAGGGTGGCATGAACTCATGGGAATATACCATGAGCATGTATAGAATTCAGGAGAGCTGAATAAAATGGCTAAATTGAAAGAATAAGCGTGTGTGACTAACGATACCACGCAGCCGAATAAATTACACCATTCCCATAATTATGGAAGACTGTGTAGAAAACACCGTCACATGGACTTGGAACGGACATGAAACTACTACCTAAAAGGGGTAAACTAACCATATAGTAGTTGGGCAGACTGCTTGCGGAGCGAGTGGGCCCATATTGCTTAGGTTTGACATACCTAGCAGGCTTGAGGAACACAAATGATGTGTTTACATCTTCCGATCAAACCGTATATGAATACATACACCTAAGCGAGGTAGGCGGTATAACCTGAGGGGCTAAAGCCCGACCCTATGGAAAAAGGGGTAATGAAATATGTAACACATTAGTGCATGAATAATCCCACTGGAATGGAACATCTTGAACTTATTACTTCACGATGATATATTCGTAGATTACGTGGGCGTAATCATTTTAAGGGGGGTAGAGCGATTAAAATATACCGTACGTAGGAGTACGTAGCGCATGGTACACATGCAGCAAACACTATTATTGTACGTAGAGTACAAGTGTTACGATTGTGTTATGTTACTTGAGGTAATATTGTGATGTATTATGTGTATGAACATAAATATATTTTAGTTCGCATTAGTTATGGCGAATAGGAAAGGGAGAACAGATAGAGTGTTCTTATCCTAATTCCGATTATTTATGCAAACGTTGCGAACACTAAACACATAAACGCCTAACTTGTTATCTCCGGTTGAGAGTTCAAGTAGGTCTATCTGGTAGCTTCGATGGGAGATGGCAAATAAAAGGAGTAGAAAGCTCCATATCATATGATTTGTGACTCGGTATGAAACCGAGTATTGGAATGCGATGAGTGAGTCGGCATGAGACCGATGTATAGCCTAGTGGAGGTAAAACCTCTAGGAATTGTATGAATAATTATAAGTCGAGTGAACTTGGTACGTGGTTAGGATACATGACCCTATATGCCGGTGATTAGGTTAATTACACTAGTTGACTTGTGTATCTATGGGATACGAGGTGGTAAATATCAAGAGGAAACGAGATTAGAAGTGAATAAACAATTGATTGATTGAATTTGACGTGGGAAGTTGAACTTGATCCTGGTCCGATCAAGGGAAACCGAACACAAATTGAGGTGAGAGATAGTTCAACACTGACGCTGACCACGTCGGGGTTGAATGATTCTCGAAACTTCCTACAAGTGGACACAGATATGAATGGAAATTGGAATTTAGGCGTCACTCGAAGAGCCGTGGACCGTGGAGTCCTTCGCCATTAGACCGGTGTGTCTGCGAGTGACATCACCCAGAGAGCCGTGGACCGCAGAGCCCTTTGTCATTAGACCGGCGTGTCTGTGGGTGACTAAGGAAATAAGGTGACTGCCCGAGGAGCCGTGGACCGCAGTGTCCTTCGTTATGATCAAACCGGTGTGTCCGCGGGTAGTAGACGTTGGTTGGGTTGGGGATCGTCAAGTCCTGGTCTTTAAGACTGCTTCCCTGTGAGTTGTCAACGTTAACTATATGTGCACACATACATGTGGAATGATGTGTGAGTATCCTCGCGAGATACTAACATGTAGATAGGGATGCGTGGAGTATCCCTTGCAAACACCTTTGAGTACTTTATGAGTTTTGCACCTTGTCTAGTGCTGTGTACCATGAGTTTTGCACCTTGTCTAGTGCGGTGTACTATGAGTTTTGTACCTGGTTGAATATATATATAGTACCGCTGAGTACTTTTGTGGATGAATTTGATGTGCACCTTGCTTAGTGATGTGATATGATTGAGTTTATACCATGAGTTGGCTATTTGATATATGCTGTATGTATAGACTAGGTCTGAACCTAGTGGGAGTTACTCCCTAGCAATGGATTGTTTGGTTACTTAGTGGAACTTGATTCCTTAGGTGAACTGTAGAGGATTAAGGACTTCGGGACGAAGCCTTTTTAAGGGGGGTAGACTGAAATAACCCTAACCTTTAAAATATAATTAAATGATCTATTAATGATCTAAGATGATTATTAAACATCTAAATATTATTGGGGAACAATCTAAAGATCTCAACAAGGCAAAACACGCCTTAAGATCGGTAAAGCCAAAAATGTGCTTTAAGACACCATAAAGATTGTATGACCTCAAATAGGATCCAAAGTGGATTCCTAAGTATTATAATGAAGCAAGGAACACAATAAAACCATTATCAGGAGAACTAAGCTCAGACACCCTGTGACACCAAAAATGTGCGCTAAAACACCTTAAAACACGTTTTGTGAGATTGCCTTCTAAATTGATTTTTAATGGGCTTAAAAATTATAATTACCCTAACATATGATACTTTATCATATTATATATATTAGGAATTTAATTCCAAAAATTTACGAATTTTTACAAATTTAATATTAAATATTAATAAAACCCTAAAGTGGGCCCGCATGAGTCATATTGACCAAGCATGGTCAATGGTCATTAATTGACCCATTTGGACCATGGAGATCGGCTGCAATAAGAGAGGAGACAGCATACAATGATTATGGGACAAGATACTACCTAATACCTTTACTTTTTGAAATAAGTTTACTTTTTACATTATTTCAAACTTTACCCATCTCCTCCTTCCTTCCTTGTCCGATTCCACCTTGCCCAGCCGAGTTCCTCCCTTCCTAAGAAGCTCTCAAGTCTGTTCTTGAGCATGGAAGGCAAACCTAGCTCCTAAGCTCTTAATGTAAGTGTTTTAATGTCATTTTTAGCTCTTTTTCTTCATCTCTTCACTACCAACACCTAGATTTCGTGGCTCATCAATTCCTATGGCTTATTCTCAGTGTTCTAAGGTTAGAACAAGAGCTAAACTTGGTTGAGACCAGTAGAGGGACCAAGGTTTTCAAATCTACATTTTAAGGTAAAACATACCTTAAGCCTCTCAATCTTTCAAGCGGTTTCTTCCTCTGATTTTTATGAGTTTATACCCTCATAATCTTCATATTTACATGTTCATTCAGTTGGTTAGCTATTTGGAGCAAGGGTGGTCGAGATCCAAGAGAAATACTCTCTTTTAAGGCATTTTTCAAGGTAAACCTAATAACAAGGTAGCTTGTTGTGATCTAGCTATTTCCTATGTCAATATAGTAGATTTAACACCTTGTGGTGTGTTGGTTCAGGCCGAAAACACCTAGAAGTTCCCTTGCATTTTTAAGGTGATTTTTGCCTTAAATCTTACATAATTACTCCTTATGGTTAAGCTCAAGCTTGGAGTGTACCATATCTTGTTTTTGTGTATTAAACATGTCTAAATCAAGTGGTGAATTTTCCTACAAGTGACCGAGCCCATACAAGGAATAATCAAGGTATAACACCTTAAACCTATGATTTTTATAATTTTTAAGCATATATATATATGGCCGAGAGTGAAGTTACACATATAGGTCATATTGACCTAAAAATGGAAAAAATGGCTAAGATAAATTAAGCTAGTCATTTAAGAGATTTAATTAACATAATGGTCAAATTATGACATTATGTGGAAAAATAATTAAACTAAGGTGAGGCCGAATATAATATGCATATTTTGAGACATTTATTGTGTAATTTTTGCAAGTTCAGGTTGTAATAAGGCCATGTCATTAGGCCATTTTAATTTAAGTTTATAAGCTTATTTAGTTTTATTTATGCTTATATTAAAAATTGGGCCAATTCGTAATTACTAGGAAATTAAAAGTCGTGGGCTTAATTTAGAGCAATTTAGGATTTTTAAATGAATTTAATAAAATTATAACATTTTATAAAGCTTTGGGTCAAAATTGTAAAAAGAAAAGTATAGGTTATTATTAGTGATTACCGAAAAATTGGTTCCCATTTGGTATTAGAAGTCAAAGTTGACTATATAGGAGACTTTGCCAGTTTTGGAAAATTTAAGAAGTTAAATACTACCTAAATACTATAATTAAATTGTAAAAGATTTATAAGACTTTTGGGGTGGTATTGTGATTTCTGAAAACTTGGTACTAAAAGGAGTTTAGTACAAACCTTAAGTTATTGGAATTTTTAGGAATTGATTTGGTAATTTGGAGTTAATATAATTAAATAAGTATAATACAAGGTAATTTCATAATATTGTACAAATGGGTACAATGTGGTAAAATTGAGATTTAGAGAAAGTATAAGGTTCGAAATGTTTTATAACCTTTTGGTATGTTTGGCGATTTTTGGAATTATACAAGGTTTTATGAGGACATATGTATAATATATTTTTAATGGAATTAGGAACTATATGTTATAAGAGGGAATTGTGAATATAGAAAGTAAGTGGTGGAAAAATAATTTAGTAGACCATGGGGTCTGTTCGGTTATCTTGAGAAAATATAACCATGGTTATAATTATATTAAGTGAATCAGGATTATATATAGGTATATACTATAAGTGTAACAAGGAATATAATTTGGGGTTGAATGGTAATTATGGAAGTTTGGTGGGAATTAATTAATGCCGAAGTTTTAAGTGCTGTTTGGTATTTATTAACAATATATATAACTACAGGTTATAATTGTTTTTAATGACATAGTTGTCACAATATTTTATATAACTATAATATACTAGTATAATTATGGTGTGGATTTTGTAAATAATTAAGGACATGGTGCTGTTCGGAAATATTAATATTTTTGAAATGAAATTTATAATATGGTTTTAATGTTATAAGATTATAACATTTATAATATAGAGGTTTCATTAAAAAAGAATGAATATATATTAAAACTTACCATATAGGAAATGGTTTCATAAATACATACACATAAATAAATATGTGTTGTGGTGGAAATATAATATGGTTTAATGACCATATAGTTTCATAATTAAAATGACATATGATAGGGAAAAGAATTACAACGTTGGATATGTAATGTTGTACTGTGCATGTGATAATAAGATTGATAATGCAAAGTATTGTTTATTTCACATTGAATTTGGGGAAAAAGAAAAAAAAGGAGAGAAAACAAACCTTAGAAAAATAAATACTAAGGTGAGATGTATGGTGTATGACAAGAATCATACATGCAATATAAAACAAACTATATGATGTCCAAACTACATTAGGTTACTGCGATAACAAAAGTTCAACTATAAAGTATTAATATACTCGACGTAACCACGCATGTGATATAGCGTTTTTCCTAATCCCGAGTTAAACCGAAAACCCGACAAACGTTATTAGTTAACAGCGGGGAATAACCGGGGTAATTAATAACGGTACGGGTGCCGTAGTGTATTGTTAATATGAGATGCTGATGCATAGTGTGATGCATGTTGATAGATTGTTAGAGGCGTCTCGAGGATCTCCAGACTTTAGCTGATTCATACTCCCCGTAATACTCAGCAGTGTGAACGGTATGTTATTCATTGCTTTGATTCTCTGAGGATTTTCCTCATTCAGGCATTGTGTGAAAATCTGTGATAAGATTGAATGTCTGCTTGTGAATTAATATGCTTGAGTTGCGTATTAAAGCTGCTTTATATTATACTGTTGTGCGATACCAGTAACCGTTCGTATATATGAACATATTATAAAATGAACTAGCGGCAATGAATGCTATCTTATATGTTAATTAAGGAACGTAAGTAAACGTTGTAGCATTAGGATAATAAGATATATATAACATATCTGAGACTTATATACGAGCATTGGCCTCTTTAACGTCGCTCTCGTAACTAGCACTGATCCCGAGTCGACATACTCAGGATTGGACTATAACGACCTTGGTCTGCTGTGTTTAAAAAAAAAAGAATAGTAAAGCGATTCGATGGTATAGATAAGATTATCAAGGATATGGCTCTTGCTTGAACTGTGATCCATTAACGATACTAGGACACCGTGTGGTAGCCGTAAGTATCTGGATAAATTTTCCAACGAACTACCGATTGTTCGTAGGACGGAGACTCTACCGCTGGAGTGGCTATTGCCGTGGTGACCCGCCATAAGAGATGGGTAACTTAAGACACGTCGTTCTAACGAGACGTTTGTCATTAGACATGACTGAACATTTCGAACGACTATATTAACTCGTACATTAGGCGAACATTATTTGGGCTTGCATGCCAAAAGACGAGAGTTCATACTCGTTTAATACTTCTCGTTACTTCGCCTTGTTGTTCATTGGTTGTGCTTTGTGGTTTATGTTGTATGGTTGGGTGGATTTGTTTGAACGAGCCCTTGTGCTCATATTGTGTGTTGTAAACAGGTTGTGTCGAGTCACCGTACTCATGTGTGGATTGTGGTTGGGTGTTTGGTCGAGTGAGTCGCTGACCAATTATGAATTATTAAGTGTTTGTTGGAATTGAGTCTCTGTCCATATAAGCGCTGTAACGCTTTCAGTGGTTTATTACGATGCGATGTGTGAAGCCGGGGCTTGTTTGTTATTTGAGATTACTGCAAATATATATTGTTGTTTTAACAGTTTTCACATTGAACTATTTTATGGAAACTATTGCATGCTCTCGACCAAATAACTGATGGTCCGAGGGTGCATGACAATCAGGTAATAACATCTCAGCAGGGGCTGATTCCATACCACAACTACCATTTTTGCAGGTATGCAACTTCCGGTGTCGGCAAAGAGAGTGACGCTCGCAGGGTAGTTTGATTCACAGTTATTTAAACATGCACTGTTGCATTTTAATACGAACCTAGAACCATGTATAGTTTGGATACGTAGAAGCTCACTGTGAATATATTTTTATATTGGTTTTGGGAGGTTAGATCTATCTCTTGTTGTCACCACAAGCGAGAAAATGTTTCGTATTTAAGAGCTTATCAGGAAGCACGTTATTACTCGTATGGGCAGCAAGAACGGTGACACCAGTAGTCATTGTTGAGATTACCGCTGCGATTATATTGTTAATAAGATGATTAGGAGCCGAATAGAGTAGGGGTGTTACAATACTTCTAGTCGTTAATCCTGTTTAACTTTCTACATCTCGTTAACTAATCTCAGCGTCGCATTTTGATTAAGAAATTACAAAGATTGCTTCAATAAGTGATCATAAGATTAAAGCATGTGAAGAACAGGAAATAAATTAGTATAATTATAATTAGAGAAAATATTACAAAATAAATATAAAATTCTGGTTTTGCTACCCCAATCCGGGGAGCTAAAATAATTAAGCTAACAAAAATATAAACCTGGAAAAATAACAACAAAGGAAGAACACATAGACAGATTAAATAAAAAGGAAGAAAAAGCTCTAGTAAGAAATCCCCGCTCCGCCTTCCGTTGTCACGTGTCTCTACATAAGTCCATTGCCAGAAGTTTGGTGGAGTGGTGGTGATCGTATGCGGATGAATGTGGTGAATGTGGAGCTGATGGTGGTAATGTGATGGTGGTGTGCGGTGGTGTATTATAGAATTGGAGAGAATTTGGAGGCTTCAACCTCTCTGATGAGGTGTGCCCGATTACAAACCTAACTTACGTTATTTATACTGCAGTGAATGATTTCAGAATTTTTATCTTCTATTTTTATCGAAACGTAACATCAAAAATTGCTCTGGTCTCTTGGTTCGGGAGTGTGTTCAGGTTTACATACCCGAACCACTCTTGAAATTCTTCTCTGCACGCATAACAGAGCTGGTCCGGGTATTTAACCTGGACATAAACCCGGACCAGGTCCTAAATTTGTCAGTAAGTTACACTTGCAGCTAGTCCAAGTTTACAAACCGGATGCAAACCCGGACCAATACATAAAATGGGCAGACGCAACTTCAACGAGGCCTAGATTCTTCGTTTGGACTTCGTTTTACCCCCCGTTTGTTGCTTGTGAAGCTTGTGAAATGAAGAATGCAATTCCATGAATTTTAATTGTATATGACACATAAAATGTATCAGTTCACATCAAAACATTAATCTAAGGAAAAACATATGATAAGTGAGAAATATGACATGAATTGTTATTAAAATAGGAAGAATTGAAGCCCTAAACGTAGATTTATTTTGCACTTATTAGTTGCAGCAGCAGATCCATCTTGTTAAGCAGGAATTGCATCAGAAGTTTTACAATCAATGGCTTATAGATCATGAGAAAGATTTGTCGGTTGCTTATAGTGAGAAGTTGGTTATGTTGGACACAGATATGAAACATGCTACTAAGATTAGCTGATTGAAGTTGGGGATGAAGTGACTTCCTACTTTTTCAAGAGTATGGAGTTCAGAAAAGCTAAATTTCACATTTACTTTTTATATGATGAGCATGAGAATAAGCTGGTGCACTCTGATGAGATTAATAATCATGTGCTACAGTTTTATCAGCAACTCCTTGGTGGAAGGGAATGCTTGCAGAGTAAGGTTGAGCTGAAGATTATCCATAGTGGGCAGTTAATTATTAATGATCATAATAGTAGTTTAATTTCTCTTGTTACTAATAAGGAAATTTGGGGGCGAGGGCTTTATTGTGAATTGATAATAATAGGCACCGGACCTGATGGTTTAAGTACTTTATTTTTCAAGTCAGTTTGACATAAGATTAGAGGTGAAGTGTGCAGCAGTAAGGGAGTGTCACTGGTAAAATCCTACTGCATAATATAATATATCCTACAAATGTTGTTCTTATCCCAAAGGTTAAGAATCCTTCTCATGTTAAGGACTTGCGCCCCATATCCTGTTGTAATGTTATTTACAAGTTGATCTCTTAAATTATTGTTAGGAAAAAGAAGGTTATTATCCTCCCAGTATCATAAGTGACACTCAGAGGGTGTTTATTGCTAAGATTAGCCTCGTTCATAATGTTATGATGTGTCACAAGTGGTTAAGCTTTCCAGTGCAAGGACATTTCTCCTAAATGCATAATGAAGGTGGACATTCATAAGGCATATGATTCTTTGGACTAGGGTTTTATGAAGGATGTGCTTAGAGGCTTGATGAGTGTTCAAATGAGCATGTTCTAGGGGTGTATTTCATATGTTTTATCAACACATTTTATGCTGGTTTATGCACTTTAGCTATTTTCCTCTAGTTTTGTGTTTTATTGGTATTTTTACACATTTTTTGCTTAAACAGGAGGAATAACATAACTAGGAGCAAAGTAGATGAAGAGTAATGCGTGGGCACAAACGAATCAAAAACGAAGAAGATAGAGCATTTTGAAGACTGACCTCCCCACAGGGCCAACCCAGGTGCGTCGGTCGACTTTCCCAAAAGCTACTGGATTCGACCGACCCAGACAACCTGAAATACCCCAAACCTTAATATGTTAATTAATTATTTAATTATGATATTTTAAGGCTAACAAAGTCCTTAAGACCATTAGTGAAGAAACGAAAACAAAAAAAAAAAAACGCGTAAAAGTCACAAAACGCAAAAACGTGTGTTAAATGATTATAGTAAGTATGTAACCTTAAATAGGGTCCTAAAAGGATTCCTAGGACTTATTTATTCATTAAGAACATGTGGGAAAAAATTCCCGAAGGAAACAGATCCAAATAGTGGATAAAAAATGCAAAACGAGCTTTAAAGCACGCTTTTCGAGAAACCC
Source organism: Limonium bicolor (assembly GCA_023374045.1). NCBI lineage: Eukaryota > Viridiplantae > Streptophyta > Magnoliopsida > Caryophyllales > Plumbaginaceae > Limonium > Limonium bicolor. The sequence goes on from CM041780.1 coordinate 265,276,157, forward strand.
GGGAAATGCGATTTTAAACGGGTTTAAAGGACTAATAAAAATTTATAGTCAATCATATGGCTATAATTAAATATTAGTCAAGGTCTAGGACCATAAAAATAAATAAAACAAAAATCCGGAAACCGGACCCGGACTGTTAAAACTGACAGTTCGGGAACTTACGGGTGTTATCTACTAAATGACCATGTGCCACATCCTCTCTACTTTTACAAAAAAATTTGACTTTTCCCTTATGTGAGAAGCAGCCCACGTTTTATTCCCCCTCCTTCTCTTATTTATTTTACACTATTAGCTAGAAGACAAAACCATAAAAGTAAACAAGTACAACTTACCTTTCTTTTTCATTTTCTCTTTCCTCCATTGCCTTCTCTCTTCCGATTTTTTTTCCTTGCTAGCTCCCTCTCGCTGATCTTCCTCTTCCCATGGCGATTTGGTGAGCTCCTCTCAACTCCACTCTTCTCCTTCCTTGTTCCTTCACCAAATCAAGTCCAAATCAAAAACAAATACAAAATACACCAAAATACTTGAGATCATTTTCCACCTTTCAAAATCTTCAAACTCCACATTTGACTTCCATGGGTGTAGCTCATTTTGAAGAGGAAAACACCCATTCTTGAAGCTAATCAACCCTTTGATGGATAAAGGTAAGAAATAACTCAAAAACTCATTTATTTCTCCATCTCCTCTTGGCCGATTTTTGCCTCTGTTTTGAACTTCGTTTTTGGCTCTTCTCATTTTAGCTTGTTTAAATCCTCATTAAGTGCTGGAGCTTGCTACCCTTAATTCCAAACACTCAATTGTGAAGTAGAAGGTAAAATCTCTTCATTTTCATGCTTAAACACCCTCTTGTTTTAGGGTTGTTGCAAGAGCTTTATTTAATTCCATGGTGCTCATTACCATTCATGGTATTTGGTCATTAGTGTAGCAAATAACCCCATTGGAAATCGGTTGTGGAACAAGAAGTAAAGAGGAGGGAAAGTTGAAAGAAATTCAAGGTAAATAACTACCTTAAGCTTATGTGGTGTTTTAAGGACTTTTTGTTTATTTTGGTGCAATATAAATGTTGAGTGTAATGCAGGTGTTGCGAATAATATGAGGAAATTCAGTGTTCAATTTGATGTTGTTTAAGGGCCTAAGAGCCAAGCTTTTAAGGTTTATGTACAATGGTGCTATTGTTGTTGGAAATGATGAATTTAAGTGTGGTTTAGTGTTTTGGATGAGTTGTGGGTTGGAGTGTTTTTGAGGGCTAAGTAATGTGTGGGAACATGTTAAAATTATGGGGAGATCATGTCAAAATTTGTGTAGAAATTTAATGGTTTAAATGCATTTCTAGGTGGGAGCAAACTAGAGAACTACAAGTATTTTGAGAGGAAAAATTTAGTATGAAAATCGGTTGGTAACTAGGTAGATGGAGATGGGTAGATGAGTGAACTCTAAGGTGGGAATGTTGCATTATTAGTGGACTAGTAAGTGGGTGAGAGTGGTGAGAAAAATCTGTAGCATAACACTTAACAACTAAGTTTTAGTTCTTGTAAGAGGAGAGTGGGAAATTTGGGTGAAATTGATTATGAATTGGGTAACAAGATTAGATAATGATTTAAGCAAGTGTAAAAGGTTATATTGGTGTTATAAATACCTTCATACATGTAAGAAGCTTGGGGCAACAATGGGTGAAGAGATCAAGTAGAACAAGAAAAGAAAATGCCCTAAGTGTTAAAGGTTTAGTAAAAGTTTGGGTAAATGTTTTAAGGAGTGTGTGGATGTGTTAGAGAGGGTTTAAGGGTGCCAAGAAGGTGTTAAAACATGTGGGAAAACATGTGAAATGATTAGAAAAAAATTGGGTTCAATTTGGAGTTCAAAATGAGAAGAAAAACACTTTGAAAATTGCCCTCTATTGTGGACCGCCCCTAGGGACCGCCCCTGTGGGAGGTCCATACCAGAAACAAAGAAAAAAAAAATTTCGTCGGAGCCTCTGTTGTGGACCGCCCCTGTGGGGAGGTCCATACCAGAAAAAAAAACGTCGGAGCCTCTGTTGTGGACCGCCCCTAGGGACCGCCCCTGTGGGGAGGTCCGGAGTAGAATTTTTTTTTTTAAATTTAAGGAAGGTAATGAGGTTTATGTAGTAAACCCTAGTGTGTATTATGAGGATAATTAAGTGTAGGTTTTAGTGTGAAAACTCGTTGTGTAAACATGTAAACCACTTAGTAAACCGAGAGTTCATGAAAGGTAATTAACCGACGCTATTAATTATGTATAGGAACTACCTTCGGTGGAACTCGAACTCAACAAGGACCGAGGTATGGTTTTCTTGCAGTCTGTTGCCTACCGGTTTACACCGGCTTGTGTGTTGTTTGTTTTTCTGTGTGTTTATGACCTTGTAAGATTAAATCATGAAATGAGTTTACGGTCATTGTTATTATTGTGGAGTATGTGTACCGGTACTGTTAACCTCGAATACGTACTAACCGTAGTTGACCAAGCTAGGATACGTAAGAGAGCGGTACCCGGTTTAACGTTTCTACTTAAGGAACGTTCTAACCTCGGCTATGTATGAGCTAGTTGTGGTGTGTGTTGTTAATGTGTATCCCATTTCCCTTGGGTGTCTAACTGGACTTAAATACTTATGTGTGATTGATTGTGTTAAGTTCCAACAATGGGGCTTCTAACAAGTGCTAACCGGGGAGTGAGGAATCCGGTCATTCCGGTCACGCGTGTATGTATGGGGGTCGATATCTGCATCAGATTCGGCTCTCTCCTTATGTTAAGGTTGTTTTCCTTTTTGGATCCCGACCGCCAACTAGCTTAGCCAAAGTTTACCTACCTGACTTCCAATCGGGCTAGGGGGAAATCATGTGTTCGGTGTGCTCGGATCACTATATCCGACTCATCTTTTAAGTTAAGTTACTCGTTCGACTAACAGAGCGGTAATGAGTTATGTAACAAGCTTAACATGAGGATGGAAACATTCTCTAGGCTTACTATGTCGACTAACTATGTTGGTTGTTTACTAAAGTGAAGTGTTCTCACTATGTATGTGTTGTTATTGTTATACAATATTCTTGCTATGTAATATACATGTTGTGTGTTAAAATCAATGCCATGTTATCATGACAAATAGTTGCGTGTATCCCGGTAGTCAGCGGGCTGCACGTTAACCATGCCAGCCAAGGGTTGCTGACCCCCTTTGGGGGCACATATTATTTTTCAGGAGAATGATCGAGGAAGCTGAGTGGTTGTAGCATGGTGCTCGGAGGAATACTTTTGTTATTTTTGGATATTGAACCCGAGTAGTGCTTGTACACTCGAGGTAGCATGTTTTGGTGGATGTAGGATTAGATGGTGATTTTTGTACATTAACACTCGGTATATTGCGTTTCTTTTTGGATAGTAATTTTGAAGGTTGTAGTTATGCTCGGGATTCTTGTAATCAGACCGATACATTTGTATGTAACAGCCTTGTTAGCCATGTGAGTGGCTAACGGCGTGTAACACCGCCCTTTTTGGTTAATGTTTAAGTTGTGTTTTCCGCTGCGATTATTGGTTAAGTGTGGAGATTACGGTTGGGGTGTTACACAACCTCCCAGGTGGGTCGGCCGGAAGCTATTGGAATTGACCGACCTTGGTCGGACTAAAATTCATGCACGTGGCGTCTTCCTCTAGAGGCGACTGACCCACGGGACAAACCCACCTGGGCAGTCGGGCTAAAAATTTGGCCAGAATCGTAATAAGAGGAAAAGAAAAAGAAAGGGGGGGGGGGGAGGAAACACAACACAAACTAACAAGAATAGAAGAGAAAAGGAGGAGAAGGCCCACCTCCATTGAAGCTCTTCTTCAATCTTCCATGGCCAATTCTTCCCCCTTCTCTCCCTTTTGTGCTTTAATATTTGTGTAGTTTTCTTGTAGCTTGGGATGAGGATTTTTCCCCAGTCCCCTAAAACCTTCATTGTTGTACCTTGAACTTGTTTTTTTGCTTTATTTTAGTCTTTGTGCTTAAAGAAAATGATTATTGGTCAATTGTGACTCTTAAACTTGTTATTTATAATTTAAATATTTGTTTAGGGTTTTACCCAATTTGGTATCTATATGTTGGGATTGGTTGGTTTGCTCTACATCTATCAATATTAGACCTTGAAATAGATTCTAGATTGTCGATTAGTCTAGCACTAATGTGGGATTTTATCAACATGTGACTTTGAGATAGAAACCTATACCGTGGGGACTAAACCAATTTACTTGAATTTTAATGAATTTGAGATTAGACTACATTGCAACTTAGGAGAATTTGAGCTTAGCGCTATTGATTAACCTAGGGCTTAGCTGATTGATAAGTCCAGGTTAAATCAGTTAGGATTAGTAGGCCTAGGTTAGGTTGCTAATTAATAAAGTATTCACGTTGTTTAGCTATAAGTATAAGAGTTGACAACCAGTAGTAAAAAAATAACAATTTATTCATCATAGTTTAGTTAGTTTAGTTTAGTTTTTTTTCCGTCACTTCTCCTTTTATCAATCTAAACAACAAAATCCCCAAAACTATTTACATTTATGCAATTATATATATACATGCACATTCATTAAACTTTACAATTAGTTAGATAATTACGAAATCCCTGTAGATACGATCTTATTGAGCTAGAATGACTAGATTCACTGACCATTAGTATGCAAGATATATTCACTTATGTTTTGCACAACGAGACTTGAATTTAATTTGAACAGTTTATTCACGGGTTATTACCTCTGTGTCTTCTGCTATGTTTTTTGTCTTCATTGATGGAAACCCTCATGGTTTTTTCAAAGGTGAGAAAGGCTCGAGAGGGATATCCACTCTCTCCTTTATTGTTTGTGATTGGTATGGAATATCTGTCTCATCAATTGAGTTTGCTTAAGTAGGATAAAATGTTTAAGTTCCATCCCAAATACAAGAGGGCTGGCCTGATTAATATGTCCTTCGCGGATGACTTATTTCCATGGGGTTTAAGAGTAATTCATAAAATGCACAAGACACCTTTTACAAATGACTTATAACGTGATTTAAAAAAACAAATAAAATACTGACGTAAATCAAATAGACAATAACTCATGATTTGAACGTAACTCGATATGCATGAACATATATCAAAATCTCAAATCTTTGTATTACTAGTACATGGATCAGCCCGAACCCAAAATGGGTAGATTCAAGGTCAACTAGACCCACCTTGTCAATTCTCCTCATAATAGAATAAAAAAAAGGATACTTTAATTTGATTAGGTGATAAAAAAAAAACCAAACACGAGAATCTAATACATTTCGCTATTTACATGTATCCCACTCAACTCCCAAGCCATTTCACACATGAATATAAAACCAAACAATCGTCCATATTACCTCCCGTAAGGGAAACAAAAGGATTCAATGAAAATGAACTAATCAGATATTTTATATAAGGTGATGTCTAAATACGTTTGCAATTGATGCTCTAATGACTGCTATCTTATCTTATTATTTCTCTCCACTGCCTCGAGCAAGTCACTCGCATTAGATGAGAATGATTTTGCATTATTTTGCATCTCTGAACTTCTTTGCGCAATCCCCTGTTATAATATTCATTGTTAAGCGTGCACGCTTCTAACATGATACGAGCAACGGCGATAAAGCGATTAAATCCCAAATGTTTTACCTGCAACTTGTTGAGATTCTCTGCAAGCTTTCCATGCACCATCTTTGCTAGACCTGTTGTTTCCTGCGTCTGAAGATCAGAGATCAACAAAAAGTTTCTCGTAACAGTTAGTATAAGAAAAGGGAAGGTTGAATTTGAAAGTGAATCGATTTCTTAATGTAGAAAGGCATGTACTTTTACGTACATGTACCATGAAGTTGGGATATATGTTACTTCATTAAATTAGAAGAAGATTGTCTTACCGTAGATGATGAGTATCCATATCTCTTTTTAATTTGATCAACCGTCCCTGTTCCTCCTGCTTTGTCCTCTTCTATATCCTTCTGTATAGGTGAAGCTTTGTCCTGCTTTCCTTTCATTTGTTTAAACTTACCTGAATATAAAGAAGATATACAATTGAGCACAAAGTTACATCAACCCGAAATAAGTGAATTATTACACGAGTAATAAGGCAATTGGTTATGGAAATTGGCAAAGGCAGGAAATAGAAATTGCACTAACCTTTGAATGAGTGAAACTTGCTTTTAAGTTTATCCTTATTCAAGGATGCCATGACATTAAACCCCTTTGTTTTTTCTTCTGAATCTTCAATCTCAATGTCATCTGCACAAAATACAGCAAAATCAGAGTCTTTAGACCTAATTTCCTATCTATAATCTAGTACCATAAGCAAAAAACTTGAGTTGACCATGACTGACAGTTCCAGTGTTGTCCATTTTTAAAAGTTGTAAAACGTACCAATATCTAATTCAGCATCTTCATTCGAAGGAGCATTATCGTGAGTTTCAGTGTTGTCGTTGGTTACAAAATTAGAGTTTGAGAAGACTGTCGATAGTTCTTCAAAACTAGCCCTGACATCCACAGGTCCACCATCTGATCCATTTTGCACTTTCTTCGCTTTTAAAGGAAAGCCAAATATGCCCTACGGATGTGTATAATTTCAGAAACCAAAAACTTTAATAGTTTGTACCCCAATGAGATCTAGTTTAGAAAGAGAGAGTAAGTCGAACAAGTTTTAACCTTTTGCTTGTCCTTATGATTGAGGGCAGCAGAAGCGAACTCGTCATATGCGCCTACCAGATTCTTGTTATAAACTTGAGAAAAGGAGTTCATTTCCCTTTTATGACCAAAACCACAGTCAGCTCGAAGCCTTAAAATATCTGATATTGTTGCTCCTAATGTATTATCATCTTACGTTTTCCCAAAAAGAACTTACCCGTATGTTTCCTTCCGCGTAAGAATGGAGATGCTAGTGACTTCTTGGTCGCTTCTTGCCTACATCAGCACAGAAAAAAATGAAACACTTTTATTTCCCCATCCTAAGAGAAAATAATGAAGAGAATAGAATACTAGCTTAGAGATCTCCACACGTACCACAATGAGTTCTCCATCAGTTGAAGAGCAAATGGAACCATTAGAACATGAGCTTGACTTGGAAGGAGAGTACATAAAGCCTCTAAGCTTGGTTTCTTTTACCACAGATAAATCTGGGATTGACCTTTAGGATTGTCATGATAACAAGTAATTAATATAGAAGTTTATCAAGAACAAACATAAAATTGTCTTTGTAGTAGCTGCGTGATTTCGAAGGCTTACGAAAAGGGGGCATAGAACCCACCTTATTTCAATCTTCCCACAGGTAAAGAGGAGAAGAAGCCCCAAACTAGAGCTGCTGCTGATGAATGTCGAAGCCCAGCAACAAGAAGAATCATTGAATTTTTCTTTGTAATGTACTTTCTTAACCCCCTGAGTTGCGTGTTTTAAGGAATAGACGTATGCAGCTTTCTCTGAGCATAGAAGTAGAAGTTGCTTATCGTTCTCAGACTGATCCTGCTGCTGTGTTAATCCCTTGCACCCTCCTTGACCATCTATGGGTATAATGCAACATGTTACTAATACTAAGTAGTTTCCATTATGCATTCAAGTAGAATTGGAAATGATCCTTAGAACTTACCTATGACATGCAAACATAGAGCTCTAAAAGGTTTCTTGGGTTGGATTTTATTAGGGCCCAAGGCATTTCCTGTATCACACTCAAGGGCAACCACAGATGAGTCCCTGGTAGTTAGCGCGAGTATATTCTTCTCAAAACCCTGTATATTGCAGGATCCGAATTGAAGAGAAACGATTCCAGTTGATACTTCACTAGCAATATCTTTCTGATACACGATGGTGGCTTCATCTATGTCCACTACCGATACCTGCATTCATCATTCAAAACAATTTCCTTAAGCAAGCTGAGCCATTCTAAATATCTGGATAAAAGTTAAAACGTTGGCAAAAGACATAAAAGAAGACTTCAGAGGAGATAGATAAGACTCTCTTACTTGTCCTTTCTCACTGCCAACGGCAAGCTGTTTACAGCTGCTATTAATGGTTAAAGATAGAACGGAACCGTTGACTTTGACTGTCTTAACACTCTGGATAAAATGATGTTGACATTCTTTCTTAGAAGATCCTGGGTGAATTATAGAAAAAAATGGGAAAACAAATCTATGTGTTAGTAATTGCAGGTTCTGTTCTGTCGGTATCTGGATTTCAGATAGGAGGTCAGAAAGCGATACTTAAAAGTAAGATTAGCTTAAATGGCGTTTACCAGGTAAAAACATAAAACCACCGTTCTCTTTGGAGTATGGCTCTGGTTTGAATTTGTAAATCCGAACCTAATGTAGTACGATACACCATAAACATCAGATTAGAACAATGCATGTCTGCATTGACTTCAAATTATAGAAAAGGGCCTGAACTTTCACCATTCCACTGTGATCTCCAGCAATAAGAAGTCGTGATTCTGTTTCATACAGAATTGCTGTAACGGCCACCCCACTTAACGAAGAGTCACATTCGCTCTGCAAATTAAACGAGCACAACTATAGCACTGGAAAAGAAATGTAACATGTTTACATAAAGTGTGATTCAGGGAGGTATAAACCTGTTCCTTCAGAGAAAAAAGTGGAATAAAGACGGGGTATGAAGCGTTCCAAAACTTGATCATTCCATCATCATGGCCTGTTATATACAGGTTTTTCACTGTTGAGAAACCACTGAAGCTGTATGCGTCCAGCTGATTTTTTCCAAGTGAAAGTAATGATATGTTTTTAGCGACTGACAGGTATCCCTGCGTTTATCAACAAAAAATTAGCTTGTAAGTCGCTCATGTCACCACAGAGATTCAGCATGTAAGGGGATGCAATGTTGAGGATCATACTATTACCTCATTTGAAAAGGTTGACAAACATGACTTGTTCGGGATAAATTTTGCACAAGTGGTGTTTGAATGATCGGCAAAAGGAAGATTTATCTTGACCTCGCTTGGGTTTAATGGAGGAGACTTGGATTGAGATTGTAATAAGAATTTTTCAATAGAGTGGTCATCATAAGCATATATGTGACCTGATTCTCCTACCAAAAGAAGGATCCCATCTTTGTTATGCTTGCCTTGTTGATCAGCAGAAACGCTAGAGATGATCTCCATGGCAATACACGGTTCAGGTAAATGAAGGCCCAATTTGATAGTGCGACATTCAGTTTGCTCATTCACAAGACCACCTGCCCATATTAACTCCAACCCATTAGACAGAGATACAAAAGATTTCTTTTCTTTTCCATCAAGAAATTTTAAAGCAGTAATTCAAGTTATAACTTCAGCAATTATCTCTCCCAGTTTACCTGAACAGAGTTAGAAGATGCAGAAGCAGAGTAACCCAGCGCATATAGCCGACTCGCCTTTCCATCTCCATAAGCCCACTTCAAGGATGCTACAGGAACTTTTTCAGACTTGAATCCTAGATTTAGTTTCAAGAAGGGAGCATTATCTGCATGTTGGTTGAGTCTTTGTTATCTGTTGTCGATTCAGCATGATCTGACGCCAAAGATGGAATGTTATAGAGCTGAATCTCTCCACTCATATAGCCTATAGCTACTTTGCTCCCAAATGGGCATGCCCACGAGGCAGAGGTTACTTTCTTTGATTCATGCCCTAAAGATTGAACAATGGCCCCCCTGTAGAGAAAACGGGGTTGTTTTCTCGAATATCCCACAGTGCTATAAATCCGTCAGCGAATACAAGAAGGAGCCTGCATACAACGCATTCAAACAGGCAGATATGTAGTTATTCATCAGATTAAGACAGTGGTTGAAAACGAAATGGACATTATGAGAAACTTCGTTTGGGAGCAGCTACACAAGCTTAAAAACGAAAGTAGCAGGAGTTGGACCGACAGAAGTACCGTCAATTACTTGAAAATGAAGATCATGAAAACAAAAGATAGGGAAGCAGATAAGTAATGGAATGCTACCTCTTGCTCTCGGCTGCTGGCTGAGGCATTATATGCACCATATAATATTAGACGCAACACCATTCGAGTTTCCTGAAACAGAGAAATCATAGGGTTATCAAAGCCTATAATAAAAGAAAGTTATCAACGGATCATGTTCGCTGATCAAGAAAATTAGAAATTTACTAATACTGCTCACCACGCAAAGCTGAAAAAGGTATACTATACTTCATCCTTTCAATATCGTAAGATTCTCGATTATACTTCAGCACGGTGACATTGCCACTAGAATCTCCCACATATCTAAACACAGTAGCAAATTCTATACATTATACTAAGTCGAAATCTTGGCCGTAGCTGTAGCTTTAGGTATAATATTAGATAGAGCGAGGTAGTGCAAAAGCTCACATGAAGGGAGAATGTTGCAGAACGGAAAAGGATGTGATCGCCTCATCAAATTTGTAAGCGCAAGCCACTAGTTTTCTATCAACATTCCAGACCTGAACCAGATATATAGGAGTATCAATCAGCATTTCTGAAAACAAACAACTAGATTGGTTAAAGAAGTTGGCTTTTACAAATTATAAATGTAACTTCACCTCGATTTGATTTGTGGCTGTCACATTGAAAAGAATGCCTTGGTTATATGCAAACTGCGAGACAGAGAAATAAAGTATACGATGAAAATAATACAACATCATCAAAGTCCAAAGAGCCTAGAATAAGGAAACTGCATTAGGTAGTAGTTGAAATGTAGAAGCATATACGCCGAGAGAATAAAGAAGATGAGAAGATAGAAATGGACAAGCACCTGCATAAATTTGCTGAGAGCTATCTCATCAGATTGTAGCAGAGCTTGACAGTTATCTTTTCCAAACAGTTTTATCAGGCCATCTCTGTAAAAAAGCACAACGAAACATGAATCAAGATCGGGAAACATAAGAAGAAGCCACCATAAAAGAAACGTCATTTGTGCCTAGCTGATGAGCTCAATTATCATAATCTAGTGTTCACGGTAAACGAAACTTAGAAACTGTAGTACAGATCATTTATCATGATCATGAAGAGTTCTTGTCAGCACAGTTGCAACATGAGACAGGTAAATTGCGAGTCTTACTTGGTGGAAATCGCAAGAATCTTCTGACTCGGCTCATATGCAAACATGCACGATCGTGGGGGAATTCCATAACGAAATGTCACGTTCGGACTTAAATCTTCGGGTTTTAAGCTTTCCGAGTTGCCTTCAGGCTATATAACAGTGAAGGGCACATGTTGCAGGAAAACTAGTAAACACTTGCGAAATACAAAATCACAAAAAGAATCAAAGATTCTGGAGCTTTGTTCAAATGCAATAGAAATTTCTCTTCTTCAGGACGTTGTTCTCAGTCACAGTTTCCATTTAACATTTGTTGCAGCAATTCAGCTAAAATGTAGACAGTCTTTGAATTTGCGCCGACCATCACATGGACCAGGGAACAAGCGAAGTAGCCGCAGGACATGCACAGAATCATATACTACTATAGTATAAATTATCATAGTATTAAATACTATAGCTTTCCCCTTTTTCGTTCATCCTACATTTAATACTCATCAGACAAACAATAATGTCAAATAATAAAAGTGCCAGAGAAGACGGATCAACAGAGCAAGGCCGGCAGGGGCGGGCCTCCATCTTTCCGTGTCATCATTTTTAACAATGTATTCTCATATTTTAAACTATCTTTCCGGCTGTTGACGCTTAATCAACGCAACCGATACCTTTCGTGGTCCCGTGGATACGAAATTCATACAAAAGTATCCGTTCCCTTTCTTTAGGGGAAGATAAATTCAGAAATTCAGATCAACTTCAAGATTAAAAACACATCATTTTTCGCAAATCAGTGAGTAGGATATACTTCAGATAAATCTCCCAGGTGCATAATACGAGTATTAGTTTAATTCTTTCGAGGGACGAAACGCATTATTACAATGGACCATATAGTTTGTACCTAGGATACCAGCAATAAAGCGAAATTATTTTTTTGGCTGCCTGCTACATTGTCATCAAAATACTTTAATAACCATATCCGGGATATTTAACAGCATATTAGGCCCCATTCTTTTGCATGACTGATAATCTAGCTGATGTCAGTTGTGAGCTTCAGCTGAAAGTTAGAAAAAGTAGAGAAGAAAAATACTCCTCCAGTTCAAAATAATTGTCGTTTTAGACTTGAGACTTATGTTCAAATTATTTGTCGTTTCTTTTTGACTTTTTGTATCTTACTTTCTACTTTTTCCCTTTTCACTTTTTTAATTATTAATGTCATTGTACTCTACTTTTTTGTCTTACCAAAAGTATACTTATTTTTTTATTCTTTACATACAAAAAAGTAAGGACATACTAGTCATTTTAAACTCTTCCTTAAAAAGTGTGAAAATGTCTAAAACGACATTTATTTTGAATAGGAGGGAGTAGTTGATATGACAATTGATGTATGTGACATACAAGACAATAAACTAGCTGATCAAATAAACTCGGTGAATAGTTTGAGTGAAAAGAAAAGCAAATTACTTCTCATAGAATATCCAGTTTATATGCCTACAGTTACAACATTATCACCATGGATCTAGGGTCAATATTGATTCATCTGCCTTCAAACACGACACGAGCTTCTATCATTAATGCTACTCTACCGTATAGCTCCAATTTCCATATTTAACCTCAGCACTAATCTCATACTTATTCCTTTGGTCTTCCTTACCCGCATTAAGGCACCAAAAACTCAATAATGCAACATTCCGTAACTTTACGAATCGAGCGGTGACGGTTCAAAATTCAAAAAGGGAAGAAAAAAAAAGAGCGTACATTACAGATGCAGCGATGGAGAATAAACATATAATTCCGGTTCAATGAATCAATAACATTCCCGAGACAACTGCGCGTACAGCGCACTCTGAATCTAATACCACTACTCCAACTCTCCAAGCATCCCGAGAAAAATGTAAAATCCGATTTAGAAAGCTAAACAAATAATCAAATTCAAAATCACGACAAATACATGTCGAACTTGTATTATATTTCTCTTAAGACGAGGTTAACGGGGGTGAACTCAGGAAAAAGTTGTTTGAAACACAGAATTCGAAAAGTTTTAACTGATCTAGAATAGATTAACGGGAGTAAAGACGATCATCGATTCCAGAAAGCATGAAAAGTGCAACGAAAGAATACCGATCAATCACGATACTTCTAAGCTCGGATTTTTCTGCATCTGGTTGCAGGAATCAATCCGAAAAAAGCGCGACTCAGCAGAGTGGAAAATCAGACTGAAAAGAGAGACGGAAGAGGGAGCAACTTACCTTCTTCGTCGCCTTATCTACAAGCTTTTGACAAACGCATCCATGGATTGGAGTTGGAGAGGAGTAGTACAGTGTAGTGCAGAAAAATTGCTTCAGGAAACTCAAGCTCTTGGCGAGACGATGGCGACCTTCTGTGGAAAGAGCAGGCAGGAAGCGTGAGAAAAGTTGGAGTGGATAAGAGGCTTTAGTGTAGGTAGAGTGGAGCAGTTAGATTACAGTTCGTCAGTTCCCAGTTTTCTTCTTCCTTTCGTTTGCCTACAGGCTACAGTTACATCACAAGGAGAGGAGGAAAGCCGATGCAGGGAGTGCAGTTGATGCTTTTTACTTACTCTCCGCCTCCTCTACTTTGTGTTTTTTTTTTTTTTTTGAGAAAACCAAGGTGAGTGGACGATTTAAAATTATTTAAATATATAAATATTAAGGGAAATTTCACGATATACCCCGAGGTTTGAGTGAATTTTACGATACCCCTGAGGTTTCATTTTCATTACGAGATACCTCGAGGTTTTTTTTTTTAGATAACCCCTGAGGTTTCAATTTTATTACAAGATGCCCCTCAGTTCAGATTTGGATGTATATATGTCATATCCTCATTTTACCTCGCACCATATGCCCCGTAACAGGTTTATGGTCAATTTTAAAAAATTTAAAATATGAACAAAATGCACATAAAAATTAAAGATCAATTAAAATTTTTTTCAATTTTAAAAACATAAATAAATATAAAAACAAATTAAAAAATAGAATCATGAAAGGTTTAAAATAAATAGAAATGACTAACCAACAAAAAAATAATCTATTTAAAAAACTTATATTGTTACATAATTTAAAAACTATTATAGTGGTGGCTTAAAATCATATGCCCCGCAATAACATCAGGGATATATGATCAAAGTTTTGTTTGAATTTGAAACTTAAATAAAATGCTATATAAATTAAAGTTCACATAAAATTTGAAATCAATATTAAAAAATGAATATAATTAAATAAACATAAAACAAAAAAAAATTAATAAATAGAAATGACTTAAAAATAAAAAGTAAATTATTTTGAAAAATAAACATAACTTGTTAAGGAGTTACCTAGATATGTATTAAAATTGTAAAAAGTATAACAATAATATGAAGAATATTAAAAGCAACAATTTCATAGAAAAAATCATTATTTAAATTAGAAAAATAAAGTAAAAATCATTTTTTGTTCTTTAAATATAATTGCTATAATAGTTTTAAATTATGTAACAATATAAGTTTTTTAAATAGATTATATTTTGTTGTTGGTCATTTCTATTTATTTTAAAGTTTTATGATTCTAATGTTTTTAATTTTTTTTTATGCTTTTATTTATATTTTTTAAAATTGAATTAAATTTTAATTGATCTTTATTTTTCTGTGCATTTTGTTCATATTTTAAATTTTTAAAAATTTGACCATAAATCCATGTTGCGGGGCATATGGTGTGAGGGAAATGAGGATATGAAAATTTATATTAGAATCTGAACTGGGGGCATCTCGTAAAATTGAAATCTAAGGGGTATATTGTAATGAAAATGAAACCACAGGGTATATCGTAAAAAAATGAAACCTCGGGGGTATCTCATAATGAAAATGAAACCTTGGGGGTATCTCGTAAAATTCGCTCAAACCTCGGGGGTATGTCATGAAAATACTACCTTCGACCTTGCTATTTATTTGTTGGCACGTTTTTTCATTGTTTAATAAGATAAAATAAATTTTATAAAATAAATTTTTACACTATATAGTTTTTGATATAAGAATTCATCACAAACTTAGATTTGTAAAATTATATCATTTATATATAAATATTAAATTAAACGACAAATTTAAATAGTAAACTAGAAGATCAATAGGAACAGAGGGAGTAATTTTTAAAATTTAAATTTTTAATTTTTTTTAAATAATAATTTATATTATTAAATTTAATTTTATAAAATAATTTAATTTTACATATTTAATATTAAAATAGAAAAAATATTTTAAATCAATTTGGGAGTAATAAAATTAGATACTACCGTTTCTAATCGATCAAGTAGGCATCCTTTCAAAAACAAAAGAAAGAAAAATTAAATCGACTACGCGACAAACGGTGATCACTGTCGTACACTTGGCAATTGCCACTGATCTGATCATGACCTGGTTGCGACCACACGAGCAGCATCTAGCAAGAAAGCCAAAGCAGAGGGAGGAATTGGGTTTTGTTTGAGTGAACCAGTCATCGAAGTGCACTCGCCAGTGCGAGTTCAGATATCCGTGGGGGACCCATTGCACACCTGGCTGCAAAGCGTGTATCCCTCCTCCACAGTCCACACTGAACTGAATTGATCGAATAACGAAGGAAAGAGACCTCAAGAGGTCAACCGGTACCATAGCGCCACGTATGAAGTTGCGATGTGGGTAACTCCGTTTGCGAAGGCAAATTCGTACACACGGCGGTACCGTGCACAATACGTGCGACCTTGTGACATGGCATCCCAGTCAGCAGCTGACTGGGTTATTTTGCTGACTGGGTTGCTTTTTTATTATATTATTTTAAATGATTGTTACTTTTAATATATAAGTCCAAAATAAAAAAAAATTATATCATTGTTCATCTAATTCAAACTCTTCAAAACAAGACCAATCATGGATATGTTTTGATAACTTTGAAAAAAAACTTATTTTTACATATGTATGATGATAAACTAATATATATGATTCATTTAGTTTTGATATATGATTCATTAAAATTGATATTATGATTCATTAACTAATAAATAGTGAATCAGATTACAAATTTTGAACCCGATAAAAATCATTATTGTTTTATAGTGTATTATTATTGTTGTATTAATCTTATATGGTGAATCATGTATTTTTTTATGTATCAAATTTGTTTTGTGTTGTATTATTGTTTAAAATTTTCTTTTTATATGTGATTGATGATTCACTAAAATGATGTTATGATTCATTAAACTTGATATTATGATTCATTGAAATTGGTGTTATGATTCATTGAAATTGGTGTTATGATTCATTAACTAATAAGTGGTGAATTAGATACACTCCGGAACCGATAAAAATCATTATTGTTTTAGTGTATTATTATTGTTGTAATATATTTTATAACTTACATGGTGAATGATGTATTTTTCTTACGTACCAAAATATTGTTTTGTATTGTATTATTGTTTAAATTTTTATTTATATGTTACTGATGATACACTAAATGATGTTATGATTCATTACATTTGATATTATGATTCATTGAAATTGGTATTATGATTCATTAACTAATAAGTGGTGAATTAGGTAACAACTTTGGATCAAATACTAAACCATTATTGTTTTGTGGTGTATTATTAGTGTTATATGGTGTATTTTAAACTGTATGTGGTGAATCATAAGTGTTGTTGATATATACATATAACTAGCATAAATTTTAAAACTTGTCAAAACATATTCATGATTGGTCTTGTTTTAAAGAGCTTGAATTTAGATGAACAATGGTACAAAGTTTTTTTATTTTGGACTTATATTTTAAAAGTTATGACTATTTAAAGTTAATCAAATATTATACCATTTTATTATGCCACATAAGCAGTCCAGTCCGCTTAGTGACTGGACTGCCACATATACTGCCGTACCATGATAGGAATAAACCCTTCCGCACCATCTACCGTCTGGTTTGCGAAATATAATCAGTCGACAGTCGGTGGTCAAAACTTTTCCGTTTCGTCCCCACCTCTTTAAGATAATTAATTAATGAAAATTTTCATTATAATTTTGACTTACGAAAATATCATTAATTTTGGGAATTTCATGAAATTAACTATACTTTTTACCAATTCATTAAATATCACTAAAAAAAATCAAAATATCATTATATTTTTGTAAACGTGCATGAAATACCATTGTAATCATTGATCATATGAAAAAAAGACAAAAACACTTTTACTAGTTAACAAAGTACTTTTAAAGTCCACAATATGCTCTTAAGTGTTTAAAATTCACAAAAATTCAAAGTACAATAAAAAATAAAATAATATATAAAAATTATAAAAATAAAATATATATTAAAACAAATAAATATTCATTTTAAAAAAAATTATTCGATATCAAAAAATAATATTGTGTTTAAAACAAATGATTTATACCAATTTTCTACCATTTATTTAAATAAGTAACATTTTTTAATTATTATTTTCTATCAATTTAAATTATTTCTTCAAAGTAAATTATATATATATTTTTCAACTTATATTTTAAAATTTTAGTTTTAAAAATTATATTCTATTTTGTAGATAACTTTATGATCATAATGTTTAAAGTTATGTGCAAAACAGGACATAAATTTTAAAAACTAATATTTCTAATATAAGTTAAAAATATAAAAAATTACTTTAAAGAAATAATTTAAATTGATAGAAAATAATAATTAAAAAATGTATAATTATGATACTTAATTGGTAGAAAAATTAGTATAAATTATTTGTTAGAACATAATATTCCTTTTGTGGTACAAATAACAATTAAAAAAAGAAATATTTATCTGTTATTAATATTTTATGATATTTTCAATGTTAATAATTTTTTAATTTGATATATTATTTTATATTTTTATTGTATTTGAATTTTTTGTGATTTTTTGTGAATTTTTAACACTTAGGGGCATATTGTGAATTTTAAAAGTAATTTTGTTAATTACTAGGGGTATTTTTATCCTTTTTTCATCTGGTCAATGACTATAGTGGTTTTCATGGACTTTTACGAAAATATAGTAGCATTTTGTGACTTTCTTTTTTTTTTAGTGACATTTCATGAATTAGCCAAAAATATAGTGGCATTTCATGAAATTTCCCTTATATTTTGTAAAAGTATATGAAATATCACTATATCGTTGACCAGAAGTAAAAAGACCAAAATACCCCTACTAATTAACAAAATATTTTTAAAGTTTGTTAAAAAATTCACTAAAATTCTAAAAAATTAATAATTCTATAAAAATATAGATAACTATAAAAAATCTAAAAATTAAAAAACCTATGAAATAAAAAAAAATTAAAATATCATAAAACATTAACAAAAGTAAATATTTCTTAGATTTTTTCAAAAAAGTTTAGTACCATTGAAAAATATAAATTTTTAAACATATAATTTTTCTACAAATTTAGACTAGTATAGTACCGTAATTTTAATTAATTAATTACCATAATTGTTAAAACATATTTTTAAATTATTTTTTCTCTCAATTTAAATTATTTGTTCAAAAAAAATATTTACTTTTTTAAAATTTATATTCTAATTTGTAGATGACTTTTGACATAATTACTTTATTTGGAATAAATACTTTAAATTGATAAAAAAAAAGATAGTTGAAAATGTATGTACAAATTTGGGTAATTAATTGGTACTAGTTATGGTGCTTAATTGGTAGAAAAATTGGTATAACTTATGTTAAAATTATGACTAGTACCATTTTCTACCAATTATCACCATAACTTGTACCAATTAACTATCATATTTTGTACCATATATTTTCATATTTTCTTTTTCTTTCTATCAAATATAGTGGCATTTCATGAAATTCTCATTAAATAATTATGAACAAGTTCCTTTGCTTGGAATCCTCGCAAGAGCAACCGTCGAAGCCCATTCTTAGTAAGTGTCAATTTTGCTCAATGCAAATATCTAACCTAAACTTAACCTACAAATTACAAGTTTGAGTTGAGATTTTTTGTGTTTAAATTTGTGTTGGTTTGGATTATCCATTATTTTTTACAGTTATGTGGGTTATAAGTTCTAACTCGAACTCAATCTGACATATTGTCTTTATTTTAAATGAAGAAAAAATATGGAGTAATAAATAGTTACATATACTAGGATGTCACTCCGGCTCTTTTATCATTCTATAACTATTAGTTAATAAAAATAAAAAACTATCAACACTTTTCTTTACTTATCCAACAAGTTGGTAAATACGTTTTTTCAAGACAGTCAACATTCTTTTCTATAAATTGGATTAGGGTCAATGAAGGTCAGACATCACTTGTAACTCTCAAGGAATCTAACAGATAATGAAAAAGTTGGTAATTTATTTTAGTTATAAAATGAAATAATGTAAAAAAAGATGCATTTATAAGTTTTTGGATTAAACATGTTTGGTTTGGGTCTAATGATTTAATATGGGCCAGGTTAGGGTTGAAAATTGTAACCAGATTATTTTTTTGGTTGGGTTTAGGTCAGAGACTCTTAGACGGGTTCAGTACGGGTTAACCTCAACCCAAGTGTCAACCCAAATTGCCACCCCTAATTCTAACTCCTAATTAAAGTTGGCCACGGGCTGGTCCTGGTCTTAGTCCCGGGCTCAACTGGTCTCGGTCCCCAAAGTGAGGGACCGATCACACACCGCTAGTAACCGATCCCGATCCCATTTTTTAGGGACTGTAACCGGTCTCGAGCCAGTCTCAGGCTGCTTCCTAGCTTTTTGTAAATAAGATTTTATGTAATTTACGGCTAATTAGTAATAGTGGAAAGTTATATAAAAAATGATAATATTTCCAAATAATCGATGTATTGTAAAAACAGTTATTCATTTTTGGGCTTGCACTTACTTAACATTTATAAAATCATAAGATAAGTTGGCTACGTATCGCAAAAGAATTAAAGCCTACGTAGATCTATCATTACAATCTTTATTACGTTACAATTCTAAAGTAGTTCGAATACTAAATTCTAACTTCCAAGTTCAAAGTTCGGCCATATCTTAATATTATATCATTTAAACTAAAACTTAATCATGCACTCTTACATCATTGATATCGTCAGTTGCTCCTTGATCTGAACTGCTGGAGTTCGACGTCAACCAATTATCTTCTTCAAAAGGAGCATTATTTTGATTTCATCCTTGTGAATGTATCTCAACAGCGTCCTCATCGTACTTGCACCACAACACACACCCCACACACACACACACACACACAAAAACACACACACACACACCCACACACCACACACACACCACACACACACCAACCACACACACACACACCCACACACACCCACACCACACACACACACACAACACACACACACACCACACCACACCCCACACACACACACCACACACACACACACACACCCACACACACACACACACACACACACACACACACACCCACACACACACACACACACACACACACACACACATTTTCACCAAGCATGATCTTGTATCGTCTAACACGCGTTTACCCGTGTTGAATGCTGTTTTAGAAGCAATGGTTGAGGCAGGAATTGTAAGGCTGTCTTGTGCAATTTGAGTTAAGATTGGAAACTTTGATTGTTGGCCTTTCCACCACTTGAGAACATCAACAACTTCATCATCGTCCAAATTTAAAGTCAAATCCAGACAATCATCATAAGTGGAGTAGGTAGAGCCTGAGCTAGTAGTCTTTCGTTAATTCATAATATTAGCTATCACTGAGTTCACAAACTCTGGCTTAGAAAGAGGTGGCTTCCCATAACTATTACCACCACCATGCTGACTTGAATTGCTATTTGGTCTATATTTTTCAGCATAAGTATCATGCAAGTCATGCAAATTTTATTAAACTTTTAACATGAGCATCAACATTAATGGTATCTAATAACAATTAAGAGTGTAAATAAGAAATAATTGACGTTAACCCTCTAGTTTAACATTAGGATCAAGAATTGCAGCTATACAATACATTAAAGGAAGTTCACCAAAATAAATTTTCCACTTTGTAATCATGTCTTGAATAATCATGTAGATCATTGGTTCATTCCTTGCATTATAGAGAGCATGCATGATTGTAATACACTCTTTGACTACAAGATAATATTAGGTACATTGATAAGTGTGAAATTGTGCTATTTCAAGGTCTTTATTCACCTTCATTTTACTTGGTGCATAACTTATTTCACCACTTTATGGAGTAATTTTGAGATTATTAGTGAGCTTATACTTTTGACATATTTGAATAGGTAAATACTCATGTGAGTACATTTTGAAAGCTTAAATTGATGTTGCATCAATGTTCGAACACTTCAGAAAGAATGCCAAGCCAACGGAAGCATCAAGAGAATTCGGGTGCAAAGAGGAGCCCACTAGACTCGACCGACCCATGGGACGACCGTGGGAGGGTCGGTCCAACCCTGTCCAACTCTTCTACACCCTACTAGAGAATCGACTGACCATAGGACCGACCCTAGGTGGGTCGGTCAAGCTTAAAAATGAGCATGTGCCTCATTTACCAGAGGGCCGACCGACCCACGATAAGGGCCCTGAGAGGGTCGGTCGAACGGAAATTCTGCCCAGATTTGTGTTTTGAAAAGCTGAATTTTGGGGCAACTCTTCTCATTATTCATTCACCACGACCAAACCTAAAAGAGGAGATAAATAGAGGCAAACAGAAGGAATAAAGAAGAGGAGAAAAGAAAAGATGAATAGAAGGAGAAGGAAGTGAATAATCCACCTCCATTGAAGCTGTAGAGCTCCTTTAATGGCTAAATCTCTCTTTTCTCTTCTCTTTCCCTTTTTAATGGTTGAGTAGTCTCATTTTGTATCCTAGGACGGGGTTTGACCCTAACATTGCTCATTGAATGCTTTTAACCTAACTCATTAAATACTCTTGTTTTTTCTCCTTCAATATCAATTAATGCTTTAATTTGATCAACTATGGCATTTGTGGTGGTACCATTAAACATTTGAGCTTGAGTTTGGAACTTGACAAAAGGGGGATAAGCCATAACTTTTACATTCTTGATTTGGGGGATAACATCTTAGGGCTATTATTTAAGAGCTTTTGCTTAATGCTACTTAGTGACTTAGACCTTCTTTGAGTAAGAGGTTTGACTAATTAGGTAAAAATTGACTTTCTCATGATTTGGGAAGTCATGAATTAAACTCTAATAGACAATGAGATAATGAGTTAAGGTTATGAGATTCTTTGGGTGATTTAGGCGATTCCCCACTATCCTAGGGTGCTTTTACCATCCATTCCAATCAACACTTGATTTACTGTTTATTGTTTTCATCATTACAAACAACTAAGCTTGCCTTCGGCTAAACCCCCTTTACAGTTTTTTTGTTCACACATCACTATAGTACCAAAGCTTGGGATTTAGAAACCAATTTCCTTGTGGATACGACACTTGTTATATTGCAATGAATTGGGTGCACTTGCCCATTTAGCTAGGTCTTACTGCTTAGAGTAGTTTTTCCCTAACAAGTTTATGGCGGTTGTCGGGGAAATTGATAGTTTTTATCTCAATTTCCTCAGTTTTAGTATTTTAGTTTTTGTGTATTTAGTTGTCTTATCTTGTTTATTTCTTTTAGTTAATTGTGTTTAGTTGTATTTTATCTATTCTTACCTTCTATACTACTTAAGTGTATTTGGTGTTGGTGTGGTTTAGGTACCCTCTGTTTTCTCGGTGTATGCCAAACAATCGAGCCAAGGGATCTCCACTTGTTAGTCCGAGACCCGAGCTTGAGCGTTCCTTGCTGAGAGCTATCAAAACTTTGGAAAATCTGAGTATGGCTGATCAAGAACCGCCCATAATAGAGGATAACGGGTACCCGCAACAAAAAGCCCTTAAAGACTACAACCAGCCGGACACTGAAGGGAGACCTTCAGCCATAGTCCTTCCGGAGTTGACACCCGAAGAGGCTGGACAATGGGTATTCAAGACCCACTACTTTACTAATGTCCGAGACTTAGGGAAATTCAGCGGAGCAAATCCCGATCCCAATCACCTAAGTCTCTTCCTCGATTTTTGCAAATCATTCGGTAAAGCTGGTAGAGTCAGTGAGAGGATACGCTTGCAGCTCTTCCCTCACTCACTGTCAGATGCTGCATCGAAATGGTATAGAAGCTTGCCTTCAAGGTCAATCCACACTTGAGCATAAATGGCTCAAAAATTGCTTGCCAAGTATTACTCCACAAGTAGGACAAGGTAATTGATTGGAGAGATCAACACTTTTTTTCCAAGAACCGGGGGAGACGTTATATGACGCATGGGATCAATTTAAAGACATGTTGATGAATTGCTCCCATCACGGTTTGGATGACCAATCTTTATGTTTATCCTTATTCAACGGTCTTGACGATGCACAATAGACTCCTTCTGAACTCCTCAGCTGGAGGGAGCTTCATGACTAAGTCACCTCAAGAGGGGATGAACCTCCTAGAGGTGATGACTAGTAGCACAAGGCAATTGTCTAAGCCCAAGGGAAGAACTCCAAGAGCAGCGGGTCTCCTTCATGTTGAGCCCACTGACCATTTTTGTGCTCAACTATCCTCGCTCACAAAATGGTGTAGAAGCTAGCTATATCTCAAAAGGAAACGACCGAGTCTATAGCTTCTTCATCGTCATAATCTGCATCTACTTTAGCTCCAATTTCAGAGGGGTGTGCAATTTGTGCGGGTCCTCACGAGACCCATTTTTGTGAAGGCAAAGCTTACGCCGATTCACATGGGGACGTGAACTATGCAGGCAACCACCCCGGATATAACTACAATCAGCAAAATGCCCCATGAAGAAACCATCAGAACTTCTCATGGAGGAGTAATGACCAAACCCAAGGGGGATCAAGCAATACTCCCAACAACCCCACGGGATACTGGTCACAAGGATTGTCTCAAATGCCAAACTAAAAAATGGGTTACTAACCACAAGGACCACCTCCGGGATTTCAATGACAACAACCTCCTTCTACCACTTTAGATCCAAACACAGAGTTGAGAGACATGATGAAGAGTCTTGTCTCAGTAGTCCATACTAAGGCAGCAGAGTTTGAC
This sequence comes from Limonium bicolor, assembly GCA_023374045.1. NCBI lineage: Eukaryota > Viridiplantae > Streptophyta > Magnoliopsida > Caryophyllales > Plumbaginaceae > Limonium > Limonium bicolor. Next base: position 265,300,252 of record CM041780.1, read on the forward strand.
TCATTTAAGGCTAGGGGTGGCAATTCGGGTTAATGGGTCGGGTTGGAGCTCACCCATACCCGACCCGATTAAAATTGTATTGACCCATACCCGACCCAATAATATTCGGGTTACAAATTATCAACCCATACCTAACCCATATAAAATGATTAAACCCATACCCGACCCGTTTGACCCAACATAATTAGGCTATGCAAAATTTAAAAGACCTGGAATTAAATTTTTTTATGATTGCTCAAACGGAGTTACAAATGAATGAAATCATACATTCAATATGGTAGATATTCTAGAGTTTTCATTATCCTCCGTCTTTTTTCTTTTTCCACATACATGTCGTGCTCAGTGGCACTTAACAGAAGAAGGTGATGTGTACGCGCCTGGGCCAAATATAACTGTATTTTCTCTTTCAGAATATAGAATCAAAACATAGACAAAAATCTTCAGAGTACAGAAGAGATAGGACCACAGTGGGAGCTGTGGAGGAGAGAATAGCACACTGTCTTTTGACAATCCACATAACGAATACTCTTTTTTTTGCTTTATAAAGAAATACAACAAAGTAGTATTATCAAATAAACAACCTCTCATCAAAAAGATACTACATAATCTATATTATAGCACTTATTTAGTAATATATTTATATTTTCATCTAATTATTTATTTATTATTATTTTTAATAAAATAAGATAAACGGGTCGGGTTGACTACAGGTTAGGACTTTAAACCCATACCCAACCCACAAATTTAATAGGTAACCCATACCCGACCCAATAATTAAATGGGTCAATAATCGTGACCCAAACCGCTATTTTCGGGTTGGGTATGGGTCGGATTATCGGGTTGGGTAAAAATTGACACCCCTATTTAAGGCTAGTCAAGAGGCCACCAACAAGAGAGTTGAGGGATAGCTTGAGCAAATTTCTCGACAGCTTGCTCAAAAACCTTTGGGCACTTTTCCAAGCCAACCCAAACCTAATCCAAAAGAGCATCTCAACGCCGTCTTTGTAAGGGAGATCGAGAAAGGGGAGATGGGGGTGGTTAGAGTGGTTGAGATTTTCGACCTTCACCCTTACCTCCAAGAGTGGGCTATGGCTATTGAAGATTCCAAGGATAAAATATCTCAACTCGAAACCTCGGCCATAAGATGTGAACATCTCATTCAAACTGAGAGGACTTTCCTTGGGACTCTGTTAACCGGTTATGAGAATGAAAAGATAAAGTTGGAGAAGTGGGAGGAAAACACAAGATGTCCAAGTCCCACATGAGTCAAGCAACTCCAGAGAGGGTGACGATAAAAGGGTTGAGCTCCCAACGGAGGGAACTTCTCAAGACATTCCTACAGATCTTGCCACTCAAAAACCTTCTCCGCACGAACCACCCTTACCTTTTTCTAACCGAGCCAAGACACAAAAACTTAATGCGGAGTATGGGAAGTTTCTGGCGATGCTGAAGCAGTTAGATGTCAACATTCCTTTTGTAAACCTCATTTCCAAGATGCCAAACTATGATAAATTCCTCAAGCGTCTCATCTCCAACAAAACAAAATTGACTGAAGTCGGCACCATCCAACTTAATGAGGCTTGCTCTACTATTCTTAAACAACCATTACTGTTGAAATACAGCGATCCAAGTAGCTTCACAATCCCATTCATGATTGGTAGCACCTTCTTTCAGTAATCCTTATGTGATCTAGGTGCCTCCTTCAACTTGATGCCTCTCTCTACCTTCAAGAGGCTAGGAATTGGTGAATTGAAGAAGAGCAAGATCGTCCTTCAACTAGCGGATGGGTTGATGGTCTACCCAAGTGGAGTGGTTGAGGACGTGATCATTAAAGTGGAGCATCTATACTTCCCATGAGATTTTTTTCTTGGATATCGAAGAAAACTCCACTACTCCACTCATCCTTGACCCACCCTTCCTCGCCACCGCCGATGCTCAAATTGTAGTTGCTAAGAAGACCATCACCTTACAAGCCTATGATGAGCGATTAGGCTTCACGACGGGGAGATCTTCAAACAGCAAAACGGCTACAATCAAGGTTGTGGAGAAGGAGGCCGAGCCACACATCTGCTTTGCTTCTCTTCATCACCCTACCCGAAGGGATGGCCATTAAGGAGTAGTTCAACGCTTATCAGCACCAGGTGGCCGAGCACCAGCGCCGATTGAAGAGGCACCAACGCCAAACGGAGGCCCAAATCCATACCTCCGGGAGTAGATGGAGTGTGGTGGCCCCCCTCGCCAGTAGCCCGTATTTGACTAGGATGTTGGCGTACCATTGTTTCTAAGACTTTTGTACTTCATTTAGATGTTCTTTATGTTTGTCATTTGAATTTCATTTACTTTCACATTGCAGTACTTTCTTTTCCGCACTACTCCTATGTTTTTAGAACCTTTTTGACTATTATGCTTTGGTACTCATTTATGAGTCCCCTTTTGGCATCTAACTATGGCCTTTTTGAGTATTCTTTGGAATCCCTTTTGCGCCCAGTTCTTTTTTTGCTATGCATTGTAGATATATACCAATTGAACTCAAGAACACCTCAAAGTTGGGCCAGGAGAAATTCAAGAGGAACTCTTGCCAATTTTTCCTAGGATCATCGACTCTTCCCATCGCAGCTAGCACTTCAATGACCACAGACACTAGCAAGTGTGAGGGAACCCCGCCAACAACTCATCTTTATTAGAGGAGTACTTTTTCTCTAACCTTTTAACATTTACATAATGCATTTCAATTTTTGCCTACTCCATGCTTCGTGCTTCAAAACGGTCTTCTATTTTGTTTTCCTTGAGCTCTGTTTTGAACAATGAGGACATTGTCCCTTTCAAGTGTGGGGGAAACGACCTTTTCTTTTTGGCGCACTGTTCAAGTTCCCTTATGCATATCTATAGCTTTCATTTAGGAGTTACATTTATAGTAAGCAAGTGTTTCCATGAATTCTTGGAATTTTCCACCAAATTTTTCAAAAAGTTCTCTTGAGGAGCATGTGTTTGCGGTGCAACCATAAATCTTCATCTTGGTGAATTTTTATTGCTTAGGGGTTCTTTCTATCTTTTCTTCTAGGGATTACTAAGAGGTGCTTCCTTGTGAAATTTTTTAAAAGGAACTTGAGAGACATCATAGGTAACCAACAAATGAGAGTTGAGTGTTCATTAAAGCAAGGCAAAATGCCAAATTATCTTCTCCTCATCTCTTGTTGCAAAAGTGAATCAAATGCAAATCTCTATTTTTCCTTTTGTTTTCCTCAATGCATATTCTTGAGAAAAGTTGACAATGGTAAAAGTTCTCTAAGTTCCATAATCTTTAAGAACTTGGAAGCACTTTAGATCATACCCCAAAACTCTATATTTTTACTTGCCCTAAGCACACCCATATTACCATGAATAGGTTGATTGCACTCCTCTTGAGTTTTTTTCACAAATTTTGCTCACTTGAATTCAAGAATTCATCTAAACACTTGCTTAATTTAAATGTTCCTTCTTCTTGTGGGTTCGTAGCTAATTTTTCTTCAGGACAAGCAAATAGATAAGCGCGGGGGAGTTAACAAGTGGTGAAATAGTGCTATTTCAAGGTCTTTATTCACCTTCATTTTACTTGGTGCATAACTTATTTCACCACTTTATGGAGGACTTTTGTGATTATTAGTGAGCTTATACTTTTGACATATTTGAATAGGTAAATACTCATGTGAGTATATTTTGAAAGCTTAAATTGAGGTTACATCAATGTTTGAACACTTCGGGAAGTATGCCAAGCCAACGTGTAACACCCCAACTTATAAAACCATAATCATCTCATAAACCTCCAATTACTCATATTAACATTACAACAAAAATTTCTACAAAGTTGGTGTTACCGCCGTTAGTCACCCACATGACTAACTAGGCATACTAAATTCTCCAAGATCTAGCTACGGTCTGATGGACCCGAATGTACCAAACATAAGTTTATACTAAACCTTAACCAAATACATATTCTGAGTACAAATGTCTCATATCCTAATACATCTTGCTACAACTTATACCATCTACTAAACGAGTGTACACACACAACTCGTGTAACAAAAGTCTAAACTTCCCGAAGTACTTCTACCCGCTCCTACTCTCAGGTCGGGTCGTCTTCTGTCGTTTACCTGTAAAATATAATATGGATGCCCCAAGGGGCTCAGCACCTTCACTGGTACGGTTAACGTGTAGCCCCCAAGCTAACGGGGCTACGCATGACTATTTTGTCGTATACATGCGATTGATTATTCATACAACAATATTAAGAAGTATAATAAAACACCACGCAGTCATGTGAACAATCATAGCTCAAACACATTGAACGACTTAATAAGCGTTCCTTAAGTAAGCGAGTTAGCTTTTTAACTCCTTAAGTTTGAGAATTGTTTAATTCTCATATTCATCCTTATCTCAAATATATCAACCGTTCTTTTATTAGATCAGGTTGTTTCTTATTCCATTGTTTATCTTTGTCAGGTCAAAAGTAACCCTAGCCAATGAGCTATCAACTCCAGTGGGTTAAATAAATAATATTTCTTAAATTTGGGATTTAGGAGATCCCACCACACCATCTTAATCTTGCCTCTCACCTTGAACCGTAATCCAAGGTGGCCGAGTCTATTCGTCGACTCTAGGCGACAAGTCCGAAGACAAGTCTCAATGGAGGATGGACCTGATAAAGATACCGATCTCCTACCTCAACATGCATGACCAGAGTCAGTCTCGGATTCCTCACCCCCAAGTTCCAGTTTGTAGAATTCTCAAAGACATTGTTTATTAGTTAAACCTCTTTTGGTTATTAACAAACTAATATTAGGGAGTGTTCAATGTTCTCATACAATTGTTTACTAAACATAGTTAGTAAGTTCTCAAAGGTAAGTTGTGTTAGTTTCATACAACACACAACAAATACAATAAACCAGTTGCATGATTTATCTTGTTTAATCGGAACATATAAACAAATAGCACACAAGCCGAGGGACACCTCGTTAGCAAGCAAGCTACAAGAAAACCATACCGTTCACCGTTGGTCGTTCAGTTGCCTATTCTCCTCCGGAGTCCACTTACTAAAACCCTATAACATTCATCGAATTGGGTGGTAATTTCTTTTAATTAACCTAACTCACATCTTCACTAACGATTTCCAACTAATAACTACTTATTCATTGTAGTTCAAGCTTAATCACATAAGTTGTTTACTTCTCATTATTTCTCACACTTGTTCACACCCCTAAGGACCATAAAATGTCACCAAACAACTCCTAACAATCATATAATAACATTACCAAACAAGCCCCCTTCATTCCCCTTCAAAAACTAACATTTTATGTACAAATTGTGCTGGTCCGGGAAATGTCTGGATCTGTAGTCCCAGACCAATGTCTAGCTCTAGTTTCGGCACTTAATTTAGGGTGGTCCGGGTCTTGGTACCTATCCTAAGTCCCGTACCACTTCTGAAATGTTCTTTCGGTGGTTTTTTAGTATTGGCCCGGGACTTTATCCAAGGACCAAGTCCCGGACCATGCATTAAACTGTTAAATTTTACAGTTTTGAACTTCATTCTTCACTTGTTATTTTGCCCAATCTTCTTCTAATCTCTCCACATGTATCCCAACATGTTCTAACACCATTTAAACACCTTAAACCCTCTCTTCATTGGTTACAACTCCATTACATATCCACCCAAATATTGTAATTTATTCACACTTAAAACCTTGAACATTCATGCATTATTTTCCTTGTAACTCATTTCTAGCCTCATTTCAAGTGGTACTACTTACCAATTCTTTTCACAACTCTCCCTAGAGTGTGTTAACCTCATCTCTTCAATTCTAACTTCATAAATCCTTGTTTAACAACCTAGTTATACTAGACTTAGTCTCATTGCATCTTCTTACACAATTTCCTTTTCTTTACTCTTTCTACTCATCATTCCCAAGCTTGTACATACACATGCATCTCTAGTCATACTCTTAACACCTTACATTGTTTTTGCTTAACTTTATACCATCACTTAACCCTTTTACACATCTTTTACTCCCTTCCTCAAGCCTAGTCATCTCTTCCAAAGTTATACTCATCAATGCACCACTAGACAACCTCTTAACATCTTACATCTTACTCTCCATCATCTTGACCATACTAAATCCTCCTTAGACATTTATATCTTCATCATCCAAGTCCACTCATTACCCTCAAGGTCATACAAACTATATCATACCTAAACCATCACAAGACATAACACCTCATTTCCTACAGATTTTTACACAACTCAATACACCTCTCATACCATAATCTTGGTGTGTTTAATTCACCCATTGAACCTCTAATTCTTCATAGAAAACCCTAGGTCATTCTAATCCTCAAGAATACCTTAGTTAACTCATTTTTATCCAAATTTCCTTTAACTATTCCTAGTACAACCTAGGTCATAATAACTCACAACTTCAACTAAAAACACTTGGTTTCTACTCAAATGTTGCCATAGCTTCTCTAGTATATTATCATGCTCATATGCATAGTTTTTCTCCTCTAACCAACACAAGTTAAATAAATCCTTGAGGGATCTTCTAAAAACATCGTTTGCACCCAAATATATCAATTCATAATACATTGCATTAATCTTAAATTGCATAGCACTAGGACTCTTAAATGACATGGCTCTCAAGCCCTTAAATGACATGGCTCTTAGGATCTTAAATGACATAATTGAAACACTGAATTTCCCTTAGCCTCCTGCACACAACAATAATCCTATGGCAATACATAAAAGCTCTTATAATTCATCTTATGATTGTTTTCCTAACTCATAGCACCTTAGTCACAAGTTCACAAGTGTAATCATATCATTTCCTAGGTTATATAAACCATATTGTAATGTAAACTCTAGGCTACATTTGTATCAACTTAGACATAATCCCTTAAGGCATTAGACTACATTAAGGTAAGTCATTTACCTTAAGATTTCAAGCCCTGTTTCTCTCTTCTTCTCTTGATTCTCTTGATTGAAATTCGGCCAAGGAGTTGATCACTTGCTAAACTTCTAACCAACATTCAAATTAAGATAATGAGTGCTAGGTAAAACCCTTAGACTCATTAAAACAACTCTTACATACTAAGAGAGTGCTTAATGCACTAAATTAGATGATTACCTTAGGAATCTTGGAATGAGTTTGGTAAGGAATCAAAGCATGGCTTCAAATAAGCTCTTGAAGATTGAATCAAGGCTAATACAAGGAATAAAATAATCCATCTTAAACATCCAAAATTGTCCATGTATAGGAATGGAGAAAAGTTGAGTTTTTTTGGAGCTTTTCTTACCTTAAACCAAAGAGGGTGTTGTATAGCTCTATAATATGAATTTTACTCTTTAAATGGAGCTCCTTCAATGGATTCCAACTTCTGGTTTTGAAATTTTGAAAAGAGAGAATGAAAGGTCTTGACCTAACTAGCACAAATATGCACTTGGTTTTGGATTTGGTGCTTGGAGTTGCATTTAGCAAGCAAAACAAGTTGGAGAAGATGAAGGCCGGAGCTTCCATGGTTTTGGAGCTGAAAGAATGAAGAAAATTCTGGGGATAAAGGAAGGAGAAGAGAGGAGAGATGAGGGAGGAACGCAAAAGTAAGGTTTTTGTTATAAAAGTAAATAGTGAATTTCTTTCTTCCTTCCTCTTTTCTAAGATTTCTGGCAGCATTAGGTGATGATTCACCTTATAAAACCATTCCCCTCCCTTTCCCTTAGATATTTATGGGGTTATTTGACCATTGACTAATTAAGGAAGACTTTGACTTATTTTGGGCACTATTTGGGTACTATTCATAATTAGTGCACAAATTTGTGAAATTTTTGGTTTCTCATTGATTTAGGCTTCTGAATGTGATACTAAGTAGTACACATGTTGATTAAGGTGTATAATTGGTCAACTAGCCACTCAAAACTCATTTCTAAGATAATTTTTCAAAAATGTGCTTTAAGGAGTTTTAAAGCACAATTTATGTTTTAACTTGTTTTTGAGCTTGGTTTTTCTTTGTTAATTGTTTTAACATGTTATTTAGCATGTTAATAAGGTCTAGGAATTCTATTTGGGTCCTAACCAAGGTTACACAAGGTCTAGAGCAAGTATTTGCTTAAATTGCCTTTATGGTGTATTCTTGTGTTTTCTATGGTTTAGATTGTCTACCAATGTTTCTAAGACATGTTTTAGCCTTATTAAATCATAACTTGATTTTTAATTACCATATTTAGGTTTGAGGTATTTCACAACGGGAAGCATCGGGAGAATTCGGGTGCAAAGAGGAGCCCACTGGACTCGATCGACCCAGGGGACTGACCGTGGGAGGGTCGGTCCGACCCTGTCTACCTCTTCTGCACCCTACTGGAATCGACCGACCTTAGGACCGACCCTAGGTGGGTCGTTCAAGCTTAAAAATGAGCACATGCCTCCTTTACAAGAGGGCCGACGACCCAGGGAGGGTCGGTCGGACGAAAATTCTGCTCATGTTTATGTTTTGGAAAGCTGAATTTTGGGGCATCTCTTCTCATTATTCATTCACCATGACCACAACCTAAAAGAGGAGAGAGAGCGAGGCAAAAAGAAGGGAGAAAAGAAGAGGAGAAAAGAAGAGAAGAAAAGAGGAGAAGGAAGAAGGAAGTGAAGAATCCACCACCATTGAAGCTCTAGAGCTCCTCTAATGGCTAAATCTCTCTTTTTTCTTCTCTTTCCCTTTTTAATGGTTGAGTAGTCTCATTTTGTATCCTATGACGGGGTTTGACCCTAACATTGCTCATTGAATGCTTTTAACCTAACTCATTAAATACTCTTGTTTAGTCTTCTTCAATATCAATTAATGCTTTAATTTGATCAACTATGGCATTTGTGGTGGTTCCATTAAACATTGAGCTTGAGTTTGGAACTTGACAAAATGGGGGATAAACCATAACTTTTACACTCTTGATTTGGGGGTAAATCTTAGGGCAATTATTTATGAGCTTTTGCTTAATGCTACTTAGTGACTTAGACCTTGTTTGAGTAAGAGGTTTGACTAATTAGGTAAAAATTGACTTTCGCAAGATTTGGGGAGTCATGAATTAAACTCTAATAGACAATGAGATAATGAGTTAAGGCTATAAGATTCTTTGGGTGATTTAGGCGATTCCCCACTATCATAGGGTGCTTTTCAATCCATTCCAATCAACACTTTATTTACTGTTTATTGTTTTCATCATTACAAAAAACTAAGCTTACCTCTGGCTAAATGTAACACCCATACCGGTAATCACAAAATTATCTCCTAACTTGTCTCAATTACCAACAATAATGCAGTGGAATTCAAACTACAATCGGTGGGTGAAACATGTCGTTAGTTTCCCACGTGACTAACAAGGCCAAATCCAATACAACAACTCAAATATATTATCGGTCTGATGGATTATTATACCGAGTACTACAACCAAATTATACATTCCATTACTTAATCAAATCTCAACCAAATACAACTTCAATCCCATATTATACAATACAACTTCAATTACATTCTATACCGAGTATCTACTACAATTCCCAACTTATTGACCACATGTCGGTCTTACAATTCCACCGTACAAAACAAATACAACTTCCTAAACAACTACCCATGCTCACATAGCAACCCGTCATACACTCGAACGGTATTCGGCTTCAATGTTCCTGTAAAATAAAAACGGTGCCCCTAGGGGCTGTTAAGCAGAAATATGTGTTACTATACTTCTACCTAGGCAGTGTACCTATCGTTTTGCGGAATAGTGAATTGAGTGGGGGTTGTCAATCTCAGGGACCTCATTCAATTAATTAACAATTTATTTACTAACTAAGAAACTAAACTAAGAAAACAGGAAACGTCACTTTTTCAGGTTTTACTTAATTTGATAAAAATAATGACTCAACAAACTAACATAAAATAATAAAACAGTAAAATAAACTAAACAAATAAATAAAGAGTAAAACTCTAAATAAAAGGAAGCACCCCGGATTGTTCTACAAATCTTCACTTTTTAATCTATTAATAAACTCTTCCCTAATTCTGCAATAAACTCAGAAACTATAATTAATTCGTCAACGGCTAAGTCTAACAAATCCTAACCAGTTGCTAGAACTAGCAGCAGACTAATGCTCTAATCCGGACACAACTAATCGCATAAAGAACACTTTCTATTTGAGACCAATTAACCTATAGGCGGGATCACGCTTCTAATCGTTAATCAGGTTTAATTCCTGTGTCTTGTTATCTATCTCAGCTCTCGCGTGTTGATTAGAAAACTACAAGAATTGCTTTAATAATTAGCTAGAGAATCAAAGCACATGAAGAACTGGAATTAAACTATTGCAATAATGAATTCGAGAAAAGATTACAAAATAAATGTAAAGATCCGGTTTGCTACCCCAACCCGGGGAGCTAAACTAACTACTCAAACATGATGCTAAAAATAACAAAAACAACAAATGAATAGCACATTGACATATTAGATAAAAAAGGGAAGAAGAAACTCTGTTAAGAAAATCCCCGCTCCGCCTTCTGTTGTCACATATCTCTGCATTAATCCTCTGTCAGAAGTGTGGGGTGTTGACAATGGTGGACTTATGTGGGTGTGATGAGAGGAGGATGGAGAGGCCGAAGCCTCTCTGTGCTGGCGCGCGGCGGGCGTGGTGTGTTCCGATATCAAACCCTAGTATCCCCTTATATAAGAAATCATTGTATCATATTTTTATCTTCAAGCTCACGTGTGTTCCTGTAAGTCGTCTTGAGAATGATATATTCTATCATGATGTATGATGATGTGGAGTGAAGTCGATGAATAATATACACCTCTAGTCGTGAGTGTATCAAATATAACCGTGAGAAATAATGAATTCATGATGGATTTACGTGACTTTATTGTCTATCTTCATTCTTTATATATATCACCATTTATTGTGTTGTAATCGTTAATGTAAATCCAATATTTTTCCTGCATTTTACACATAAAATGTATCAGTTCACATCGGAACATAAATATAATAAAAAACATATGATAAGTGAGAAATATGACATGAATTGTTATGATAATAGGAAGAATTATAGCCCCAAAAGTATATATATTTCGCACTTATCAGGGGCTCAGCAAATTGCTGCATATGAAATTCGCATACCCCGTGGGCTAACAGGGGTACGCCGACTACTTTGGTCGAGAATGCTAAACGGAAAATTGTAGGGATAAAACTATATATAAAAAGAATAAAATAATAAACTAATCCTACAACTCTACTATGGGTAGCAAATAAAACCCGGTCGCAGTATAGTGTAAGTATATTACGACTGAGAGTATCGAACCCAAGGGACTTCTAGAAAACTAGTCCTAATCCGGTAATAACATATTCTATAATAAAAAGGGGGCAAATGTAAATGACACAATAATTAACTTAAAACCTATCTAAATGCGAGGTTTAGGACTAAACCACCCCAAGTATCAATATGATCACGCAATGCAACTTCAAGACACGAACTTAACCAACCAGCATGATCGTGCCAGATGTCCTGCCGGACATTAGATGCACAGCATATTCAAAGTCTTGAATGTGCCGGACAGGAAGCACCCGGCAGTGCACCCGGCACATTCATATGGTGAAAACCACTCTCTTGCTTCGAACAAGAAACTTATCTCCCATTAACAAATCAAGCATATGTCATGCCACAAAATGAACAAGGAAATGAGGGAAGATGGATTAACTCGCAATTCCAAGTCTTGCTCCCGCTGAGGCGCAGAAGACAATGTTTAAAGACCACTAAGATTTGTCTAACCTATCTACTCTTGGGCTTTTTCCCCTCAAGTACAATTTGCACAAAGAGAATGAGTGATCAACTAATTCCTTTGCCATAAGAACTAGAATCTTAATGAACGCTTGAATTTGTATTGAGATAATCATAGTGTTTACATAGAAGGAATTCATCCCTAGCCAAAGCCTAACAAGGATTCCTACTTGTGGATGGATCCGTAGAAATGCCTTGGACACCAACACTTGGAATGAGGCGGAAATGAAGCGTAGAATGGAGTGCAATATAATGTTGGAATGTGTTAAATGATGTAGACTCTCGGCCTATTTATAGGGCTTCAACATGTCTCTTGTCGGGCGGCGCACAAATCTTCAGTAGCCGGCACACGTGGAAAATGTGCCCAACTGTTAACGGTCAAAACCGCCAATTCCGTGCGAAACAGTGCATATGCCGGGTAGGAGACACCCGGCATCGTACCCAGAACCGGCCAAATCACCAACGGTCAATAACTGCTATCGCTTGGTCAACCGTGGCAACTCTTCACTTATGCCGGATGGGATCTACCCGGCATTGCATCCGGCAAGGCCTCTTTTCTGTTCTGTGTCTATGCCGTGCAGGATCAACCCGGCATTGAGTCCGGCATCAACTGAACTTTTGCCTAGAAAATCATTCCTTGCATAAAAACATATAAAAACATAAGACTGAACTAATAAAACACTTTAATACAAAATATAGCACAAATAACATATATATAACCTTATTTAGATAAATATAATACTAAATCTAGCACATAAAATATGATAAGTCTGTGGCTAATTAGAGAACATGCGGTTCTTTTTAATTCAAACAATATGCAAGGCAACAATACATTATATATGTATAATAGGTTCAACATAGAGTACAAACACTAACACACACATCGAGAGGTTAGTTTAATGTATCCTATACTTAGGCTTGAGGGTTCTACCTCACTATGTCTTATCCCATTCTTCCTTGTCCTACCCACTCTCTTGGGTTCTCTTACTCAAATTCTCTTACTCACAATCTCAAACAAGTTTTACAACCCTCGAGCTCAAGGCTCAAGGCTCAATACTCAAGTTACCAACTCAACTCTCTACTCTCTCAAGTCTCAACTCAATACTCAATTCTCTACCTCAAACAAATTCTTAAATCAAATACTCAAACCAATTTCTCAATACTCAAAGGCATCTTTTAAGTCCTTTCCCATGACCTCAAGGCAGGGTCATACACAAATACAAATGGAGCTATACAATTAGCTCCTTAAATTCTCAAATGCCCGGTTCTCTACCGGACTACTAAAATTCCCAAAACTCCTCTCTCGGAGTCATTTCACAATCTCATGGATTAGCCTAAAGGTATCTCTCTCGATAACATCTATTAGCTTAGGGAATTTCTTAATGTCTAGTATTCTCAAGTTTAAGGTTTTACCCAACTTATCGAATACTCTCATGTTCAGGACATTGTTTATATTAGTCAGATCCTCTCATTGGGGTTCGACTATCTTTCTAAGGGGTTTGGTGATCCCTTAACATACTTTACTTTACTCAAGGTTCATATATTGAGCATTTACCGATCCTCTAGATAGAGGTTACTTATATACTTCCACTATTAGTTGTTTTGTGGGTTAGATCATTTCGGTTCTCTAACCGTTATCGGAGTTTACTTCTCCCGTGTGTTTCTCTCACGTTCTAGAGTGTTCATAAGTTTACGTTATCGTTTCTTGGTTCGATAGTTTTAGTGTGTTTCCACGTCTTTATCAATTCGCAACTTGACACTCTCTCTTTGAGTCATTACTCAAACAAGACTCAACTATGAGTCGCACTACAGTGCTCATTCACACTCAAACAATTCACCCACACTCACACATTTCATGAATTATACAAACTTAAATTCAATTCACAATCCAACAAGCAACAATATACAATACAAGCACAAGCAAGTGTAAACATTCCGATTTGTGCATTTATCTTGTTTAGGTGATCACACAATCAAAGAAGCACACAAATCAGAGCAGCCAAGGTAGCATACGGGGCATAAGAAAATCATACCTTTCACCGGGTTAGCTTTACCGTGTGACCTCACGTTCCTCGGTTGACACTTGTTCCACTGATAACATTCAAATGTTTCTATTAACATTAAGGTGTTACGGTATGTAAAACTACTACTCCGGTACTTAACCTCGTTATCCCATTATTCTTAGTTTTACTCAAGTGTGCTTACACATATATATGTATGTGTATATATATATATATATAATTAATTGTTGAATTTAACTTTTTTTTGCCCGACCTACCTTGCAAGGTCGGTCACAAGGTAGGTCGGAGTCAGTAAGTTACGTTTTTGCAAAATTTCAGCCCGACCGACCTTATCAAGGTCGGCCCTAAGGTCTGTCGAAGTCAGAAGACTTCCCAACTTGAAAATTTAAGCCCGACCGACCTTACCAAGGTCGGTCTAAGTCAGAATCCTCCGGATTTGCAATTTTCAGGCCGACCGACCTTACCAAGGTCGGTCCAGCCCAATACTTATCCTAATTACTCTCTTTGAACTCCAAATTCTCCTCAATTCTTACCCAATCCTTTCCTAATCATTTCCACATGTTTTCTACATGTTTAAGCACCTTAAAACACTCCTTAATCATGCTCTAAACCTCCTCAAATCATTACTCAAACTCTTTACCCAAATCCTTGCTCAACTTCTACAAACTTCAGTACTCATCTGTGCACTTATACACTCTAGTGCATTTATAAACTTCTCTTGACACTTTGCATTTTGTTCTAACTTCATTTGACCATTCCAATCAATTCCTAGACAATTGCACTTCTAAAACCCAAGTCTAACTCTCATTTTCCTAAGTCTTGCACACTAACTCATTTTTAGAATTTCTACATATCCTTATATGCTATTTGCTACAGATTTTTACATCTTTCAAACCCATTCTCCATTCACCATTTCAAGGCTATTAATCCACTCTACTCAACACTACAAACACCTAGGTTCTCCCATTCACCAAGCCATATAAAAACACTCATTTTCTACCAAAATTTTGCCATAACCTCCCCATAAACCTAACATATCCACATTCTTCTATTCTCATCCAAATAAATCCTAATCTAGCCACACCCTCAAAGGGTCCTCTAGCACACAAACTCAATTCAAAATTTGCCAAAAAACAACATAAACACAATTCCCAAATCACTTGGCACCAAGGCCCTTGATTCAAACCAACATTTCACAAGTTCTATCAAACCTCAACCAACCCCATCATTTCTCATATTTTTGGCTTCATTATTCAATTTACCCCATCCCAAATTCTAAAACAATCAAAACAAGGTTTAAGGTGGATTTCTTACCTTAATCTTCCAAGTTCTTATTTCAAGTCTCCTCTTCCTCTTCTCCATTTCGGTCAGGTGGGCAATGGAGTTGCCAAACTCCATCCCCAACATTCAAGGAACACAAAATAAACATATTTAAACCTCTAAACCCTTAGGAAAGTTCTAATCCAATGAAAGGGCTTAAAGCACAAGAGTTAGGTTTTACCTTTGGAGTTTTTAGGAGGGGTTTTAACCCTTGAATCAAGAAAGGGGTTTCACCACCATTGGAGGGTTGAAACAAAGCTCCAACACAAGTAGAAAACAAGGCATGAGAATGGGCAAAAATCGGCCAACACAAGAGAATGAGGAAAAATGAGTTTTTCATGAATCTTTTTACCTTAGGAGAGAGAGGAGACTCCAACCTACAGGATGGTGCCATTTACTCTTAAAATGGGCTAAACCCATGGAGTGTTCATCATTTTGAGATTTGGAAAAAAGGGAAATGTAACTCTTGATGAGGAGAAGAAGAATATGTAGTTTTTTCTTGATTTGGAGCCTTGGTATGGCTTGGGCAAGCTTGGAAAGGTGGGATGCCATGGAGGGGTGAAAATCACTAGAAAATGCAGAAGGGAGGAGGAAGGTGATGGTGGGGAAGAAAGGGGAGGAAAGAGAAGGAAAAGGAAAGTGAGGGAGGAGAGAGAGGGTAAAGTGCTTTATGCCCCTTTTCACTTTTTTTTCTTTCTTACTAGTTTAGTGTGAGAGAGAGAGAGCTGAATCCCCCATTAAAACCAGCCCCATATACATTACAAGCTGGAGCGTTTTTTGTCTTTTACAGAAAACGGTCGTTAATTTACCCAGTTTTAGCACTATTCACTAACCGGGCCCGTTTTCTGGATTTTTCTCGTTTCTTTAATTTTAATGGCTCTTAAGCTTCCATTAATGTTTATTTATAGTTATTTGATGAACTATAATTTTTACAGGTTCATTTGACCACTCAAAGTCACGTTTTCAGGTTTCTCGAAAAACGTGCGCTAAAGCTTTATTAGCGTTTTAAATTCGTCTTGTGGATCTGTTTTATTCGGGGATTGTTCCCGTATAATAATTAGGCCTTATTAAGCCTTTTAAATTCATCTAAGACCCTTTTCGAGGTCGTATTCCTCCTGCGGTCACATAAAGCTCAATTTAACGTTTTTCGCTTTTTAAACGTTTTCTCTTTTCCTTTGGATTTATTTTCTTTACCAAAATTATTTATGCACTAATAGACCCTAAAATATTGTATTAGAGTAATTTAATCACCCTAATTAGGTTCGGGGTATTTCACTAAACCTCCGTTTGTAGTTTTTTTTGTTCACACGTCACTATAGTACCGAAGCTTGGGATTTAGAAACCAATTTCCTTGTGGATACGACACTTGTTATATTGTAACGAATTGGGTGCACTTGCCCGTTTAGCTAGGTCTTACTACTTAGAGTAGTTTTTCCCTAACATTCATAAACCAACGAAAATGTTTTGGTAGCATCACTAAAACATTGCAACACATCACAAACTTTCATATCAACAGTCCACAACTTAGGGAGACAGATAATCATCTTCACTTGTAATAACCGAGTTATGAATGGTTGTCAATATCGTTTGATATTTGTCAGTTTTTACTAACAAATCATAGGTTGAGTTCCAATGTTCAGAGGTGTCTAAACAGAATTGTCTTACTTTCAAACCTACAAATTTGCACATACTTTTGAAAGTAGAATGTGCAAGTGGTTTGACTCTAAGCAAGTCACATACATTTTTAATTGGTTGCAACATAATATTTGAACCTTGTAAACCATCTTGGACACATAGGTTCAACACATGAGCACAACATCTAACATGCAAAAAGTCCCTTGAATGTAATAAAGAAATTTCTTTCTTTAAAAGATTAACACAGGGAGTGTTGTTTGATGCATTATCTAATGAA
The DNA here is from genome assembly GCA_023374045.1 of Limonium bicolor. Lineage (NCBI taxonomy): Eukaryota > Viridiplantae > Streptophyta > Magnoliopsida > Caryophyllales > Plumbaginaceae > Limonium > Limonium bicolor. The sequence goes on from CM041780.1 coordinate 265,317,331, forward strand.
AGTGAACATAACTTGTCTCTCCATTGAAATGCATCTAAAACACCAATAATTTTATTTTTCATATTAAGTTCAGTGTGACGTTCATTAAAAAATATCAAAAGTAATAATATGCTTTTGAAGTGTCCATGAATGATCTATCCAATGAGCAGTAACACAAATATTATATTCATTTGCAAGACTACTCCTCACATCACTAGTCCAAAACTAACTCGAACATCAAATTTATTCAATTTTTCATTAACGCTATCCATTGCTCCTTATAATGCTTAAAAGTTATAGGTTTCACAGTGTTCCTAGGGACAAGTTCAAAATCAAGTTTACAAAGAAGAACAAATAAAACGTTGAAAACTAAAACTTCCACAAGTGTTAATGGAAGTTGTTCAACAATAGTAAATCTAGCTAAAGCATTGATCATTCTTTCTTTATCATAAATGAAGTAACCTGGACCAGATAGTTAACTAGTAAACCCGGTTAGCCGAGTTTGACCTCACTCTAAAGGTTGCTGCTTGGATACTCCAGGTGATCAAGTGTCAAACATATGTTTTGGTACCGGTGTTCGAAGACCAATTCGGAGATCTTGAGCAAATTGAGTAGTTCATGTTGAAGCTTCACCTACTGTTTCCAGTCTTTTCATAAAGGATCACCAGATCCATGATTTTTTCTATTTGCTTATTGTGTGGATTCCTCTTCCTCCATATCATCCTCTCGTTCAATAGATTCATGCTGGGTTGACCAATCAGATGAACCTATTAAAATTTAAAAGAAATATAAGTATCTTGTAAAATACATCATAAACTGAAATATATGACTACATAATTATTTTTACCAAATAGATGGGGAACACATTAGTTGTTGATGACTAACAATAATATTGTCGAACTTTTCATCAAAATTAGGAGCAGGGGTTGGAAATTGAAGTATTTCCTTTCCGGGTCTCTGCGTCATTTTTGCGGGCAGTAATCAAATGGCGCAAATATCACTAAACATTATACTAGCAAAGAAAGGAGGGAATATTGTGAGTTGTGTGGAAAATATGGTGGATATTAGTTGTATTTATAGAAAAATTAGGAGATATAACCAATAAAGAAAGCACAAAAAAGGAGTTGTTAGAGTTTGAATCCCGAGTGGTCCTAAGCCGGTCCCCATGCATAACGGCTATACTTCAAAAACTGAACCGGTCCCGGTCCTGGACTGGTCCCGAGCCGATCCTGAAAATAACAACTATATTTCAAAATAAAAAGACCGGTCCCAGTACGGTCCTAATCTGTAACATTCCCCGTTAAAAACGCCCTTAATACAATATTAAATAACACGAATCATAACAATAATAAAAGAGGTCGCAGCGGAAAATAAACTAAACCATTTATCCCAGGTGTTACATGCCATTATCCGCCCATGCGAATAACGAAACGTTCGCTTACACAACCGAACTAGTAATACAATGCTAACCACAATGATGTCAGGAGTGCAACATTAATCCAAAGTTTACAACATTTTAATCCCAAAAGACTATTGAGCAATCTACCTAACAATACCAAGTGTCCAAAAACGAAATGTCAAAGGCTATGGTATAACTGAGAGGTATACTGCTAACTACTCCCAAAATCCCGCGCTCCCGTGTCTGTCTTCCAACAGCTACGAACCTGTAATGGTGGCCATATAGGCTCAGCAAAATACTGAGTATGCTAATAGCGTGATCCTAGACCCTTTAGGTCACTCAGGTTGGTTAGTCATCTTACTTAGCATATGGTTCATTGCATGCTGTTCCATTTACATGCTTTAAAAATAACCGTAAATGCGGAAATAAACATGCAACAAACCACTCGATTATTCACATAACGACTCATAATAGTCATGCCAACTTACAATCAAATCATCCACTTTAATCCTAATAAGGATAACAAGATAACCGAGACAAAAATTGTTTCTCTTGATCAGTGTCCATCATTCGAAGCCCCGCTTCTATCAATCCTCACATAGTCAGACGGGTGTCATGTTAAGGACGATTCCTCATTAATCTCACACTTCCATAATTTGGACAATAGCCTATGCCATACTACCAGTGGGTAGATGGACTTACTTAGTCTACATGGTAGATGTCCATGCGGCCGAAGTCATGGTGCCAACTGTAGCACTCTTCGACTAACGATCGTATCTGGCTCGTTAGATTAACAAAACAAAAGTCACTCCATCGAAGTTCCTCTCTAGTGATCACTCTGTGCAACCTGCTGGTACGTAAGCAGCCCAGGATTTACTAAACATACTTTTCATTAAATCATAACACTTTCATTTGTCTGAGTATTTTAATTAATCTCCTCGATTATAGGAGAACACATTTATTTGATGCCACTCAGGCCTTACACATATACCTAGAAGTCTTCTAGGTGATGTTTCGGTTCGAGTCATCACTCACGAGACGGTTAATACCGGGTCTCTAATCTTAGTGTCTCACTCAGTGTTTTAGGAGTAGTTTACACTCTTAGGTTAGCACTCAGAGTTCCTCCTAATTGTTCACACACAAGTTAAGTGATAATGGGTATCACTGTGTCCTATCAACGTTCGCGCACAATCAATAAACGCTTTGACGGTCGAATTACATAAACACATACACAATACATGCATACCATGATTATTCTTAAAATTTTAAACACACAATATGTCTGAACCCAAGGAAACCCATAGGGTGTTCAGACCACACATTCACATACCGTTCACCAGTAGTACGTCTGAAATACCCCAGACCTAAGTATGAAAATTAAACATCAATTTATGATGTAATAAGGCTAAAACATGTCTTAGAAACATTGGTAGACAATATAAACCAAAGAAAATACAAGGTAACGCCATAAGAGCAATTTAAGCAAAAACATGCTCTAAGCTTGGAGTAACTTTGCTTAGCACCCAAATATCATTATAAGACCTTATTAACATGATAATGAACATGTTAAATCAGTTACCAAAGAAAACCAAGTTCAAAAACAAGCTTAAACACAAATTGTGCTTTAAGGACTCTTAAAGCACATTTTTGAAAAATTGTCTTAGAAATGGATTATGAGTGGCTAAATGCCCATGATTACACCTTAATCAAAATGTGTACTAATTAGTATCACATTAGGAAGCCTAAATCAATGGGAAACCAAAAATTTCATAAATTTGTGCACTAATTATGAATAGTACCCAAATAGTGCCCAAAATAAGTCAAATGACTTTCTTAAGTGGTCATTGGTCAAATAACACATAAATATCTAAGTAAATGAGAGGGGGGACAGTTTTTGATAGGGTGGGTCATCACCAAGGCCAGCACATTAGGAAAGAAAGGGGAAATAAGGAAAAATGACTATTCACCTTTTTAAAAGCAAATATCTTCAAATACCTCTTCTCTCTCCTCTCTTCTTCATTTCTGCTCCAAAACCGTGAGTTGCTGCCTCCATTCATACTCCACCTTGTCTTGCTCACCAAATGCCCATTTTTGCTCCAAATCAAAATCTAAGCATAGATTTCTCTTAGTTGGAGCACGCCCTTTAGTTCTATCTTTTCAAAACTGGAAAAGCTCAATTTTGGTGCCATGGGAAAACTCCATTGAAGGGGGAAAATCAAGTTTGAAGAGCTCCTTTGCTTCTTCATTCATTCAAGGTAAGGAAAGTGAAAGAAAAATTAACTTTCCTTCCATTTTTCTTAATGTCCGAAAATTTCCTCTCATGGAGTCTTGTTTTACTCCTTGAACTAGCTTTGTTCAATCTCCAAAGACTAGAAGAAGTCTTGCCTTGCTTCATTATCAAAGCCTATTCCAAATTTCAAAGTTAAACATCCATTTAGTGCATTAAGCAATTCTTGTAAACCTAGGAAATGATTTCTTAAGTTAAGGTGCAATATTTAGCACTTATTACATTGTTTGAATGTGGATTAGAACATTGGCAAGAGAATTAAAGTCCTTGGCCAATTTTCCATCAAGAAAACCAAAGGAGGAAATTGAGAGAAAAGCTTGAAAACAAGGTAAATGTCTTACCTCAAGGTGGTTTATTGTTTAAGGGGTGGTATTTGATAAGTACTAAATGTAGCTTAAAGCTTACATTAGGTAATGAGTTATATAACCTAGGAAAAAGAATTTAAACAAGCTTGTGAACTTGTGACTAAGGAGTCAATGGAAATGAGTTAGTAAGATAAGCATAAGGTGGATTATAAGAACACTTATGTTGCTATGGGAGCATTTCTGTGTGTATTTGCAGGTTGAAAGCTTTTATATGTGGGAAATTCAGTGTTTAAGTTTAAGTCATTTAAGGGCCTAAGAGCCATGTCATTTAAGAGCCTTAGTGCTATGCAATTTTTTAATACCCCGGATCTAGAAATCGTGATTAAATTACTCTAATATGATTATTAAAGGCCTAATGGTGCCTAAAGAGTATTGGTAAAGAGAATAAAACCAAAAGAAAAGAGAAAACGCTTGAAAAGCGAAAAACGCTAAAACACGCATTAAACGAGTGTAAGAGATATATGACCTCGTTAGGGTCCGAGATGGATCCCTAAGGCTTAGTTAGGCCTAATTAGTATACGGGAATGATTCCCGATGAAAACGGATCCAAATAATGGGTTAAAACGCTAACGGAGTTCTAAAGCACGTTTTTCGAGAAAACCCGAAAACGTGACTTTAAGTGGTCAAATAGACCCGTAAAAATTATAGTTGATTAAATAAATATAATTAAGTATTAATGGAAGCTTAATAACCATTAAAAATAAAGAAACGAGAAAAATCTGGAAAACGGGCCCGGTTAGTGAATAGTGCCAAACCGGGTAAAATAACGAGCGTTTTCTGTAAAAAGTCAAAAAACGCCCTCAGCTTGTATTCTGTGTGGGGCCGATTTATTTAGTATACACATACACATTTAGTTAGCTTGTTAGCTCATTAAGTCACAAGATGACAAATAAATAAAGTAAAAATGTAATAGTAAAAAGGGGCTTTATAACCTCTCTCACCTCCTTTTCTCCTCCCGATTCACGATTTTTCCCCTCTCAGATAGAGCCTTCTCTCCCTTCGTATTACAATGGCGATTCCAACAGAGAGCAAACAACCCATCTTCATTCTCTATTTTCTTGCTCGATACAACACCAAATCACACAAAATTTGTACCGTTGGATTCCTCTTGTTGAGAGCAACATTTTCCACCCTTCAAAAGCTAGAAACCCTCACCTTCATTCCCATGGCAGTAGGCTCGTTTGAAGCCTGAAGGGGTGTTTTTGAGTCTCCTTCATCTCCTTAATACTCTAAGGTAAATATAAACTCAAGTTAACCATCTTCCTAGCTTATTCTTGCTAAATCAAAAAAAAAAATGCCAACGTTGAACTTGGCTTCATTTTTCAGCCGGTTTTGTTCTTCGACAGAGGGGTGAGATTTTCCTAGCCTTTCTGTTCAAAGATGGCACTCAAGAGAACAAGGTAACTCCTTAGTGTTAAAGCCCTAAAACTAGTTCTTGAAATATTAGTTTGGTGAGGTACGTGAGAACTAAACTAGCTTGTTATGTATGGCTTGGGAATAAGATTGTAGATAACAATTGATACCCTTTGTTGGTGTGGAAACAAGAAGAGAATGAGAGAACAAGAGAAGGAGGAATAAGGAAAGAGAAAACAGAAAACTAACAAGGTATTGAACTTACCTTGAGTTGGTTTTGTCTCTATAAACATATTTTTGTATGTAAATAAATAACCATGAACTAGTGTAGTCTTGTACTACAATATTGTTTGTTGAATAAGGAAGTCTTAATGCTGTTTGGGGATGCAAAAAAAACTTAGAAACTGAGTGAGTATTGTGTGATAACAGAGGGGAATTTAATGAGCTGCTGTGATGGTTTTTGTGCTTATATAAACAGGGAAGTAAAGCTGATGCTTGTGAGCTGTTGTAGTGTGGTGAGAATGCTTAGAATGTAGGTAAGCTATGTCAAAACTTGCCTAGGAAACTATGGGCTTGAGTGTGTTAATACGTGGAGTTGGAATGGTAAGAAAGGAAGGATTGGGAAACTGCAACAGAAAACAAGAGACAGGAGTCTGTAACAGATGAGAAAATTACAGTGAATGGGTTTTGTAACAGATGAAGGTATAAGTGGTTTAGGTTAGTTTTGAATGCCTAAATAATGTCAAAACATGCTAGAATATATGTAGGAAGAGTGGGGAAGAAGTTGGTATAAGTTTGGAGTTGTAACATAATCAAAAACAAAGGGAAACTTCACTTCTGCAAGTGGTCCGGGTCTGTAAACAAGTACAGAAACTCGGACCAGGGCTAAAACACGGCAGAATGTTGTAACAGAGGAGTGGTCTGGGTTTACAAACCAGGACACAAACCCGGACCACCCCTAAAATGCACCCGAGAGGTTTCTGAATTAAGGGTCCGGGTTTGTAAACTAGCATGTATACCCGGACCAGTCATAAATTACACCCGAGAGTGACCAGAAGCATTGGTCCGGGTTTGTAAACCCGGACACAAACCCGGACCACCCCATTTTCTTCACAAAAACCATTTTAAAGCCATTCTAAGGTAGGGGCTTGATGGGTAATGATAATATAAGGTAATTATGACTTGATTAGTGATGTTTAAAGGTCATTAACAGTGTAAACAAGTTTGAGAAGTGAATGAGAAAGTTGTGAGTTTAAGAACACATGAAATAAACTAGGAATAACGGGATAACGGGGTTAAGTACGAGAGTATTAGTTTTACATACCGTAATGCCTTAATGTTAATATAAACATTTGAATGTTATCAGTGGACCAAGTGCGAACCTAGCATGGTGAGAACACACGGTAAAGCTAACCCCGGTGAAAGGTATGATTTTCTCATACTCCGTGTGCTAACTGAGTTACGTTGATTTGTGTGTTTACGTGCCGGCTTAATCAAGATTAAAGCATGAAAATAATCCATTGTTTGATTATGTATGCCTTGTTGTATGTTGAATGAGCTAACATACTTGTATGCCGGTGTGGTCTAACATAATGTATGGACCGACTCGTAGTGAGTAACGTTTGGCTAGAGACCCATAGATCGGGTCGATGCTTATGATAACGAAAACGTGCAAACACACAAACTATCCGTTAAAGTATAATGATAACGCAAATATATGAACTCCCTAGAATGTTAGAAGATGTGCGGGTTGAGTAATTACCCGATAACGGTTAGTAAACCATAATGACACAATCCACGAAACAAATGAGAGTGGAAAGATAAGTGAACCGCCTTCAAGAGGATCAAAAATAGTTCGAAGATGTGAACTATTAAAGAAGGTAAAAGAGACCTAAGGGATTATTAGCTCCCTTGAGACACGGTCGACCTCCTATATGAGAATTTTACCCGATATAAGAAAATAATCGAAAGTATGAGTAAGTGAAATGTATGAGTAACTCTTAAAACCTAAGATTAACCGAACTTAAGAAATGTTCCCACAGTCATTAGAAACATCGAGAGTGATGCTTCTAGACTAATATACATAATATTATTATAACTCCGAGAGAGGAGTGTATGGGAATGTAAGTAGTCCGAGAGTAGTCGGACCTAAGTAAAAAGAGATAGGAACTAAGGGAGAGTTCCGTGAGCTAGTTGAACCTTCCCACCATGCTAGACCCAGAGTAGGGTCGAAACCGGGGAAGTAAGACAATGCTTGAGAGCCATGAGTTTTGGCCTAAGTATGTATTAAGAGTAACAAGCGTGACGTAGGAGACCTGCAGTGTCTCGAGAATCTACAAGAGCTTGAGTATAAATAACCCAAGAGTGTGGGTGAGATAATGAGTACAAATAAGCGTTGAATAACCATAGGAGGTATGAGACCTCGGTTGGCATATTATAAGGATTCTAAAGGCTTAATAAGGCCAAAATAATATATGGGAACAACTCCCGAAGAAAACGGATCCAAATAAAGTATTAAAATGCTAATAGAGCTCTAGCGCACATTTTTCGAGAAAACCCGAAAATGTGACTTTAAGTGGTCGAATGAACCCATAAAAATTATAAACCATTAAATAACAATAATTAAGCGTTAATGGAAGCTTAATAACCAATTAAATTAAAGAAACAAGAAAATCCCAAGGAACGGGCCCGGTTAGTAAATAGTACCGAAACTGGGTAAAATAACGAGCGTTTTCTGCAAAAGATGAAAAACGCTCCAGCTAGTAGTAATATAGGGGGCCGGTTTTTAGGAGTTAAATAACCCCCTCACACACTCACATACTAGCTAGTTAATTAAGAGGCAAAAAGCAAAAAGTAAAACATGCCTCACATACCATCTCTCCTCTCATTCCTCTCTCCTCTCTCTCATTCCTTTCTTCCCCACCGTACTCTCTCTCTTCCTCCTCCCTTATGCTGGCGATTTGGAGCTCCCCACAACAACAATGGCAGCCCTCTCTTCTTCTCCATGCTCTATCTCCATGTAAGCTCCAAATGTAAAAATAATTACATATTCTTACTCTCCTCATCATCCTCTACACTTCTCTCTTTTCAAAATCCAAAAATGAGGAAGTTCATCTCCATGGGTTTTCCTCATTCAAAGAGAAAATAGCATCAATGGGTAGCTTGGAGTCTCCTCTCTCCACTAAGGTAAAAATCTACATGAAAAACTCATGTTTTCTTCATCTTCCTTCATAGCCGATTTTTTCCCTATGTAACACTCCATTTTTCTCTCTCTTGTGAGCTTCAATTCAACCTTGCAATGGTGGTGGAATCACCTTGTTGAACCAAGGGCTAAAACCCCTCCTAAACCACTCCCAAGGTAAACCCTAGAAATTGTGTTTTAAACGTTTCAATGAACTAGCATTAATCTAAGGGTTAGTATGTTAATTACATTTATTTTGTGTTCATTGGGTGATGGGAATGGAGTTCGGCAACTCCATTCCCCATGGGACCGATTTATGCAAGAAAGAGAGAAGAAGGAGAAATGGAGAAGAAAGAAGGAATTAAGAGCTTAAGGTAAGAGCTCCTTCTTGATGCTAAATTTTAATGCATTAGAGTAATGGGAATGGGTAAACTACTTAAAGAACCCAAAATCTTGTAGGCCTTGGAGCCAAAAAGATTGTGTATGTGTATTAGTATGGTTATTTGAGGAAGTATTGGTGAATGTATATTGTATTGATTGCTGGTAGGACCCTTGTAAGGGTGTGGCTAGAATAGGCATGAATTTGGTGAGAATGAGTATGTGTGGCTAAGTAAGAAAAGTAGGTGAACTATGGTAAAATTTTGGTAGGAATTGTGCATTTATGGTTGACTTGGTGAATAGGAGAACCAAGTGTGTTTTGGGATGAGTAGAGAAGTTTAGTAACCATGGAGTGGTAATTGTGGGATGAGGATAAAGTTTGTAAAAATCTGTAGCATGAGGTATTAGGATGCATTGGAGAAACTAGAAGAAACTAAGTGTATTTGGAGAGCTTAAGGTGAGTAGTAAACCACCTTGTAATAGATTAGGAGAGGAGCTAGATAATGGGGAGGATTAGAGTGGAAGATAATGTAATGAGGATATTAGTAATGGTATTGGTGATAGGAGTGTTGAATGGTAAAGGTTAGAGTAAAAATCTGTAGCATAAGAACAAAAGCTGCTATGTGTGCAGGAACGAAAAGGGAGAAAAAATTGTGTAAATCCATATAAGAATGGGAAATGAATTTAATAATGAGTTGGTGAATGAATTAAGGTATTTTAGGGAGACTAAATGGTACTAAAACATGTGAGGTTACATGTAGGAAGATTGGGGAAGAAATGGGTAAGAAAAGAAGTCAAAAACAAAATCTGTAGGCAAGTTCTGGACTGGACCGACCTAGAGGTTGGGTCGGTCGGTGGGTCGGTTAGAGCATAGACGATGGAACGTAAAGTTTCGGGAATGGACCGACCCAGAGGTGTATGGGTCGGTCGGAACAGTCTTGGGTCGGTCGGGACAATTTCAGAGGACGGAAAACTTACTGGAATGGACCGACCCAACCACTTGGGTCGGTCGGTGGGTCGGTCGGCCCTAACTTATAAAATATATATATAGTGATCATATGCATGTATATATATATAGATATGTACATATATAAGGGACTTTAGTAATACACCATTAATGTAACCCTAATGGTAAGAAAGTAAGTGTACGAGTAAGAAAACAAGTATGAGAAGTAATTAAGAAAGTTAAGAGTATAAGAACATTAAGTTAAACCGAAGTAACGGGATAACGGGGTAAGTACGAGAGTAGTAGCTATGAATGTATTGTAATGCTTAGTATTAATGGAACCATTTGGCATGTAGCCGGAGGTTCAAGAATAAGACTCGAGAAGCGAGAGTGAACCAAAGGAACGTGAGGACACCCGGTGAAGTAAATCCCGGTGAAAGGTATGATTTCTTCATGCTCTGTATCCTAACCTGGTTACCCCGATTTGTGTGCTTATTTGATCACCTAAATAAGATAAATGCATGAATCGGACTATACTGCACTTACTTGTGCTTGCTTTAGGTTGTTCTTGATATGTTTGTCTTGAACAATCAGTTTGTATAATTCATGAAATGTATGGATGAAAATAAATGTGTATGTACTCGTGCTAACGGAGATTTGCAGGATAAAACCATATATAAAAAGAATAAAATAATAAACTAAACCTACAACTCTACTACGGGTAGCAAAGTAAAACCCGGTCGGAGTATAGTGTAAATATATTACGACCGAGAGAATCGTACCCAAGGGACTTATAGAAAACTAGTCCTAATCCGGGCAAAAGCCTATTCTATAACAAGGGGGAAAGGTGATGGATTTTCTAACTCTACTAAAAACTAACAGAACTAAATGGTATTTACAATGACCCCCCCCAGATTCGTAATGGTAAACGTCATAAAGACACATATGATCACCCAGGAAAAGAATAAACTTCGAATCAACCAACTCTTGATAGTGCCGGATATCATGCCGGACAGAAGGCGCACGGTAGATTCAAAAACCTTGAACGTGCCGGACGTCTTGTTCTCGGCATTCTACCCGACATTATCAAAATGGCAAACTACTTCTCCAGTTCGAAGCCGAACCAAGAACTCCCTAATCATTATCGAAAACTAGCAAGTATTTGGTAATCAACGAACCGACAAGGGGAGAATAACATGGCTAATACTAAATCTTAGGTTTTCATCCTCTAAATTGTAGAAGACAAATGGAAAGACCACTTAGAGTTTCTCAACCTTTCTGCCTTAATAAAGTCAGAATTTGAAGTAAATGGAAGGAGAAGCAACTTCATTCCAATTGCAAGAAACACAAAACTCCAAGTTGAAACTTATGTCTTTTATTGAATAATCATAGTGTGTTTACAAAGAGAACCATTTCTAACCATAGAAGACAAAGAATTCTATATCACCATCCACACAACTACAAGAAGAGAATACAAAGAGGGAGAAGGAGATGTTAATAGCCTTAACCCGACAAGGTCTTCTTCTTCTCTTGCGTGGATGGATTCGTAGACTTCTTTGGACACCAACAATGGAGTGAGGCGGAAATATAGAAGTGAATGGAGTGGATTTGGTATGTTGAAGTGTGTCAATTGATGTAGACTCTCGGCCTATTTATAGGGCTTCAAAATGTCGTTTGCCGGGCGTCGTGCCGGATCATCAATAGCCGGCACACGTGAGAAATGTGCCTAATTGTTAACGGTCAAAACCGTCAATTCTGCGCGAAACAGTGCATATGCCAGGTAGGATATACCCGGCATCACACCCGGCAGCGGTTGGAAATCACGTGGAACACATGTGCTGTCGTATGGTCAACCGAAGCGACTCTATACTCATGTCGGATAGAATTTACCCGGCATTGCATCCGGCAAGGCCTCTTTTCTGTTCTGTGCTCATGCCGTGTAGAACCAACCAGGCACCGAGTCCGGCATCAATGGAATTTCTGCCTAGAGATGCGTTCCTTGTATATAAAACACATAAAACATAAGACTGTACAAATAATATACTTTAACGTATAATCTAACACAAATAACACATATATGACTATATTTAGATAAATATAATACTAAATCTAATGCATAAAATATGATAAGTCTGCGGCTTATCAACTCGTAGTGTACTTGTGTATTGTATCGTACTTGTATGTATGTGTATGGAGTATTGAATTACTGTGTGGCTTGTATATGAATGACTTCTACTAATTCCTAACCACCTAACTTCTAACGTAAGTGTTGAGTAAATCGGAATGAGTATAAGTCCGATATAGTTTCGGCCACGCGTGAGGATGAGGAGACATAAGAGGTTGGATCCGATTCCTGGTTCTTTAACTGGTCCACGGCCCAAACCCCTTAAATGGGTAGTATCCTGGATTGGTGAACCAAGTAAATCCTAGTGGTGGGACAGAGTAGTCCCCGGGCCGGAGGTCCCGACGACTTAACTTGAGTAAGTAGTAAGTAATGTAAGTATTGTATGAGTAATGGTCTTGGCTGGTGTAAGTCATTGACCCCGAGTAAAAGATAATCTCCACCCGATTAACCCAGGTGGACCAATGAAGCTAACAAGTACGGTGTATTGAGTATGTATGGTGTATGTAATGCGTATGTGTATTTCGGAGTAAGGTAAGTATGTATTGGATGGCTTATATTGTATTCCTTGTATGTAATGAAGTGTATGAATGTATTCCTTGCGTAAAGTCTTGTAGTATTGTGTATAAGAGCATGTATGCATGTATGTTTGAATAAAATGAATTGCATGTATTCGACCAAGTGGTCGGCGTACGTACCCTCGCTAGTACGCGGGGTATGCGGAAGTCATATTCAGCGTAAGCTGACCCCCTAGGGTGAACGTTTTTAGTGTGCAGGTACTCGAAGCGGTTATGGTCGCAGTAAGAGACCGGCAGCTATGGTTAGATAGTTAGGAATGAATTGTAGACCGTAGTGAATTGTATACGGCTTGTAGCCTTTGAAGTATAAGTGTACCCAACGGTACACCCCTTTGTATTTAGAAAGTAAGTAGCTTGTGAGGAACGGGTAATCGGTAGACTCTTAATGAGTATGTATGAATTTGGAGGGATTATTGTATTAGAATTTGGATCTTAGTAAACTCGGTATGTTGTATTGAAATTATGGAGTATTGTATTGAATGGAGTATTGTAGTACTTGGTAGGTGATGTGAGTATGTATTGTAATTGTGTAGTACTCGGATATTCCGGTCCATCAGACCGATACTGTATGTAGTAGTAAGCCTTGTTAGTCACGTGGATGGCTAGCGGCATTGTATCACCCACCGTGGAGTAAGTATGTATCCGCTGCGAAGGTATGTAAGTATGTATGGATTGGACGGTAATGACAGTATTAGCGGCAGGGGCGTTACAAAAAGTGGTATCAGAGCGAAGTATCGCTCTGATGACTGGAAATACCGAGTTTAGGAATACCGAGTTAGGAAATAGAAGCTTAGGGTTAAGGGATGAGTGTTAGCATTAGAGATATGCTAGTTAGGAACTACCGGTGAGTACCGGATACCTACAAGACCAGACCCGCCCTCCACAAACCCACTGTATAACTTGGGAAAGAACGCTAGAGAGAAGGAAAGTCCTCTCATACTCGGGGAAACCCGATCTGGTAGTTGTGAAGTAATCGTACGGTAGACAAGAACCGACATATAGTAGATTTCAAGGACTGGAAGTCCCGGAGATGGTTTCCGGTTGAACAACAATACCCGCACTTAATAGCGGTGGAATAAGTACTCCAGCCACAAAGAGGCTACAACTTGCAACAGCATGGGGCGACGTGCTTAGCAGTCGCGGGAACCTGTTAGTCAACCAGCAGCAGGAAAGGAAACACTAATCATACAACGGAGCGGAAAGAGAAGCAGCAACAAAACCCGAGACATAAGTCTACGGGACAGTAATAGCTAAGTAACACCAACAACGGTGTACTAGCTGACTAAGGACATAGTCAGGAACGGTTAACTCCAAAACTATAACGCTATTAAGGTTACAATACCTGGCCAACATAGCTCAAACAGCTACAAGAACATTCACAAGATATAATATAACGCAACTGCAACCGTAGTGCTTAAACCAACTCAGGCTCAGTAACCACAACAAACGTGTGGGAACGAGCAACGGGGAAGAACAAAACCAAATAAATGAAAATCTCTAAGGATTGGAGAAGCGCCCCGATGTAAGACAGCCATGTCAAGATCATTGAGAAGTTACTCATAAGATTGAGTATCCCGAACGTAGATCATTAAGATCAAGGGAAGAGTCAACAAGACAATCGAATACAAGTGCAAACCATACCAAGACCGGTATAGGATTACCCAAAAACCAACAGTACCACGCACTTGCCACGGCAAGTGCAGTAAGAACAAGGACATGTAGGGGGAACCCTAACACACCACGGGTACATAGTAATGTACCGTGATAGCAACGCAACAACTACGGGATCACACATCCTAAAAACTGGAAGAATGAAACCCTGGAAAGGCCTAACGGCCTGACCATTGTATTACGGACATACCAGACAGCGAGAAGCTGGACTTAGTGGAAACTTTAAACATGGCTATGCCATAAAGCACCTTTCTAACACCGAACTGTTATTACGGTGAGTATCATAGAATGATACAAGAGGAGTTGACAATAGAATACTTCACCTAGGCGTGTGCCGAGCACTACGAGTGTACCCAAATATGGGATGTGGGATGACCGCACTCCGAAGGAGCTTGCGGGCCTGACAGATAGTCAGGTAAGTGGTAACGTATCAACATGGTACCCCACGTATGTATACATGTAGTGCACGAAGCACGGGAAGTAGTCAACTCCGCTCTACGGACCATCAGTAAGTTCAAACCAGAAAAGCTGGACACCTCAGACGATCAAGTATAAAAGAACTCAGAGAATTCATCTGAAGATAAGGAATGAGAACTAGGAAGTGCAAAGAGCACAGACTAATAAGTATAGACATTGGATATGTCTCAAAGACATCAAACCAATACCCGACGGCTGGGAAGCATACCCAGCCTAAACATAGTAAGGCAAATGCCTAATGTGAACACAACGATGCTCAACAAACGAGACAGAGTTCCCAAGAGCAATCACAAGATTACCATGAAGTATAATCCATCATTGGGGAGAATTTTAAACCTAGTCTAAACGCTAGGAGAAGGTATAAACCGTCTACCCAAGAACGGGAGACGTCATAACCCAAAAAGAGATAACTCAAATACAATACCACAAGGCGGTATAGTAAACACGACAGATCATAAACATTAGCCGGATGTAACGGAATAACTAACAACACCCAGGAGCAATTCTTGAAGGGTGTCTGAGTTAACAACAGTTGAACCAGCGTCATGATAAGAGCACATGAGCTAGAACGAACATTCGGTTAGGACACCGAAGGGATTTCACTTAACAAGAAATACCCTAAATTATCAGAAGGCACCGATTAACACCAGATTGCCTAAAGGGTCTCCTATGAACGGAAGCGTGATGCCACGACTGGCCATGGAGCCCAGCAATACCTCCAATCTATGGGGTATACAAGGAGTGGAAACATGTATAAGTAGCTTGCAAAGAGCATAGCTTGCAGCAACAAGGCTTCAAAGCCATGAACCAACTATGTATGTAAACTCTAACGGGTGCAAAACCCACACCATTTAATAACAAGACTCGCAAGAGATATTGCTTCATACGACAAACAGATCGAGAACTGAACCAACCAATTTGAGCTCAACATAATGAATGGCTTGGAGTAATGGCTACCTCAATGTCACTGTCATTAGAGCATCAGTCTATATGCAGTTGACGAAGCCTTAAATTGCTTTTCATGCCTACTGTAGAAATGGTAGCACAGAGGCATAGGAATCGTAATAATGCCAATAATGGCCTAGTCCACACTTGGACACTACGAGAACCCGAGGAAAAGTACCCTTGTTAATCGAAGACCACCAAGGTGGTGAAGGTGTGAACCCATAGAGAGAGGCTTCCATCTACTATAACAATAGAGCCTACGCATGTAGATATTGCCAAGAGGCGACTGAACAAACAATTACTGTCTAAAGGAGTAAGTATACTCAATATGCAGTACATAAACAGATACCAACATAGTAAACCCGGTCATGAGACTTATGAGTGGAAACAAACCTCTCAACAAGACCTTTCGCGCATCAGTGATAGAGTACTCTTCAACCAGAGAACGGGACGAGAAAACCCTCGAAGTTTCTTGGGATGTCCCGGTGATATACATACAAAGTGAAACTGCATAGCTAGAGCCTATAACTAATGCTCAACACTGGAAAGACAATAATTGTCAAAACAATCAACATGAATGCACATTGCACACCATGAATGACCAACGCTCAAGAGAGCTTGTAACCCGACAAATTACTGTATCCATTGTCAACCAAGGTATTTGATAAATGGTATCATAAATGATGAGCAATGTGAGGTAAACTAACCTACACATGAAACCTAACTGCAATAAAACACCTCCACATGGGGAAAATAATACCATTGCGGTATGCTACGACAATCATCATACATATGAACTAGGAACCTCCTATTGTATTCACACCATAAGGAAACGGTGCCAATGACAGTAGCAATGAGTAAAGAGAAACTACCACAGTGACTGAGTCAGTAAAAATGATGTTGGTTAATGAGTAAGAATATGGTGCGCAACAAGCGACCGCTATGAGGAAGTAGTAGTCAATGACACGGAGTATAAGTATGAGATGACAAGCAGAAATATTCATTCCTATCACATAAGTGATTTACTGTCAAGCGTTTACGCCACTGCACTCTGTATGACTGAGTGTTTTGGTATTGCACTTGTGCAGCTAATGATCTAATGGGATAACTAGGAATATGGAGAACGTAAATAGTAGTAAACCCTTCTTTTCACCAACGAACATGGCATAAGCCAGTCAAGCAAGCTTAACAACAAACTGTGTGGCCTAAGGCCAAAGAAGCACGAAGAGTGTAGAACATACTAACAATCATAAGATGTGAATTCCATTGGAATAAAAGGTGAAAGAAGACGTAAGAAAGTCACAAGGACCGACGCATAGAAAATGCAAGGTCATACAAGCAAAGGACACTTGCACTGAGCCAGAAGAACTGGTATGATTCAAAAGCTATTGACAACAGAGGAAGCACTACAACTAGGTAGTAACTTAACCTCGCCCAACAATAAGTCAGAAGAGCTTAGGGAATAATCACGGGAGTACAAATAGTATATATATTAGATTGCCAAAGAGCTGGTTATAAATCTTAAACTCATTGAGTTCAACAGTGGTAAAAGAATACCACAATTGTTTAATAAACCTTATTTCCCACAATAGACGGATAAAAAGGTGATGTATAGCACATTAAAGATAACACGAAGGGTGAGTAACCCAAGTTATCAGGGTCGCGCAGTAGAAGCTAGTGAGCCCTAGCTAGGAGATAATATACCTAGTAAGTATAGTAGAATGGCTACTAATGCCTTGAAGCCTAATAGGCTAGAACCGAATTAATTATGAGTTAAATAAACTCATATAGGAATCCTTGGTGCAAAGACTAAACCATTGATATGGTTAAGACCCTTTGACCAGGGCATATTATATAGTATACCATAACGAAGCTGAACGCTTCAAATTGCCCAAATTGAGTAAACCAATGTTTAATAATAATAACATATGGTAGATTACGTGGGCGTAATCCCTTTTAAGGGGGGTAGAGCGAAAACCGCATAATGTAAGTATTCATAAATAAAACACATAAACTATAATGTACATAGCACAAATAAGAATCAAAATGACGATTGGTACTATGTTAAATAAACATATGTATTCATTCACGTTGTAATTATGGTAATTAGGCACGAGAGATGCAATTACCATAGGACGAATACACCCATCTGGTAACACCATGTAAGAGTATTAGTAAAAGAAGAGTAATGAGTAGTGGACGGAGCTCCACAAGTATTGTAGCCTTTGAAGAAGTAGTAGTACGAAATGAATGAGAGTAGTAGATGAATGAAGTCTAGGAGTAGTGTATATCTAGGTAGGTTATTGGAAGTAAATTGAGGACAACTAAACTCTACAAGTATGGTGACTAATTTTTAGATTATTTGGGATGATGGAGAGTAACGGATAAAGGTAGCGAAGGTTGATGAAATGAACACTTAGGTATTGAATCTCGAAGAAAAGTATTTGGGAAGTAGAGTGAGGATGATAGATGGACTGAATTCCATCCTTTAGAGATGTATGAATTTGTAATTATGACTAGGAAGAGTAAAAAGATAGAAAATGAACATAATCAAATTATTTGGTTGTTTGAAACTGATGTGGGAAGTCGAACTTGATCCTGATCAGATCAAGGGAAAAAGAACACAAATTGGAGTGGAAAGATAGTTCAACACTGATGCTGATCACATCAGGGTCGAATGATTCTTGAAGCTCCCCTCAAGTGGTCACAAGAATCACGCTTAGGACAGAAGTAATGAGTATAAATCGAAATTTGGAGTTGTATGCTTTAGAAAGATTTCTAGCTAGTAGTTGTGAAAGAATTTTCCCTAGACTAGAGAACGAGAATTGTTGGAGGCTTATACCGGAGAAGATAGTAGTATAGCATATTGTATTATTCCAAGGGCAGCGGGACATAGAGGAGTCCGGTGTCTAGATGACCTGAGTGCCTGCGGGATTGTAATGTGTATTGCATTGCTTTGGGGATAGCTTTGCACTGTATGTATGTATAATCTTGTAATGTGGAACAGGACGGTTGGATGTAACGTGGAATGGAGTAATTATGGTATATTGGTATGGTATGGTATGTAGAGACCTTGAGTGATGGATTTGGGAATTGTAAGGAGGAGGTATGTATGGTCGTAGTACTAGACAAGTGTAAACAAGTAAGAATAGTAATCCCATAACCTCGAACAACTTTGAGGACAAAGTTCTTAAGGGGGGTAGATTGAAATACCCCGAACTTAAATATAGGGGTTAAAATTAATCTAATACATATTTAAGGGCCTAATGACGTCTAAGTAATATTGATAAGGAAAAATAAATCCAAAAGAAATAAAGAAATGCTTGAAAAGTGAAAAACACTAAATAAGCGTTGAATAACCATAGGAGGTATGAGACCTCGGTTGGCATATTATAAGGATTCTAAAGGCATAATAGGCCAATAATATATGGGAACAACTCCCAAAGAAAATGAATCCAAATAAAGTATTGAAACGCTAATAGAGCTCTAGCGCACGTTTTTTGAGAAAACCCAAAACGTGACTGTAACACCCCAACTACAAACACACACTCAATGTCGTATCGCAGCGGAAATCTCAACTCACAACATCACTTAACTCATTGGTGTTACTGCTAAACGAAAAATTGTAGGGAAACATATGTACAAAAAGAATAAAATAATAAACTAATCCTACAACTCTACTACCGGTAGCAATAAAACCCGGTCGGAGTATAGTGTAAATATATACCGAGAGTATCGAACCCAAGGGACTTATAGAAAACTAGTCCTAATCCGGTAATAACCTATTCTAAGACAAGGGGGGAAATTGAAATGTTTTCTAATCCTAATCAAAACTAACTAACTAAGTGGTAATTACAATGAAATTATCCTTGATCCAGGGTGTGAAACCATCTAGGTATCAATATGAACTCGAAACATAAACACAAGCCTTCGAATTAACCAACAACTGAAAACGCCGGGTGTCCTGCCGGATACCACTTGCACGGCATATTCAAAGACATTGAATATGCCGGACATGGGCCACCGGCAGTGCATCCGGCATAGTCATAATGCATATTCTTTTTCCAGTTTCCGAGAAGAAAACAGAAGACTCACTACCTATTAACAATTCGAGCATATATCATGCCACGAAATGAACAAAGTAATGGGAAATGTGGTTAATTCTCACTCTTACTACTAACTCTTAATTCATAAGAAGAGAGTAGGAAGACCATTAAGAGAGTCTAACCTATCTTACTGGGACTATCCTCCACAAGTAAAAATTGCATGAAGAGAAAAAGAGATCAACCAATTCTCCTTCATTAAGAACCTTACTCTTATAAACTTGAAAATTATATTAAGAAGATCATATTGGTTTACAAAGAGAGTTTCATTCCCTAACCAAAGAATAAACAAGGAATTCCTACTCCACCATCCACACAAATCGAGAGAGAGAATGTATAGGAGATAAGAAGATTGATGTAGCCTTAACCCGCCATGGATTCTTCTCTTCGCGTGGAAAGTTGCATAGAATTTCCTTGGACCCACACACCTTGGAATGAGGCGGAAATGGAGTAATGAATGGAGTTTAATATGATGTTGAAGTGTGTTGAAAAGTGTATCCCCTTGTCCTATTTATAGGCATCACATTTTCTCGTGCCGGATGTGATGCCGTGCAAATTATATCCGGCATATATAAACCACATGCCCAACTGCTAACGGTCGAAACCGCCAAATCTGCGCGAAAAGGTACCTGTGCCGGACAGGATATGTCCGGCACCATACCCGGCATAGGTTGGTTTGGCAACGGTCATTAACTGCCATCGTCTGGTCAATCGAGGCGACTTTCTCATTTATGCCGGATTGGATATACCCGGCAACGTACCCGGCATAGAGTGCTTTTCTGCTCCATGCTTGTGCCGTGCAGGTATGATCCGGCCTTATGTCCGGCATTGTGGTCAGAAATGTCTCCTTGTATGGAAAAACATATAAAACATCAATCTGAAAAAAATAATAGACTTAACATAATATAGCAAATATTAATTATTCTAACCTTAATTTGGCTAATAATCTTATAATTAAGTACACTAAAAACATGATAAGTCTGAGGCTTATCAGTTACACGCGTTAGCCACCCACGTGGCTAACAAGGCTAACATACATACATTGTACCGGTCTGATGGACTAAGCCCCCGAGCAACTACACCTAAATCCCGTTCTATGTCCAACAGTCATTACACACTTACAATACACTGTACCGAGTAATTACCAACTAACGCCGATACATTTAGGTCTTACTACACCTACCATACGTACACAATTTTCATGACTACCACATACAAACAACTACCCCGTCCTACTCTCGAACGGCTTTCAGTTCCTTGTACCTGAAACAGGAAAAGAAGAAAGGGTGGCCCTAGGGGCTCAACCTTTGCTGGTATGGTAATCCCACAGCCCGCATGCTACCGGGCCACGCACAGCTAATTGTCGTCTTAGCATGCGGTTGATTTTATTTAAAAACATGCACACATTACACAC
Organism: Limonium bicolor; assembly: GCA_023374045.1. NCBI lineage: Eukaryota > Viridiplantae > Streptophyta > Magnoliopsida > Caryophyllales > Plumbaginaceae > Limonium > Limonium bicolor. The sequence goes on from CM041780.1 coordinate 265,338,529, forward strand.
ATACGTCATGCTTCAAAGTACACATCCGTTAATAGAACACAAACACAAGGTTAGCACACACAACATAACAACACATTTCACTTAATGACATACACAAACTTAATTCCATTCTTCTTAGAGAACATAAGCTTTACTTAGGGAGTGGGGTGATATAAGCCGAGCACAACATACATACTTTTCTTTACTTAGGTGTGGCGGCCTCATATAGGACTGATCACACCTTACACAATTTCCCCCTAGCACCAATAATGATGAGGTAGGTAAGCCTTGGTTAAGCTTGTGGGTGGTTGTAATTCAAGGAGGAAAAACAACCGTAACATAATAAAGAGGGAGTCGAAGCAAACTTAGGCATCAACACCCTACCAACATTACACATAATTTCCCTCCTAGCCCGACGTGGAGGTCGGGTAGGTAAGCTTTGGCTAAGCTAGTGGGAGGTCGAACATCCAAGAAGGATATGCAACCCTAACATAACAGAATGGGAGTTAACTCACATATATACATCAACTCCCAAACAACACGCGCGACCGGAACGACCGGATTCCTCACCATGCATAACATATACTTATTAGTTAGAGGTTCCTTTATGGAACTTATCACATACATACATCACATTGTGTTACTAACTCGGTTAGACACATCAGGGAAAATCACATCCCATTTCAAAACACGGATAACAGTATCCAATAACAACAACATACAGAACAAGTCACATACATCACACAAGTCACCACTACACTAACGCACGGATAGCCGTAGTTAGAACGTTCCCGTGGGTTGGGACGTTATTCTGAATACCGATCTATATGTGAACCTAAGGTCGGTTAACTATTATTTAACACATAATTAAGGTTAAGCGGTATCGGAATTAGTTACGCCACAATAATGAATTACTATAAACTCATTTCATGCTTTATCTTGCAAGGTGGCAAACACACAGAGAAACACATTGGCATACAAGCCGGTGTAAACGGTAGGACACAGGTTGCAAGAAAACCATACCTGTCACCGAAGGTGCATTCTAATGTGCCATCACATGTTCCTTGTAAATCTTTGAACAATTGGTAACATTATAACTATCTCCATTAACATCGGGGTAATATAACTATTTAACGACTAATGCACCCATGGTTAACCCGTTAAGTAGTTTTATAACTCCACATTTTTAACTTGTTTAACTTTAACATTTTATTACAACTTCACCACTCAATTGCCATTATAACTCACTTAACATATTCTTAATAACCTGATAACATCATCACTTATCAATCCCCATCATTGGTTATCATTTCCTAACCTTAAACAAGGTTTTTGGTCAAATTACACTGTGTCCGAACTTGTGTCCGGACATCCAAGGTCGGACACAAGTCGAAGCAATTTCTAGGGAAAATTTCAAAGCGTCCGAACTTGTGTCCGGACATCTAAGGTCGGACACAAGTCGAACAGAAATCTGGAAAAAAATTTTTGACACGTCCGAACTTGTGTCCGGACGTCTAAGGTCGGACACAAGTCGAACGAGATTCTGGGAAAAATTTCTTTCAAGCGTCCGGACTTCGAAGGTCGGACAGAAGTCCGGACATAACTCAAACTCTGAAAAATTTTAACGCGACGGGGCATGTCCAAACTTCCAAGTCCGGACGGAAGTTCGGACGTGCCCAAAAATTCAGCTAACAGAGGCAAATTTCTATCTATTTACACTTCCAAAAATCCATACTCACTCCTTGTTTCACAAGTGACAAACACCCATTCTTTTCCTTGAAATCCCAAGTCACCAAGCACCCTTATGCTATAGGTTTTGCACTCTCTTATCTTCATTATTCATCCACCATTTTCAAGGCCAACACTCCTCTCTACTCAACATTAAACATCCCAACTGAACACCTAAATTCTCCCATCCATTAAACCATCATCAACACTCATTTTCCATTAAAATTTTGCCATAACCTCCCCATAAACCTTATACATCCAAACCATCAATTTTTTTTTATCCTTCTCATTCCTAATCTAGCCACACCCTTACAAGGTCCTAACAGCACATAACAAATCCCCAAATTCCATCAACAACAACATAATCACCACAAACTCAATAAACCACTCTATAAACACCAACCTCAAAACATTTGGCTTAAGGCCCTCAATTCAACCATTAATTCACAAACTTCTCCAAAACTAATTAAACACATTCCAACACAGATTTCAATCCACAATTTTGGGTTCATTAATTTGTTTACCCATCCCCAAACACTTAAACAATTTTAAACAAGGTTTAAGGTGGATTCCTTACCTTAATTTCACAAGTCTCCTTAATTCACCTCTTGCTCCTCATCTCTTAAAAATCGGTCAAGAGGGTATGGAGTTTCCAAACTCCATCCTAACATCCAAGAACACCAAACACACTCAATTAATTATCTAAACCCTTAGAAAACTCAATTAAATCAAAGGGCTTAGAACACAAGTTAGGGTTTACCTTTTTGAAGCTTTTAAGAGGGATTCTCTCCCTTGAATCAAGAAGGGGATTACTCCACCATTGAAGGATTAATTTGGAGCTCAGGAACAAGGAGAAAACAAGGTATCAAAAATGGTGAAAAATCGATTACACCATGAAATGAAGGAAAAATGACTTTTTCTTGGGAATTTTTACCTTAGATGGAAGAGGAGACTCCAAGCTTCACATTGGTGCCATTTTCTCCTCAAATGGGGAAAACCCATGGAGGTCAACTTCATCCTTTTGGAATTTCGAAAAGAGAGGATGATAGAGGAGGATGAGAGGAAGAAGAATATGTGATTTGTTTTTGATTTGGAGCTCAAATGGAGCTTGGGCATGGCATTGAAGTTGGAGTAGCCATTGGAGGAAGGGGAGAAAAATCGGTGGCTTTAGGAAGAAGAGGGAGCCGGCTGGGAAGAAAGAGGGAGATGAAAGAGAAAAGGAAAGAGAGAAATGAGAGGAGAGAGAGGGAGAGAAGGGTATAAGTGGTCCCTCTTTTTTTTTTTTGCTTTTGACTTAATTAATTTGTTCACTAGCCTTGTGTGAGTGGGCTGTCTACTTTAATAAAACCGGCCCACTACTGTAATCACGCTGGAGCGTTTTTCGTCTTCTAACAGGAAACGCTCGTTTATTCACCCGGTTTAGCACTATTCACTAACCGGGACCGTTTTCCGGAATTTCCTCATTCCTTTAATTTTGATGGTTATTTAACTCCCATTAATATTTAATTATTTTTATATAATCGACTGTGATTTATACGGGGTCATTTAACTGTTTAAAGTCACGTTTTCGGATTTTCTCGAAAAACGCGCTTTAAGACTCCGTTAGCGTTTTAACGCATTGTTTGGATCCGTTTTCTTCCAGAATTTTTTTCCCACATGTTCTTAATGTGTAATTAGGGTATAAAAATATATTTATAACTCTAATGAAGGTTATGTACCACCTAAAATAATTAAATACGTATTTTCACATTTTGGGACTTTTACGCATTTCCCTTTTCTTTTTGGTTTTCCTTTCTTCACCAATGTTCTTAAGGACTTAATTAGCCTTAGAAAATTATAATTACATAATTAATTAACACATTAAGGTTTGGGGTATTTCAGTGACTTTAAGTGGTCAAACGAACCCGTAAAAATTATAAACTATTAAATAACAATAATTAAGCATTAATGGAAGCTTAATAACCAACTAAATTAAAGAAACAAGAAAATCCCGAGGAACGGGCCCGGTTAGTATATAGAACCGAAACCGGGTAAAATAACGAGCGTTTTCTGCAAAAGACGAAAAACGCTCCAGCTAGTAGTAATATAGGGGGCCGGTTTTTAGGAGTTAAATAACCCCCTCACACACTCACATACTAGCTAGTTAATTAAGAGGCAAAAAGCAAAAAGTAAAAAGTGCCTCACATACCCTCTCTCCTCTCTCTCATTCCTTTCTTCCCCACCGTACTCTCTCTCTTCCTCCTCCCTTGTGCTGGCAATTTGGAGCTCCCCGCAACAACAATGGCAGCCCTCTCTTCTTCTCCATGCTCTATCTCCATGTAAGCTCCAAATGTAAAAATAATTACATATTCTTACTTTCCTCATCATCCTCTACACTTCTCTCTTTTCAAAATCCAAAAATGAGGAAGTTCATCTCCATGGGTTTTCCCCATTCAAAGAGAAAATAGCATCAATGGGTAGCTTGGAGTCTCCTCTCTCCACTAAGGTAAAAATCTACATGAAAAACTCATGTTTTCTTCATCTTCCTTCATAGCCGCTTTTTGCCCTATGTAACACTCCATTTTTCTCTCTCTTGTGAGCTTCAATTCAACCTTGCAATGGTGGTGGAATCACCTTGATGAACCAATGGCTAAAACCCCTCCTAAACCACTCCAAGGTAAACCCTAGAAATTGTGTTTTAAACGTTTCAATGAACTAGCATTAATCTAAGGGTTAGTATGTTAATTACATTTATTTTGTGTTCATTGGGTGATGGGAATGGAGTTCAACAACTCCATTCCCCATGGGACCGATTTATGCAAGAAAGAGAGAAGAAGGAGAAATGGAGAAGAAAGAAGGAATTAAGAGCTTAAGGTAAGAGCTCCTTCTAGATGCTAAATTTTAATGCATTAGAGTAATTGGAATGGGCAAACTACTTAAAGAACCCAAAATCTTGTATTAGTATTGAAGTTTATGAAGTTTGAGTATTTATGAGCTAGTGTTTGAATTGTAGGCCTTGGAGCCAAAAAGATTGTGTATGTGTATTAGTATGGTTATTTGAGGAAGTATTGGTGAATGTATATTGTATTGATTGCTGGTAGGACCCTTGTAAGGGTGTGGCTAGAATAGGCATGAATTTGGTGAGAATGAGTATGTGTGGCTAAGTAAGAAAAGTAGGTGAACTATGGAAAAATTTTGGTAGGAATTGTGCATTTATGGATGACTTGGTGAATGGGAGAACCAAGGTGTGTATTGGGATGAGTAGAGAAGTTTAGTGACCATGGAGTGGTAATTGTGGGATGAGGATAAAGTGTGTAAAAATCTGTAGCATGAGGTATTAGGATGCATTGGAGAAACTAGGAGGAACTAAGTGTATTTGGAGAGCTTAAGGTGAGTAGTAAACCACCTTGTAATAGATTAGGAGAGGAGCTAGATAATGGGAGGATTAGAGTGGAAGATAATGTAATGAGGATATTAGTAATGGTATTGGTGATAGGAGTGTTGAATGGTAAAGGTTAGAGTAAAAATCTGTAGCATAAGAACAAAAGCTGCTATGTGTGCAGGAACGAAAAGGGAGGAAAATTGTGTAAATCCATATGAGAATGGGAAATGAATTTAGTAATGAGTTGGTGAATGAATTAAGGTATTTTAGGGAGACTAAATGGTACTAAAACATGTGAGGTTACATGTAGGAAGATTGGGGAAGAAATGGGTAAGAAAAGAAGTCAAAAACAAAATCTGTAGGCAAGTTCTGGACTGGACCGACCCAGAGGTTGGGTCGGTCGGTGGGTCGGTCAGAGCATAGATGATGGAACATAAAGTTTCTGGAATGGACCGACCCAGAGGTGTATGGGTTGGTCGGAACAGTCCTGGGTCGGGACAATTTTAGAGGACGGAAAACTTACTGGAATGGACCGACCCAACCACTTGGGTCGGTCGGTGGGTCGGTCGGCCCTAACTTATAAAAAAAATATATAGATATGTACATATATAAGGGACTTTAGTAATACACCATTAATGTAACCCTAATGGTAAGAAAGTAAGTGTACGAGTAAGAAAACAAGTATGAGAAGTAATTAAGAAAGTTGAGAGTATAAGAACATTAAGTTAAACCGAAGAAGTAACGGGATAACGGGGTAAGTACGGGAGTAGTAGCTATGAATGTATTGTAATGCTTAGTATTAATGGAACCATTTGGCATGTAGCCGGAGGTTCGAGTATAAGACTTGAGAAGCGAGAGTGAACCAAAGGAACGCGAGGACACCCGGTGATGTAAATCCCGGTGAAATGTATGATTTCTTCATGCTCTGTATCCTAACCTGGTTACCCCGATTTGTGTGCTTATTTGATCACCTAAATAAGATAAATGCATGAATCGGACTATACTGCACTTACTTGTGCTTGCTTTAGGTTGTTCTTGATATGTTTGTCTTGAACAATTAGTTTGTATAATTCATGAAATGTATGGATGAAAATAAATGTGTATGTACTCGTAGTGTACTTATGTATTGTATCGTACTTGTATGTATGTGTATGGAGTATTGAATTACTGTGTGGCTTGTATATGAATGACTTCTACTAATTCCTAACCACCTAACTTCTAACGTTAGTGTTGAGTGAAACAGTACATCAATCCTAGTATCCTTCGATCTGATCTTAATGAAACAGTACGCTTATCCTAGCATGACCCGATCTGATCTTCTATCCTACATTACCTGGTCTCGATCTCAGAGTCTCACAAGAGTAGAGAGAGGGAGAGAAAGAGAGCTTCTGTTGGAATCGAATGTAAGTTTGACTGCCAAATGTTACGTGTCTTGTTAATAGTAAAAAATGTAAAAAGAATGGAAATTTTATTTCTCCTTTTGGCAACATGATCTTTGACAAACTATGTGACACAAATTTTCATCTTAAAGCAGGCTACAAATTGTAACTCCGAATGTTATCCTGAATGAAAGGAGAAAAACTTTTACTCTCCTTTTTACAAACCTGTTATCATTCCCACTGATTTGCTGGGATCAAGCCTGGGGTGAACCTCTTCCTCTTGTCGCCCTCGAGGTGCATTCTGGGTACTACCCTGTTGGCCGCCGTATTGCCTTTGTGCTCCGGCTACCTGCTTTCCTTTCTTCTTATTTTCTTCGATGATTCGAAGTTCTTTGGCCAAGGTAGCACAGTTTACAGTCCGGTGGCTGCGGTTCCCGTGGTACTCGCAGAATGCAACCGGAATTTCCCCCTGCGGCGGCTTTCTAGGCTGGGGAAGGTACCCTTCTCTTACTGCAGCGGCATACTTCCCTGGGTCAATGTAGACAATGGTTCTTGCCCCCTGGTGTTGTGCCCCCTGAGAGGAAGATCCGGCGGTAGACTTGCCATAATATGGCTTGTACCTTGACCTCCCCTTCCGGCATTTCCTCCATGCCCCTCCTTCTTTTCCGGCACCCCTGCGGTTTTGAAGTTGTCCGCTAGCTCTTTAGCCTTGTTTTCCGCTATCTCAGATTTCAAAAAAATCATGGATCATTTCAGCTAATTCTCCATGAGTTTTCGGTGCCTTCGTTGCGATCTTTCCAGCAAGTCGAGGCTGAGCTAGGCCGTTACCAAAGGCCTTAATCAAGATTTTCTCGTCGATATCATCAATTTCCGTAACCTTCTTATGGAAGCGCTCATTGTACTCCTTCACGGTCTCTCCTTTTTGCTGCTTAACGTCCATCAATTCTATTGTTTCTTTTTTAACCCTCTTACTCGCAGCGAAGTATCACTGGAAATCCTCGGTCAGCTGCTTGACGCTCGTGATGGACGTGGCGGTCTCGTGGAGATCCATCCCAACGCTCTCTTCGAAAGCGTTCCGGGGAACAAATTGCAGAGGGCGAGGGAGCTGATCCCCTGAGTGTTCATGGCAAACATGAACTTCTTAATATGTTGGGCGGGATCTCCAGTCCCATCATATTTCTCAATTGCCGGGGCGACGAAGTGCGGCGGGAGTTTTGCTTTTCTTATCCGCTCTGAGAAGGGGTACAAGCTCATGTCTATCTGGTCATCTTCTTCCATCTCTTCTTCGCTAATGATTGAATTGCGCTTCCTATCCTTGCTTTCCTAGCCGTTACTGCCTCTGGAATCTCTGTTTCTCAGCTGTTCAATGGCCTCAGTCATTTCATCCCATTTTCTCTGATACTCCTCGTCCCTTTGCATTAATTCCTGTTGCAAAGTCTCATTTCCCTCTACAATTTTTTCGTCGATGGATCTGACTAGCCCCTTTAGCATGTCCTCGAGATCTTTTTTGGAGATGGCTTCTGGCATCTCCGAACTCATTCCTTCTTCAGAGCGATTGTTATCTTCTCGGTAGCATTCTTTGGTGTTTTCTTTGATCTTGGAGCCATCTTTCGTGTTTCGATCCTGCAAAAAATGTCATTAGTTATTTCAGGACTTTCGCTATAAATCGTCGCAGATTACTTCCCTGTTTCTAGGTGGTCTCATGGTTGCTTCTTGCTGTTCATTTCCCACAGACGGTGCCAAATGAAACAGTACATCAATCCTAGTATCCTTCGATCTGATCTTAATGAAACAGTACGCTTATCCTAGCATGACCCGATCTGATCTTCTATCCTACATTACCTGGTCTCGATCTCAGAGTCTCACAAGAGTAGAGAGGGAGAGAAAGAGAGCTTCTATTGGAATCGAATGTAAGTTTGAATGCCAAATGTTACGTGTCTTATTCCATGGGGGTACCCCCCTATTTATAGTATTTGGGCCTAGTTTTTATGGTGCCAGCCTGTATTTACATGTATAAGTACGGTTCTACCCTCTCCTAGTATGTTTGACTGACCACAGACGGTTGGTCGTACAATACTTTGCTTTGCCTAAGTCCTATCCCCATCCGGCTGGAAACGGCCGGATGCCCTATGTGTTTCTACTTCCATCCGGCTAAAGCAGTCGGATGCTCTACGTATCCTGTTTTGGCTTGGAACCATTTCTTCCCTTCTCATTGAGTAAATTGGAATGAGTAGAAGTCCGATATAGTTTCGGCCACGGTGAGGATGAGGAGACACAAGAGGTTGGATCCGATTCCTGGTTCTTTAACTGGTCCACGGCCCAAACCCCTTAAATGGGTAGCATCCTGGATTGGCAAACCAAGTAAACCCCGGTGGTGGGACAGAGTAGTCCCCGGGCCGGAGGTCCCGACGACTTAACTTGAGTAAGTAGTAAGTATTGTATGAGTAATGGTCTTGGCTGGTGTAAGTCATTGACCCCGAGTAAAAGATAATCTCCACCTGATTAACCCGGGTGGACCAATGAAGCTAACAAGTACGGTGTATTGAGTATGTATGGTGTATGTAATGTGATGTGTATTTCGGAGTAAGGTAAGTATGTATTGGATGGCTTATATTGTAATCCTTGTATGTAATGAAGTGTATTAATGTATTCTTTGCGTAAAGTCTTGTAGTATTGTGTATAAGAGCATGTATGCATGTATGTTTGAATAAAATGAATTGCATGTATTCGACCAAGTAGTCGGCGTACCCTCGCTAGTACGCGGGGTATGCGGAAGTCATATTCAGCGTAAGCTGACCCCCTAGGGGGAACGTTTTTAGTGTGCAGGTACCCGAAGCGGTTATGGTCGCAGTAAGAGACCGGCAGCTATGGTTAGACAGTTAGGAATGAATTGTAGACCGTAGTGAATTGTATACGGCTTGTAGCCTTTGAAGTATAAGTGTACCCAACGGTACACCCCTTTGTATTTAGAAAGTAAGTAGCTTGTGAGGAACGGGTAATCGGTAGACTCTTAATGAGTATGTATGAATTTGGAGGGATTATTGTATTAGAATTTGGATCTTAGTAAACTCGGTATGTTGTATTGAAATTATGGAGTATTGTATTGAATGGAGTATTGTAGTACTTGGTAGGTGATGTGAGTATGTATTGTAATTGTGTAGTACTCGGATATTCCGGTCCATCAGACCGATACTGTATGTAGTAGTAAGCCTTGTTAGTCACGTGGGTGGCTAGCGGCATTGTATCACCCACTGTGGAGTAAGTATGTATCCGCTACGAAGGTATGTAAGTATGTATGGATTGGATGGTAATGACAGTATTAGCGGTAAGGGTGTTACAACGATGTAGTTCCTAGAGGAGAATCAGTACTTAGTAACCCCGACAAAATGCGTGGAAACATGAGCGAGGATCAAGACATAAGTAAATAACGAGGTGTTCCCTCAGAAAGAGGAACACCCTGATAAGTGACAGTTGTCAAAACAACCAGGAAACTGCCGGATGGTCAGTTATCCAAAACAAGAGAACATCGAAGGAGTCCCGAGGACTACCAATCACATTGAGATTAAGAGAAAGTACCATTACTAATGTGCACAGTACGATAGCCCATCTTGCATGGCGCACTTGCCATAGCAAGTGTTACCACGATTAAGCTATACGCGAAGCCATCAAGGCAAGATAGTAGAGCACTATAGTAATGATGCATATTAATACCGGATTGTAAATCCATAATAACGGGAGAATGAGACCTTGGAAAGGCCTAACGGCCTGACCATGATGCGATGAGTCGACACACCAGTCAGTAGGGAGCTGAACTTGGACAGAATACTAAATGATGTATATATCAGCAACGGTAAAACCTGCTACTAGAACAACCGATAGTACGGGTAAGAGCACCAATTCCGAACCCCGAAGAGAAGAACCTAAGAGATCGCTCAATAATCCTAGCAAAGCACTACGTAAGTAATAACATACAAGGAATGTATTACGAGATACAATGGAGACTGTTGACACAACGACTTCCAACAAAAACAGGATGGAATTCCCGGGATGACCACTAAGAATACCAGTAACAAACATTCTTCATTGAAGATGTTGGTAAACCCCGGAAACAGGGATAAAGGAAATGAACTTAAGCTATAACCAACTAAGGATTAAAGACATACAATCCCGACAGAGGGAAGCTCAGAGGACTACACCACGGTGTGGCATAGACGAGCAGAACAAAACTCAAAAATGACAGTTAGCATCGTTTGCCTAACTCATTAACACCCAAGTATGATTAATCAACAACGGGTGGCGTAGTCAACGAGAGTTGAACGAAGCGTTGAGATGGAAGCACATGATAACCTGGATAAATATCCAACTTAGACACTGCAAACGATAATTTGACCTATTAAATACCAAGAATAATCTTAGAGAATAATAAATCAGAAAACCGTCAGGTTGCAAAATCCTGGTTATGTAGTAGAGTTTATAGGAACCAGGTATCGAACCGTGGGACTATGTGATAATTATCTAGACTTAGCAAAGGTTAAAATTGAGGGGGAATTTTGTTTTGCTCTAAACTGTGAATTATAATAAAGACAACAAGAATTTAAATAACAGCTAATAATTAAAATAACAGAATATTAAAAGTGGTGTGAATATGGAAGAACGGACTCTGGGTTCAGGTTTTACTCGTTTGATCAATTATGCTATTCTACCGGTTTAATTAAGAATAATTTGGCAAAATTCCTTTTATAGTCTTAGATTTAAATCCTAAATTCTAATGACCTCGTTTACCAGAACATGCAAGGTTTAATCTAAACTCAGGCAAAAACATGTAAACGGCTAGTTAAAAGGAATATAATTTTGCATCTGAAATACTAGATTATTCAATCAGAATAAATTTTTCCACAGACATAACAATTAATATGACCTATCTATTTCTCACGGATCAGTTCAAATAGATTTCGTAAAGCAATTTAATAAACTCATGTAATTTTAAAAAGCGAGAGAATAACATTAATCGTATCAAATTATAATCATTTTAAACCGGTAAAAATAAGTTGCAAATTAAAACAAACTAATAATTACCATCTCCCAGAGTAATATAATCTAGCCGGACATGTTAAATAAATGAGCAGAGATAAGAGTAAAAGAAATCATCTGTTCGCTGACTCCTGCTCCGTTATTCTGACAGACCGGAATAGATTTGAGGCGAATGATAATATATGGAGAATGGTCGAGCGTGAATTTTGTGGTGGTCGAGTGATTTGTGAATGTGAATGGATGTGTACGTAAGTGAATTTGGAGAATGAATTTGTGAGTGGGTGAGTGTAATACGTATGGTGATGTTTACGGGAGAAAGAAAATAAAATGGTGGTGGTGTCGAGTGAATTATGGAGAAGATGGATGAAGTGGTGAGTGAGTGAGTGTAGGTGGGCGAGAGTGTGTTCGGGTGATGGACCATTAATGGACGAGTGATTTTGCAGCTCTATTTATAGATACGTGGAACGGGATGCAGACAAGGGAATGAGCGGTGCAGTAGTCAAGGGCGGTGGAGTTGGTGAGCAGATCGTGGAGATTGAAGACAGATTTCATCGGGCAGTGCAATTGATTTCAGACAGATTTAATTTATGATCCGCCGGAGGAATTGATTGCAGAGTCACGCGTGCACAAATTAAGGTGGGCGACGTCTGTATCTGTAATAAATGAAGTAGCAGTTCGAATGCGGCGCCGGCGAACAAGGAAGAAGAAGACGCGAAGAAAAACTTCTCCGCGTCGGATTTAAGCCCCGTCCGCCTGTGGTACCGCCCAACAACAGGCGGTTGTCTCTATTGCTTCCGCTCGAAAGGAGGCGGTAGTGCCTATTTGTTCCGCCTGCTTAACCGCCTAACAACAGGCGGTAGTGCCTCTGTGGTCCGCCTCCAAGTCCGCCAGTTAACAGGCGGTAGTGATACTCTTGTCCGCGCCTGTATAGGCGGTCGTCTCTGCCTTCTCTTGTCCGCCTCGTTTGCGGATGTTCATATATATATACGAACTGCTCCAGATTCTCCGTTATAAGTCCGTTTTGGTCCCCGTTTGTTGCGTTGGAAAGTTCGTGAGGCGAACTATGCATTTCTGTCATCATTTCCTGATTTTATCATATAAATTGGAATTAGTTCCTACCCAAAGTAAGAGTTACAAAAAGCATAGGATAAGTGTGAGAAGGTGCGTAAAAAGTTATATAAAATAAGACCAAGCACCTATAAAACTATATAAATTTCACACTTATCAGACACCATAAGGCAGATGCCTAAATACGAAACAAACCTTAATCGCTAAAAGACTTAAGTCCTTAAAAGCGGAAATATTGTTAGAGACACTAAGTAACCTCAGATCACCTGAATAAACTTCCATAGTAGGAAGTAGGATGCGACAACTTACCATGAAACCCGATACTACATTTAATATGTAACCTAATGGTGGATAGTATTCAAGGAACCAGAAACTCATGAGGACAACCTAGAGTTGAGTAAGAGTACAAGAAGTGACCCGAGCACCGGCTCTCACTCAATGACATTAAACACTAAGAGCCAACGAGGCAAGGATGTTAACCACATCAGAGCTCGAGGCGCAGAAAAGTATAAGGGAACTTATTTAAGCCATGAACGAACTACAATTCGTAGATATGAACGGTTACAAAACCTATAACTTAGATTATGGAAAAATTGCCAGGAAAGGGCACCAATGAGAAAATTGAGATAATACTATTGATAGGGGCGGAGAACAAACCATTCCTTTTAGGGTCGGGATACCTCTCCTTGTTATGGGGCCATGAGTGGGAATAAACCCCTCAAAAAGGGCTTTCACTTATTAGAGATATAATACGCTTTTGTTAGAGAATGGAAACTGTAAATCTTGAGATTTCCTTGGAATGTACAGATACACGTGAGTAATAAGGAAGGCTGTATAGACCGATCTCATATCCAACACCTGGGATTAGGAATCAATAATCGTCAGTGATAAACACTGTGAGTGCACAATACGGCACGTCAGTGACCAACGCTCATAAGAGCTTGTGACTCGGTGGATGAATTCTTCGGTAACCAATTAAATCACTTGGTAAATAACATCATAAATGATGGAGGTATGTGAGAGAGATTAACCTACTTACGAAACCGAAATGAAGCAAAAGCCTTTCATTAAGAGATAACAATTTTACAACTCGGTAAGACAACTGCCATACACCCAAAATTAGAGAACTCCTAGTGTGTTTACACTAGAACGGGATTGAGTATAAGATAATATGTTAGGATAAATGATTAAGTAGTTGCACCATCAATGGGCAACAGAGTAAAGGCAAATTACCACGGTGATAGAGGTCGTGATGACAATACCTATATAAGTGGATTAAGTCATGGTGCGCAGTAGAGCGACCATCATATATAAACCATCAAGTATTAAGACGGAGACAATTAGATCTATGAGCTATGACCGATATAAATAAGGGAATAAGATGGTAGACGAACTGTGCATTGACGCCAGTAGTCTAGACCATGTGAGGTAAGATTTCATAGGAAGCACTCTGCCATTCCTTAAGGAACTGGAAGTGCATTCCTAGTAGAACAAACATGAGAAACAAGATAGTAGGCTCTGTGGAAAGAGGCCTCCGCTACTAAGAGATCGAGTCAGTACGGAATACAGAAAGGAGCTAGACCATGCCACATCTAAGAACACGGTATATGAATTTCCCTTGATTAAGTTCAAGAAGAACACTAAGTGTTATTATTGAACGATGAAAGAGGAGATCGACAACAGAATACTTCATAATTAGCAATAGCTAAACGTGTGACGGACACTACGAGTATATTAAATGAGAGGTGGGACGATACACTCCACAGGAGCTTGCAGACCTGGCAGACTCATTTATGAGTTAGTCGGGTAAGTAGTAATGTATCAGTAAGGTACCCCATGCATGTAAACAAGTGGTGTAAGGAACACGGGAAGTAGTCGACTCCGCACCACAGTCAACGATGCAAGATCAGACAAGAGCAGCTACTACCACAAACAATTGAAGAGAAGGAACTCAGTTGAACCAACGACATAAAGGAATCATAGAACAAATAATTAAGAATTATGAAGTGCGAAGAGCACGGATTATTAAGTGCAGACATAGGACATGTCTTAAGAAGTTAAAGATAAAACGGTAAAGCGCAATAAGCACTAAACAGTAGTTTCAGATTAAGAATCATTCTCAGACCAAAGGTCAGTTGGAAAGAACAATTTAGACACTTGAGAGAGCACTAAGAGCATGAATGTTAAATCTTCAGAGAAAATGAGCTATATAAACTACAACTCATCAAGGTCGTGTATATATATATAAAGATAAAACGTGTCCATTGAGAGACCTTTAGTACTAAATTATAAGCATGTAGGAGAAGGATATACAATACTATAAAAGGATGAGAAAGGCAAACTAAGCCTAAGGTTATTAGAGTCGTGCAGCGGAAGCTAGCAGACCAGTACCTTAAAAGTTTCATATATCTAATGAACGGGAAAGGAATGATGTACTGCACATCTTCCAGTTGGATAAAAATATGGCTTACCAACCGAATACTTTAGAACCGTTAAGGTTAAACCCAACACGTTAGAGAGACTAGTATAAATACCAATAAGAATCCTAGATACAGAGACTAAGCCATTAACACGGTTAAGACCCTATGATCAGATCATAAGGTGAGATGGATGACATGGAAGCTGGAATGCTTAGTGAGAATTAGACATCTTGAACCTATGTTCAAGGATGATATAATGTTGATTACGTGGGCGTAATCCAGTTTAAGGGGGGTAGAGCGAAAAACCGCTTAGTGTATGTTTATGTACTGAGTACGTAAACTACGGTGTGCATAGCACAAAAGAATTTGAGAATTTGTTGTACTTAAACATGTTGAGATTAATTATGGTTATTGCGCACAAAAGACGCGAATACCATACGTATTAAGTACTTATCTTGTTAACTCCGGTGTGAGTACAAGTTAAGAGAATTAGTGAAGAGAATTAAAGATACTTAAGGAATATATGAGATATGAGTCGGTATGAAACTACATGTGAGATAAGAATAAGATAACACTATGAGATATTATTCGATATGAGTATGAGGCAGGAAATAGTAATGCTATGAGGTATAAGATGGTAAGAACTGGTATGAAACCGATATAGAACTTAGTTGGAGTTAAATTCCTGAGGTAATTACTAAGAGATGAGGTGGGAATGTTTGATGGACTGAGTCCACACCTTGGAGATGTATTGATTATGACTAGAATGACTACAAAGATAGAAAATTGGAAATGAGTGAATTATTTGATGTTTGAAAATGACGTGGGAGGTGAAACTTGATTTTCTAGGGCTCAAGGGAAGCCAAACACAAATTGGGGTGGAAGGATAGTTCAATACTGATGCTGATCACATCAGGGTTGGATGATTCCTGAAACTTCCTACCAGTGGTCACAATTAAACCACGCTAAGGATAGAGTCATTAGAATAAAACGAAATTGGAGTTGATTGTATTTTCAAATAGAGGGAATTATCCCTCACTTGACCTCGTAAAAAGGATTTCCTTTTTACTGAGTCTCGCCCATGAAGCTGAGGATGCTTGAGCCTTCGTCTTCTGACCGGTGACATGGAGAGGATGCAACAAAGGGAATTTTGAGTGCTATACATGCTTATGCATGTTGTGTGATATTTTAGTATAAGTATATGACAAACCTAATGATTTAATAAGTTTAAATACACATAAGCATGATCTATATGATCTACGGAATGAGATAAACCGTGTAATCTAATAAAATAAGATGCATGGGAACTTTACGGACAAAGTTCATTTAAGGGGGGTAGACTGAAATACCCCAAACCTAAGTATGAAAAGCAAACATCAATTTATGATGTAATAAGGCTAAAACATGCCTTAGAAACATTGGTAGACAATCTAAACCAAAGAAAATACAAGGAAACGCCACAAGAGCAATTTAAGCAAAAACATGCTCTAAGCTTGGAGTAACTTTGATTAGCACCCTAAATATAATTCTAAGACCTTATTAACATGATAATGAACATGTTAAATCAATTACCAAAGAAAACCAAGCTCAAAAACAAGCTTAAACACAAATTGTGCTTTAAGGACTCTTAAAGCACATTTTTGAAAAATTGTCTTAGAAATGGGTTGTGAGTGAATAAAGCCATTATTACCTTAATCAACATGTGTACTAATTATTATCACATTAGGAAGCCTAAATCAATGGGAAACCAAAAATTTCACAAATTTGTGCACTAATTATGAATAGTACCCAAATAGTGCCCAAAATAAGTCAAATGACTTTCTTAAGTGGTCAATGATCAAATAACACCTAAATATCTCAGTAAATGATAGGGGGGGCGGTTTTTGATAGGGTGAGTCATCACCAAGTCCAGCACATTAGGAAAGAAAGGGGAAAGAAGGAAAAAATGACTATTCACCTTTTTAAAAGCAAATATCTTCTAATACCTCTTCTCTCCCCTCTCTTCTTTAATTCTTCCACTCCCCACCGTATTCTCCTTCTTCCTTCTGCTCCAAAACCTTGAGTTGCTGCCTCCATTCATACTCCACCTTGTCTTGCTCACCAAATGCCCATTTTTGCTACAAATCAAAATCTAAGCATAGATTTCTCTTAGTTGGAGCAAGCCCTTTTGTTCTATCTTTTCAAAACTGTAAAAGATAAATTTTGGTGCCATGGGAAAACTCCATTGAAGGGGGAAAATCAAGTTTGAAGAGCTCTTTTGCTTCATCATTCATTCAAGGTAAGGAAAGTGAAAGAAAAATCAACTTTCCTTCCATTTTTCTTAATGTCCGAAAATTGCCTCTCATGGAGTCTTGTTTTACTCCTTGAACTAGCTTTGTTCAATCTCCAAAGACTAGAAGAAGTCTTGCCTTGCTTCATTATCAAATCCCATTCCAAATTTCAAATGTAAACATCAATTTAGTGCATTAAGCAATTCTTGTAAACCGAGGAAATGATTCCTTAAGTTAAGGTGCAATATTTAGCACTTATTACATTGTTTGAATTTGGATTAGAACATTGGCGAGATAATTAAAGTTCTTGGCCGATTTTCCATCAAGAAAACCAAAGGAGGAAAGTGAGAGAAAAGCTTGAAAGCAAGGTAAATGTCTTACCTCAAGGTGGTTTATTGTTTAAGGGGTGGTATTTGATAAGTACTAAATGTTGCTTAAATCTTACATTAGGTAATGGGGTATATAACCTTTGAAAAAGAATTTAAACAAGCTTGTGAACTTGTGACTAAGGAGCCAATGGAAATGAGTTAGTAAGATAAGCATAAGGTGGATTATAAGAACATTTATGTTGCTATGGGAGCATTTATGTGTGTATTTGCAGGTTGAAAGCTTTTATATGTGGGAAATTCAGTGTTTAAGTTTAAGTCATTTAAGGGCCTAAGAACCATGTCATTTAAGAGCCTTAGTGCTATGCAATTTAAGATTATTGCACCATATTGAGTTTGTTATGAAT
Organism: Limonium bicolor; assembly: GCA_023374045.1. Classification (NCBI taxonomy): domain Eukaryota; kingdom Viridiplantae; phylum Streptophyta; class Magnoliopsida; order Caryophyllales; family Plumbaginaceae; genus Limonium; species Limonium bicolor. The sequence continues at coordinate 265,356,498 of CM041780.1, forward strand.
GGTTTGATTTGGGTGAGAAATATCATGAGAAAGGGGTTTGATGAGTGTGAGATGATTGAATGAGAAAAACTATGTATTTGGGTGTGATAATATACTAGAGAGGCTATGGCAAAATTTAAGTATAAACCAAGTGCGTTTAGTGGCTGTTGTGAGTTTTTATGACCTAGGTTGTACTAGGAGTTATTAAGAGTTTAATTGGTGGAAGTGAAGGAATTAAGGTGACCTTGAGATTTAGGATGACCTAGTGCTTATTAGGAGGAGTTTGAGGTTGAATGGGTGGACAAAAACACCATGATTGAGATATAAGGTATGTATTGGATGGAGCAAATTTTTGTAGGAGAATGTTGTAAAAATGTTTTGAGAGGTTTAGATGTGAACTAGTGAGCATAACCTTGATGGTAATGAGAGGACTTGGATGTTGAAGATGAAAGTGTTTAAGAGGAACCTAGAGTGGTCAAGATGAAGGAGAAAAGATGTAAGTGTTAAGAGAATGATTAGTAATGCATATATATATATATGTTCAAGTTGGGAATGATGAGAAGAAAGTGTAAAGGAGAGGAAATTATGCATGGAGATGCAATATGACGTTGAGAACTTTAAGTAGCTTGGGTAAAAGAGATAAGGGTAAATAATGATGCTTGAAGAGTAGTTAAGAAGGTTGAGAGGAAACACTTTGGTTAGTTGAGGTTTTAGGAAAAATCTACATGTTGGAATATAGGAAACTAAGTGATAAGTGTTAAGAATTTTGTAAGAGTTTGAGTAAACGATCAAGGAATTGAGTATGAGTTTGGTGGATGAATTAGGAGGTTTTTAAAGTGTTAAAATGAGGGTGAAACATGTCATAACATATGTGAAATACCCCTAACCTTTATATAATTAAATAATGAGAAATAAATATTATTTAGGGGATTATGAAACCCTAAAGAAGTATATAAACACTTAGGTGTTAAAACGCACCAAAACTCCTTAAGGTCAATAACGAGCGTTAAGCCGGACCTTAAGCTAACCAAGGTATATAAACTATAAAACTAATACCAAGTCAACTAAGAATCATTATATGACCTTTAAAACACAAGTCCTCAGTTAGAACAGAGTAGAAATGTAAAATGCCTGGGAGAGTCAACACTCCTCCCTTAAGGCCCGAAAGTCCCGGAAATACTTCATAAGATGAAATAAAGCATTACACTTCATTCCAAATTCACCATAACACTTTAATAAACATATAAGATGAATTCCTCGTGCTAAATTCCCAGTTAAATACAAAGTACTTGGAGGTTCCCGTTGGGGGAACCATAAACCCCTAGGAATGTCCCGGAGAGGTACCGAAGTGGCACAAACTCCTATATAATTCATTCTTAGAGTTCCTATCATCAGTATTCATCATTATAAAGAGAATGCTTGAGATACTTTCAAAAAAATACACAAAGTGCTTGGGGGAATGTCTTAACGCTCCTATTTTGCTCGGGAGTGTTCCGGTAGCCCGGAAATTGTGTCATGAGTTGATATAACCCCATATAACTCAATGTAACACCTTAATATATTATTATTGACCATAAACAATGGTTATAAACACTTGGAACTCATAGCGACTACTTATTTTCAGAATATCCTTAAAGCACAAAAATGCACCTTCGGGTGCCATAAAAACGCGTTCTACGCTATTACCTTGAAGTTTTTGAGGAGCCACGAAGTGGGAATCTTAAATGGTAATGAATTTTCTATCTAAATCAATCAAATCCAGTGCTAAACTCATAGCACAATTAGGGCCTATTTTATGATCAAAAAGTAGTATAAAATCAGCATTTTACCTTAGAAACTTTCATCTTTTACCTTAGTATAAATGTACCAATTAAATGTTGTGACTTATAACATGTTACAATATGGTCTTAATATAATATAGTGTGACAGGAACCAAGTTAAAAATCAGTTCCATATGGCTGCTATTGTGGGCGTCTTTTAGGGTATATTTGACTAGATTTTACTTAATAAAATTGTCTTATGGAATGGTGACTCACCTTGCACATGCCATGTAATAATGTATCAAATAATCCCAGTCAAATGAAGCTCTTTATTACCGAAATCCTGCAAGAAATTGAGAAGGGATTAGTCTTTGAAAAATCATGGGAATTAAAATACCTAAAGAACAAATCTAGATCTTGCTTTATACTTTGCAATTAAACAAATGAATCCACCCATTCCTTACCAAAGGCAGCTGATAATCATCAAGGAGGAATCAGTATTATATGTTGTTTATCTAGTCAAATGGAGACACCACCTATTTAGCATGTTCTCTTGTCTAGCATATACAAAAATCAATTACCTAGCTACAACACTAATTGCCGAAAGACTACAAGAAATTAAGGGCTGCCTACATACTTCAATTGCCGAAAATCTGCATGAAATAAGACAAGTTAGCATGGTATTCAACTTAGAAAAAAATCAAAAGAAACATGTACCTACCTTAGCTCTTGTCCTCTTGTTCAAATTGACAATCAAGTCTTCCTTTCCCCTTGCCAATCTAGCCAAAAGTTTGCCTAATTGAGAGACTTTTGGGAGCCAAATGTTGAAGTCAAAATAATCAAAAACAAGTCATAAAATAATGCCTTGGAATATAACAATTATTTCCATTTGATTCATTCTCTTATCTTTCCTTCATACCCTACGTGACCAAGCTTTTCTTCCTTGCCCTCATTCAGCCGATTGTGTAAGTCTCATTCTCCTCTCTTTTCTTTCTTCCTTAGCTAGTTATTCTTGTGAGCTTCAAAGGTTCATTAATGATGTATTAAGTTCTAACACCATTTTATGTAATTTTCCTAGTTAAATCTACTAAGTCTTGAAGCAAGAATCATCCTAGCAACTCTTGCAATTTTTGCCAAGCATTAGTACTCCAAGAAGTCACCTTGATTCAACAACAACACAAGGAACAACAAGATCAAGTTAAGGTATATTTTCATGTTTGAAAATCCTAGTGATTTCCTAAGTTAATGTCCGAAAATTTACAGCTTCTAAATCAATGTTCTCTTCATCATTTCCTGAAGGAAACTTGGATCTACAATCATCCCAAGGTGTACCGAAAATTCCTTGAAAAATACCTAAGGTAAACTCTTGTAAAACTACTCCAAATCTTACTTATAAATCCTTGTTAGAAGTCTAACACATGGATCTCCTAAATCTACATATGGAGGCCGAATACTCTTCATCAAAATAGCATTTGAAGAGCTTGGAATTCAAGGAGAAATCAAGTACAAGAATCATCTTGATTTAAGGAGTAAGTTCCATAATTAAATTTATTAAGTTTAAGTTTGATTTAAGCTTCAAACTTTAGTATAAAAATTATGTACAACCCTTAGTAATATTAAAGCCGAAAACTATAGGTTATGATACCAAGAAAATAATTTATAACATATAAGGTAAGATTATTACCTTAAGGTATAAATTTGTGTCACAAAAAAATTAATTATGATGCATATATGTTAAGGCCGAGTTATCTAGGGATTAAATGTTCTATTTTGAGTTTATAATTATTCTAAGTCATTAGCATAATTTTTAGAAGTGTTATATGGCTTATATACATTTATATATACTTATTATAAGGTTTAAATCAGGTTTTAAAACTATATGGTAAAGGAATATTAAAACCGAGAGCAAAGTATTTTATTTGGTGATTTTTGAAGTATATAAGTATTTTAGCTTATATTATAAATTTTGGGAACATTAAAAATAGCTACAAGTATTTAAATGGCTAGTTTATTAATTTATGTGGCTAAAATGTAAATTTTGAAAAGATTAGTGTATTAATAATAAATGCCGAGAGTTAAGGAGTATATTGGTATAATTATGATATAATATAAGGTAGGAATTGATATTATGAATTTTGGCTAAATTAAACAAGTGTTTAAAGTGTTAAAATAACATTTTATAAAGTTTTGGGGCTATTTTGTAATTTGTGGAAAATATGGAGTATAACCGAGATTATATATGAATTTCTGGGTATATTAAAGTATTAATTATGAAATTAAGTCTTGGTCAAAGTGTTGACCAAAAACTTTGGGTTAAAATGATTTATGACATAAAATATTAAGTTTATAAAAGTTATGGGGTGAATATGTAAATTATAAAAGTTTAAATGGAAAACCGAATTTCAAATAGGGCGAAATGATAATTTATGAAAAGATAAGGTCATTTCGGTATTTTAAGAAATTAAATATTAAAACTATAGTTTATAAGTTAATATGTAACTTATATAAAGTTTTTGGGGTTAAAATTTAATTATGGGAAAATTAAGGTTAAAACCGAAAGTTATAAGAATATTTAGTGTAACACCCCATCCAACAACAAACACATAACAACAATCTGCAGCGGAATACACACCTCATCACATAACTTAACTCGTTGGTGTTACACGCCGTTAACCACCCACGTGGCTAACAAGGCTATTACATAAACATTGTACCGGTCTGATGGACTAGATTCCCGAGCGACTACACATTACTGACCCTTTCCATTAACAACAACAACAACATACACATACCTTCCAACTGTACCGAGTATTTACAAATTGATGCCGATAACAGTTTCGGTCTTACTACACCTACTGTACATATACAACTTAAACGATTACCCATGTACAACGACTACCCATCCTACTCTCGAACGGCTTCCAGCACTTCGTACCTGAAATAAGAAAAGAAGAGAAAGGGTGGCCCCCAAGGGGCTCAGCACCTTTGCTGGTATGGTAATCCCGCAGCCCACATGCTACCGGGCCACGCACAACTAATTGTCGTCTTAGCATGCGGTTGATTATATTTAAATCGTGCACGCAATTGTAAACACACAACACACAACATTTCGCCTCAATGGGCTCAATAAACGGATAATACATCCTTATTTGATAAGTCACTCATGGTATTCATTATCACTAGAGTGTTTCTCCTCTAATGGAGCTACTTCCTTAATAGACGACACTTACCCGTTATTCGGGTTATCCTTAAACGCCTCTTATCACAAACTGGGATTCATATCCATGATCCACATACTCCACATTTTACAACATATAACATGCATCCCATAACAACACATAACAACACTTTCACGTTTCAATGTGCACATAATAACATCGCAATAGAAATTGCATTACAACAACATCACATAACATAACGGGAATGGTTCTCTTAAGAACCGACCCAAACATTGTTAATACATTGGTGAGCCTAGAGAATGTTGCCAGTCTCATGATAAGCTCGTTACATAACTCGTTACCGTCTCGTTAAATGAGCGGATAACTTAACACAAGGTGTCTCGGATATAGTGATCCAAGCACACCGAACAAACATAACATAGTATGCCCCTGTGGCCCGACGTGAGTCAGTAATAGCCTTGGTTAAGCTAAAGGGAAGGTAGGAAACCAAATTGGAAAACAACAATAACATACAGAGAGGATCGAACCTGATATGACAACGACCCCCATACTCACACGCGTGGCCGGAACAGACCGGACTCCTCACTTCCCCCGTTAGCACTTGTTAGAAGTTCAACATTGAACTTAATTAAACAATCACAACATTGGGTTAAGTCTTGTTAGACACACACAAGGGAAGGGAGAGTCATACTTTCACACACAAACATCACACACAAACATCACATAACTAACTCACGCATAGCCGTGGTTAGAACGTTCCTTAGGTCGGAAACGTAATCACCGGATACCGTTCTCTTACGTTTACCTAATAGTGGTTAACTAGCCCTTCAAGCGCACTCGAGGTTACCGGTATCGGCACGTAAACATACTACAACAATAACGACTGTAAACTTGTTTCATGATTTATCTTATAACGTGGCAAACACACAGAAAAACACATTGGCATACAAGCCGGTGTAATCCGGTAGGACACAGGTTGCAAGAAAACCATACCTGTCACCGGAGTCCACTTTACCACGTCCACTTATGTTCCTCGAGCAATTCTCGAACAACTGATAACATTACATGTACTTTTATTAACATCGGGGTAGCATGGTTATTTAATGTCTAATGCTTAACTTTTCCCCGTTAACTTAGTTACGTAACTTCACTTTTTAACTTGTTTTACTTTTACATTTTAATACATCTTTTCCCCCACTAAATTGTCATTATAACTCACCTAACATGACTTAAACAACCTTATAACATCATTACTAATCAATCCCCATCATTGCATATCATTTCATAACCTTAAACAACATTTTTGGTCCGACCGACCTTACCGACCGAACTGGTCCAAGTTCGGTCCATTCCAGAACACATTTCCGTCAAAATTTTCTACTCCGACCGACCTTGTAAGTTCGGTCGCATGTTCGGTCTATTCCCGAGAGTTTCTTCCCTTTGAAAATTCAAGCCTGACCGAACTTGCCAAGTCCGGTCCCAAAGGTCGGTCCATTCCAGAAGCCAATTCTCGCAGGGTAAACTGGGCTCGACCGAACTTGCAAGTTCGGTCGCAAGTTTGGTCTGCCCCAGACCCTTATTTTCCTTTTCTCATTCAACTCCAAACTTCACCCCATATATCCTAGTACACCCTAACCTCATTTGGGCACTTCAAACACACCTTTAGCCATGTACCAAACTCTTTAAATCACACACCCAAACCATTTTATCATTCACAAATTCCTTACAAAATTCTTAGCACTTGGAACATTTTTTCCTTACACTTGTAACTTGTATTCTTGCCTAAAACTTCACCTAACCAAAGTACTCCCTCACTACCTTATAACCCCTTTTAAACATCATTTGCACTACACTCATCCCCTTTACACACACTCCTCAAGTCTTTCCCACAAGTTCATAATTAAACCTTCGCAAGGCGTTACACTTCCATTGTTCACCAAACTTTGCACAAGACTTTACGACACCTCCACCAACACCTTGGTGTATCAAGAAATCATCCATTAGTTCCCTAAATCTCCAAGACTATGCCTAAGACATCTTAACACCTAAGAACACCTTAATTCACTTTCTTTCACCATCTTAACACTTAAAAATTCCTAGTACCTTCTAGGTCATAAAATCTCATTACAACACATAAACTCTTTTGTTTATCAACTAAATTTCGCCATAGCTTCTCTTGTATCACCTTTAGACAATCAAGAACATTCAATCTCTTAATACACACTCTTATACACAAACATATGGTTTTTCATCCTTTAACCATCAAACACATTCACCTTCACAAGAGATGTTCTTTACACACAACTAAACCTTTAAACTACACTACATCACAATATAGTGCATAAACTTAAATTGCTTGGCACTTAGGCCCTTAAATAACATGGCTCTTAGGCCCTTAAATTGCATAAACCTTAAACACTGAATTTCCACATAAATAATGCCTTTGACCTGCAATTACATACACCAAGACATATGTTCCTTTACTAGTCTCCTTGAGAACACTTTACTAAGTCATTCACCATTTGCTCTTTAGGTAGTTTTTAACAAGCATTATAAGCTCATTTCTCCTAAGGCATTAAACCACATTGAGATAGCATATTTACCTCTTTTTCCTCACAACTTCTTTCTTGTTTCCTTGTAAAACCGGTAAGGTATTTGATTCCTTGTCAAGTTCTATACATTGTACAAACAACATAATGAGTATTCAAGCTTTAAGCTTCATCTCATTGTAAACCCTAGATTTACATTGTTTCAAAAAACATTAATGTACTTGTTTTACCTTGATCTTTGAAGAGGGTTTGAATATCTATGAAGAGAGGACTCCACCTAGTCCATAAGAGATTGGAATGAAGCTAGAACAAAGTCACACAAAGAGCTCCATCAATGAGTATTTTCGGTCAACCACAAAACATGGAGGAAACTTGATTTTTCTTTGAGATTCCTTACCTAGAAGCAAAGGAGATCAATAATATGTGGAAAGACAAGCTCAAGCTCCTTCAATGGTGGAACTTCATGGCACCGAAATGGGGCTTTTGAAGTTTTGAGAAGATAGAAATGAAGAGCTTGATGAGAGGAAGAGAATGGTGGTGTTTGTTTTGATTTGGATAAGTGAGCTAGATTTTACAAGAGGTCAAAGATGGACTTCCATGGTGGTATTGGTGTATTACCGAGAGAGAACAGCAAGAAGGGAGGAAGAAGAGATTGGATACATGGGAAATGAAGAAGGAAATGAGAGAATGAGATAAGTTTTGTTTTTGGAAGATATTTGTACTTAAAGCAAATAGTACTTAAGTTAGTCATTCTTATTTCCTTAGCATGTTAACAAGGGTGGTGAGTCACCACACCTTAAAAACCGGCCCCCAATAGTACCTAGGGGTACTTTAGATTTATCAATTGTTTAATTACTTATGATAACATATGTTACAAAATAGCTTATAAAAATCACTATTCACAAAAACAAGGCACATAGAAGTGAAATTTTTGATTTCCCATTGATATAGACTTCCAAATGTGATACTATATAGTACACATGTTAATTAAAGAGTAATGATGGACATTTAGCCATTCAAAACTCATTTACAAGACAATTTTTCAAAAACGTGCTTTAAGACTCCTTAAAGCACATTTTGTGTTTTAACTTGTTTTCAAGCTTGGTTTTCTTTGGTAATTGATTTAATATGTTCATTAACATATTTATAAGGTATAGTTATGACCATTAGGTCTTATACAAATTTATCCCAAGCTTAGAGCACATTTTTGTTCTTATTGACTTTAAGGTATTTTCTTGTGTTTTGTTTGGTTTAACTGTCTACCAAAGTTTCTTAAGGACTTAATTAGCCTTATTAAATCATAATTGAATATTATTAAGTCTTGGTAGGCTCTTTGGGTCCTAACCAAGTTCACTCCAAGCTTAGAGCATGTTTTTGCTCAAACTGTATCTTAGTGCTTTATTGCATTTTACTATGGTTTAAATTGTTCACCGATGTTTCTAAGGCACTTTTTAGCCTTTACATACCATAGTTTAATATTTAAACCACATATCAAGGTTTGGGGTATTTCAATCTACCCCCCTTAAAAGAACTTCGTCCTCGAAGTTTACACTTCCCACACATCTTGGATTAGAATACGGGGATTACTTATAGAAATAAAACTTCTATAATCAAACACACTTTACATTACAACCTCGGACTTAATGGTCCGGGCAACACATTCACATCCATACATAACATAACATATTCACATGATAACCTCGGACTCAATGGTCCGGGTATCTTAACAACATTTACACATACATAACAACCCCTTTGACTCACTGGTCTTGGGTAACATAACAACATTTGGACACATAGGTCCCGATAACATAATAGTCTTTAGACACATAGGTCTATGTAACACAACACATTTAGACTCATAGGTCTTAATAGCATACACTTTAAGAACTCGAGGTCAAAATAACATTTATTACACATACCAAACAACATGTCATAGCATGTATAACAATCAAAAATATCTTTGATATACACTGTGATCCCGCAGAACCCGGTCGCGATGGACACCTTCCGTCCCCGTGCCTTTGGGAGATTAAAACAATCACTTAAATTTGAAATTTTTCCTTGTGAGGTTAAGTAAGAAAACTTTAATTATGTAAAGGATCTATCAACGTTTTACAAATACCAATTGAAAATCCTTTTGAAAACACACACAACTCCAAGTCCAACTTAAGCTCTTTACTTCTTTTCTTAGCGTGGTTTTTTTTTGTGACCACTTATAGGGAGTTTCAAGAGTCATCCGACCCTGATGTGATCAGCATCAGTGTTGAACTATCCCTCCACTCCAATTTGTGTTTGGCTTCCCTTGATCACATGCAAATCAAGTTCCACCTCCCACTTCAATTTCAAGCATCAAATAAATCACTCATTTCCAATTTTCTATCTTTTAAATCATTCTAGTCATGATCATAACATCTCCAAGGGATAGAACTTCGTCTATCAGTTATTTCCATTCACTTTAATGTTGTTACCTAGGGAATCTCATTCTCACTAGGTTCTATGTCAGTTTCGTATTCTTTCATGAATCACTATATAGTATATATATACATATATATTTTATCAAAATACAACACACCATTTCACATTTATACACTGTCGGGGTTTTAGTTCCCCAGGAGTTTCTCTACTCCCCACACTTGTACCATCACACACAACTGTTGATAAATCAACACACTTATCACAATGGTATTCACATCTTCTGTGCGCAATTACCACAATTAAACCATGAATGAATGCGTATGTTTATGTAGCGTACGCATCAATCATCAAAACAATTATTTTGTGCTATGCACAATATAGGTCACATACACTACGTACCCTTGTACGGTAATACACACTAAGTGGTTTTGCGCTCTACCCCCCTTAAAAGGGATTACGCCCACGTAATCAATCACTGAACATTGGCTTAAAATGTTCTGCCGTCGTGAAGTGTTTAAACTTCCACGCGGTCTATTACACAATGGATTCTGATTAGAGGATCTTAACCATATTGGCGGTTTAGTTCCTAAACCAAGAATTCTCATTGGAGTTTGTTTAAACTCTTAGTTGGTTTCGATTCTGGCCTGTTAGGCTTCTAGGCGTTAATAATTAGCCATTCACTCATGTTCACCATGTACATTCAACACTTGAATCACTGGCTCAATAGTTTCTGCTGCGAAACTCTAATAACTGTAGAGCTTAATTGCCCCATTTGTTATTCGTACTGTATTGTACATCCCCAATTGTCACCTTCATCTTGGTAACAATGGTTTCTCAACCGACGCGTGGTATCTCTTACCGTTAGCGAATTCGGTGAGTTACAAACATCCTATCCACTTCCATGATAATTTACTGTGAATACAGCTATGTATTTCACAATGATTGACTTGTTCCCTTCCGACTTACTGTCGGTTGAGATTGAGCTACTACCTAGTGTGTAGTGCTCTCTCAGCTATTTACAACACCTGAGGTATATTTCATACCTACATTTGGTATTCAGTGCTACTGTAGTCACTTACTGTTAATCATGTCTCCACATTTGGTTTTGTACAAGTACTCTTTTATTGGTGCGGCCTTGCATTTCCTATGCATCGGCCATTATAACATTATTCCCCCACAATTAACATGTTTCCCATTCCTAGCTATCCCACTCGATCATTACTGCGCAAGTGCAATACCAAAACACTCAGTCATACAGAGTGCAGAGGCGTAAACTCTTGACAGTAAATCCCTTATGCGATTCACCATGGAATTCACACTGAGTTCCTCATCACATAGTACCTACCACTGGCTTATTGCCCAGTCTGTTTAACACCACTTACCTTGCATCACTACTGAATTTAATTCATAACTGCTCTTATCTGCCATATCATTATTTAACAACACTTATACAACGGTCGCTTACTGCGCACCGTGCTTATTGTATAACATAACACTAACTTGCATGGTATTTACTGTCACATTAACTTCCACACCCATACTTATATTATGGTTCGTCATTCATCTGGATGACTACCGAATGCTCCTTGAGCATCGATCATTCGAGTCACAAGCCGGCATTATTCAGCTCGGTGTTTCACTTTATACATACATACTACTAAGCTAACTGCTCTCTTTCAATAATAACGTCGTCCATCCTTAACATATTTCTTGAACTTGATTCACATAACTACCGCTCCTGCGGTCTCACAATATCGAGAGGTATCCCACTCTTAATGCAGTGGTTCGTTTACCACTCTATTTACTTGTATAACATAAAGTCCTGCAATCGATCAAACTTACATAACATATCTTGCTTGTGGCTTATAAGCCTTATTGTCTTGAGCTGCGCTCGTTGTAAGCTGTCCACATTCATTTATTTCTCTGTGCAACATTTCATGATTTGGATATTATATTGGGCTCCATGACAAGGTCGTTGCATCACGTTTCCTTTTACGGGATGCCCCTTAGGATTGCCAGTCCGTCTCCTGACAACTTATGTCTAAACTGGGTGTTAGTTTCAACCCTCGTGTTTCTATCACATTATCTTGTTCAATTATCGTTGATGCAAACACCCTTCAAGGATCGCTCCTGGGTGTTGCTAAGTTATGCCTTTACATCTAGTTCACACTTATTGGTACATTCCGTTAGCCACGCCGTTTGCGCTCTTAACTGGTTATTATCTTCTTCTGTGAAGATCAACATTTCCTGATAGTGTAGGTACTCATTCTGGGAGTTTCATCCCGTTCATTGCACATTAATGTGTCCACGTTAGGCATCTGCTTGCCATGTACAGGCTGGGTCACCGTTCCAGCTAACATGTTTATCCCTGAGGACCCTTAAGACGTATACGATGTCTTTACATTACAGTTAGTGCACTTCGCACCTCCTGACTCTTAAGCATTTCGTTGAAAGGAATTCACTAATTCCTTTAGTCTCGTTAACTTAACTGGGTTCCTTTACTTCAACCATTCATGGTAATCCTTAGCTGTTGTTTGACTTATACTACTGACCGTAGAACGGAGTCGACTACTTCCCGTGTTTCGGACTCTACTCGTATACATATGTGGGGTACCATACTGATACATTACTACTTACCCAACTAACCCATAAGTAGGTCTGTTAGGCCCACAAGCTCCTATCGGAGTGCGGTCGTCCCACAATTCAGTTGGTACACTCGTAGTGTCCGTCACACGCCTAGGTGAAGTATTCTGTTGTCAACTCCCTTATATTGTCCCGTGACAATATTCATTCCTTGCTTCCCGAACTTAATCGAGGGAAAGTTTATCCATTGTTGCATCCTTGTCAACTGTCCTTGGTTTTACTGGTTTGGTTTAAAAGAAGGTTGGAAAGAAGTATTGGTTTGAAATAAGAATTGGGTTTTGAAAGAAAGAGTTTGAATAAATTTGGGTTTAAAAGAAAATTTTCATGGTCTCATAACATCTTCTTACCTTAACCAAGTCTAGCTTCTTGCTGACTGGTGTACTTACAATTACAGAGGTTAGGCTAACAGGCCCTTCCACTGTTATGACGATCACATTTAACTTTATGGTACTTTACCAAGTACATTGTAGTGGTTATAAATTTCCCGAACAGCCCTGTTATAGCAGCACTTGCTATGGCAAGTGCGCCATGCTAACTGGCTATCGGTTTAACACATACCGGTTGTGGTATTGTTTTTACCCGCACTGTCATCAGTGGCCTTGTTGGCCCTCACTGATCTTACTGTCTTGACAATAACTCCTCTAGGTGACTTTTCACTGTCTTCACATGATAATCATCAACTAGGGTGCTTCCCATTATGGGAGACCCCCTTTTCTTTTGTATTGTTTCCTCTTCGTAGCCCATTCCACGTATTTGTCGTGGTTACTGAGACTTGTCTCTTGTTTGGGCACTACGTTGTAGTTCCTTAGTTGGTTGGTATACCATTGGTGTATCATTTAACAACTGTGGTTCCGTAGACACTTGTCTCGGGTTTTATTAATCCACTTCTTGCCTGTTGGACTGCAAGCTGGTTGTTCTCGACTGCTCAGCATGTCGACCCAGGTTGCCGGAAATTCTATTCTCTTATACACAAAATTCTTCATTCTTCGCTATTAAATGTGGTTAACAATGTTCAGATGGAAACCGTCTCCGGGATTCCCAGTTTTCGGGATATACCATATGACAGGTCTTCCGTACTTTAAAGGTATTTAATAACAGCCAGATCGGGTATTCCCGAGTAGGAGTGGACTTCCATCTCTCTGGCGTTGTTTTCCCAAGTTATAAAACAGGGGTTGTGGAGGGCAGGTTGGATATAGTAGGTTTTCAGTATTCACTGGTAGTTCCTAACTAGCGTATCTCTTACGCTATCACTCAACCCTTAACCCAAAGTACTAAAATCCAAACTCGGTACTTCCTAAGCTCGGTAATTCAGTCATCAGAGCGATACTTCGCTCTGATACCACTTTTTGTAACACCCCATCCAACAACAAACACATAACAACAATCTGCAGCGGAATACACACCTCATCACATAACTTAACTCGTTGGTGTTACACGCCGTTAACCACCCACGTGGCTAACAAGGCTATTACATAAACATTGTACCGGTTTGATGGACTAGATTCCCGAGCGACTACACATTACTGACCCTTTCCATTAACAACAACAACAACATACACATACCTTCCAACTGTACCGAGTATTTACAAATTGATGCCGATAACAGTTTCGGTCTTACTACACCTACTGTACATATACAACTTAAACGATTACCCATGTACAACGACTACCCATCCTACTCTCGAACGGCTTCCAGGACTTCGTACCTGAAATAAGAAAAGAAGAGAAAGGGTGGCCCCCAAGGGGCTCAGCACCTTTGCTGGTATGGTAATCCCGCAGCCCACATGCTACCGGGCCACGCACAACTAATTGTCGTCTTAGCATGCGGTTGATTATATTTAAATCGTGCACGCAATTGTAAACACACAACACACAACATTTCGCCTCAATGGGCTCAATAAACGGATAATACATCCTTATTTGATAAGTCACTCATGGTATTCATTATCACTAGAGTGTTTCTCATCTAATGGAGCTACTTCCTTAATAGACGACACTTACCCGTTATTCGGGTTATCCTTAAACGCCTCTTATCACAAACTGGGATTCATATCCATGATCCACATACTCCACATTTTACAACATATAACATGCATCCCATAACAACACATAACAACACTTTCACGTTTCAACGTGCACATAATAACATAGCAATAGAAATTGCATTACAACAACATCACATAACATAACGGGAATGGTTCTCTTAGGAACCGACCCAAACATTGTTAATACATTGGTGAGCCTAGAGAATGTTGCCAGTCTCATGATAAGCTTGTTACATAACTCGTTACCGTCTCGTTAAATGAGCGGATAACTTAACACAAGGTGTCTCGGATATAGTGATCCAAGCACACCGAACAAACATAACATAGTATGCCCCTGTGGCCCGACGTGAGTCAGTAATAGCCTTGGTTAAGCTAAAGGGAAGGTAGGAAAGAAAATTGGAAAACAACCATAACATACAGAGAGGATCGAACCTGATATGACAACGACCCCCATACTCACACGCGTGGCCGGAACAGACCGGACTCCTCACTTCCCCCGTTAGCACTTGTTAGAAGTTCAACATTGAACTTAATTAAACAATCACAACCATTGGGTTAAGTCTTGTTAGACACACACAAGGGAAGGGAGAGTCATACTTTCACACACAAACATCATACACAAACATCACATAACTAACTCACGCATAGCCGTGGTTAGAACGTTCCTTAGGTCGGAAACGTAATCACCGGATACCGTTCTCTTACGTTTACCTAATAGTGGTTAACTAGCCCTTCAAGCGCACTCGAGGTTACCAGTATCGGCACGTAAACATACTACAACAATAACGACTGTAAACTCGTTTCATGATTTATCTTATAACGTGGCAAACACACAGAAAAACACATTGGCATACAAGCCGGTGTAATCCGGTAGGACACAGGTTGCAAGAAAACCATACCTGTCACCGGAGTCCACTTTACCACGTCCACTTATGTTCCTCGAGCAATTCTCGAACAACTGATAACATTACATGTACTTTTATTAACATCGGGGTAGCATGATTATTTAATGTCTAATGCTTAACTTTTCCCCGTTAACTTAGTTACGTAACTTCACTTTTTAACTTGTTTTACTTTTACATTTTAATACATCTTTTCCCCCACTAAATTGTCATTATAACTCACCTAACATGACTTAAACAACCTTATAACATCATTACTAATCAATCCCCATCATTGCATATCATTTCATAACCTTAAACAACATTTTTGGTCCGACCGACCTTACCGACCGAACTTGTCCAAGTTCGGTCCATTCCAGAACACATTTCCGTCAAAATTTTCTACTCCGACTGACCTTGTAAGTTCGGTCGCATGTTCGGTCTATTCCCGAGAGTTTCTTCCCTTTGAAAATTCAAGCCCGACCGAACTTGCCAAGTCCGGTCCCAAAGGTCGGTCCATTCCAGAAGCCAATTCTCGCAGGGTAAACTGGGCTCGACCGAACTTGCAAGTTCGGTCGCAAGTTCGGTCTGCCCCAGACCCTTATTTTCCTTTTCTCATTCAACTCCAAACTTCACCCCATATATCCTAGTACACCCTAACCTCATTTGGGCACTTCAAACACACCTTTAGCCATGTACCAAACTCTTTAAATCACACACCAAAACCATTTTATCATTCACAAATTCCTTACAAAATTCTTAGCACTTGGAACATTTTTTCCTTACACTTGTAACTTGTATTCTTGCCTAAAACTTCACCTAACCAAAGTACTCCCTCACTACCTTATAACCACCCTTTTAAACATCATTTGCACTACACTCATCCCCTTTACACACACTCCTCAAGTCTTTCCCACAAGTTCATAATTAAACCTTCGCAAGGCGTTACACTTCCATTGTTCACCAAACTTTGCACAAGACTTTACGACACCTCCGCCATCACCTTGGTGTATCAAGAAATCATCCATTAGTTCCCTAAATCTCCAAGACTATGCCTAAGACATCTTAACACCTAAGAACACCTTAATTCACTTTCTTTCACCATCTTAATACTTAAAAATTCCTAGTACCTTCTAGGTCATAAAATCTCATTACAACACATAAACTCTTTTGTTTATCAACTAAATTTCACCATAGCTTCTCTTGTATCACCTTTAGACAATCAAGAACATTCAATCTCTTAATACACACTCTTATACAAACATATGGTTTTTCATCCTTTAACCATCAAACACATTCACCTTCACAAGAGATGTTCTTTACACACAACTAAACCTTTAAACTACACTACATCACAATATAGTGCATAAACTTAAATTGCTTGGCACTTAGGCCCTTAAATTGCATAAATCTTAAACACTGAATTTCCACATAAATAATGCCTTTGACCTGCAATTACATACACCAAGACATATGTTCCTTTACTAGTCTCCTTGAGAACACTTTACTAAGTCATTCACCATTTGCTCTTTAGGTAGTTTTTAACAAGCATTATAAGCTCATTTCTCCTAAGGCATTAAACCACATTGAGATAGCATATTTACCTCTTTTTCCTCACAACTTCTTTCTTGTTTCCTTGTAAAACCGGTAAGGTATTTGATTCCTTGTCAAGTTCTATACATTGTACAAACAACATAATGAGTATTCAAGCTTTAAGCTTCATCTCATTGTAAACCCTAGATTTACATTGTTTCAAAAACATTAATGTACTTGTTTTACCTTGATCTTTGAAGAGAGTTTGAATATCTATGAAGAGAGGACTCCACCTAGTCCATAAGAGATTGGAATGAAGCTAGAACAAAGTCACACAAAGAGCTCCATCAATGAGTATTTTCGGTCAACCACAAAACATGGAGGAAACTTGATTTTTCTTTGAGATTCCTTACCTAGAAGCAAAGGAGATCAATAATATGTGGAAAGACAAGCTCAAGCTCCTTCAATGGTGGAACTTCATGGCACCGAAATGGGGCTTTTGAAGTTTTGAGAAGATAGAAATGAAGAGCTTGATGAGAGGAAGAGAATGGTGGTGTTTGTTTTTGATTTGGATAAGTGAGCTAGATTTTACAAGAGGTCAAAGATGGACTTCCATGGTGGTATTGGTGTATTACCGAGAGAGAACAGCAAGAAGGGAGGAAGAAGAGATTGGATACGTGGGAAATGAAGAAGGAAATGAGAGAATGAGATAAGTTTTGTTTTTTGGAAGATATTTGTACTTAAAGCAAATAGTACTTAAGTTAGTCATTCTTTATTTCCTTAGCATGTTAACAAGGGTGGTGAGTCACCACACCTTAAAAACCGGCCCCCAATAGTACCTAGGGGTACTTTAGACTTTATTTGTCAATTTAATTACTTATGATAACATATGTTACAAAATAGCTTATAAAAATCACTATTCACAAAAACAAGGCACATAGAAGTGAAATTTTTTATTTCCCATTGATATAGACTTCCAAATGTGATACTATATAGTACACATGTTAATTAAAGAGTAATGATGGACATTTAGCCATTCAAAACTCATTTACAAGACAATTTTTCAAAAATGTGCTTTAAGACTCCTTAAAGCACATTTTGTGTTTTAACTTGTTTTCAAGCTTGGTTTTCTTTGGTAATTGATTTAATATGTTCATTAACATATTTATAAGGTATAGTTATGACCATTAGGTCTTATACAAATTTATCCCAAGCTTAGAGCACATTTTTGCTCTTATTGACTTTAAGGTATTTTCTTGTGTTTTGTTTGGTTTAACTGTCTACCAAAGTTTCCTAAGGACTTAATTAGCCTTATTAAATCATAATTGAATATTATTAACTCTTGGTAGGCTCTTTGGGTCCTAACCAAGTTCACTCCAAGCTTAGAGCATGTTTTTGCTCAAACTGTATCTTAGTGTTTTATTGCATTTTACTGTGGTTTAAATTGTTCACCGATGTTTATAAGGCACTTTTTAGCCTTTACATACCATAGTTTAATATTTAAACCACATATCAAGGTTTGGGGTATTTCATTTAGCAATTTATAAAAGTTGGTATGTTTAAATTGTAATTACCGAAAAATATATGTGGTCATTTGGTAATTTACAAAAGTTAATGTGTTCAAAATATAATAACCAAAATTATAAGGTTGGTTTTATAAGTTAATAAAGAAAGGGATTAAAACTAAGTAATATGGTATATTATGGAATATAATATAAAGTTTATAATATAAATGTGGTTATGATAAAAATAACCAAACTATACTGATATATGGAATAAGTGAAATAATTATGGGTATATGATTAATGAGATGAAGATATATTGAAATTCATTATCACATGTGGTTACTACATAAATAATGAACTGTTAAACTACCTAGAACCACTGTTAGATAACAAGGAGAAATAAAGAACATACGGGGTTAGTATACTATGGTTATTAGATCTGTAACAACAGTACTGTAATAGTTAGTGCTAATTGTATTAATGTTACCCGGTATTGCATGTAGATATAGCAGCGTACGGGGAGAAAGTACAAAAGCGTGAACTGTCAAGCTAGCAAGTTACACGGTGAACGGTATGTTAATTGTGTGGTCTGAATGTCCTAAGGATTTTCCTGAGGTCCAGACGTTGTGTGTTTAATTGCTAAGAGCGATATCTGTGATTTATGTATATGATGTTGTATACTGTATTGCTCAACACCACTGCGTTTTATTTTACGCGAACGTCTTATGACTGGAAGGTTATACATCTAAACTGGAACAAGACTAGATGACCTTTAGGTATTACAAGAACCTAACTGATGGTCGACTGTTATAGTCTTAACTCAAGGATTGGATATTGTATCACTGACAAAAGGGCTAACTTATAAAGAGAGGAATCTAGACTGTTTCGACTTTTGCGCATCGTGATCACTACGAGGGACTGTATCAAGAGTCACTCAAGGGAATCCATTATCTGCATTCGATAATGGCAGAGGGCACTCGGTGCACAGGTTTTGACTGGATCGGTCGCCTACAAGGCAAATAAATTATCCAGGGCCATAAGGTCAGCTGGTAACGGTTCCTTTGGAACCCTGGGGACTACCGTCCATTACTAAGTTATTAAGGGTTGTCCTAACATGACGCCCGAGGTGGAATTTAATTGGAAAGTTTAAGTGGTTGGTTTAAAGGGATAAGGGTCATGTGACCAACTAACAAGTACAGCTAATTTAATACGCATATCTTGTTTAGTTATTTTTATTGATTATTGGTTATTGACTGTGTGATGATATTGTTGTGAACTGTTATGTGATTATGCAACATTTACAGTTATTATTATTATTATCATTGTTATTATTGATGTAAAACCGGGTTAGCATGTAATGAATCTAATATCAAGATGGCTAAAACGACTTAAGAAATCCAAGTGATTTAGGACTACATTTAGCATATCAGCATATCGTTTGCTGAGCCCTTCAATGGGCAATACATTTCAGGTTACTGATTGAAGACACAGGCCGGAGTGCGGGATACAGGGTAGCTGATATGTTTTCAGTAAACACTCTTTTAGTTTATTGTGTACTGTAATAAGGAGTTTGTTGTATTTGGTTTAGTTGCTCAGTTTGGATTTGGTTTGTAATATTAAGAGTGCTCAGTATCTGTTCATCACAGCGGTGGAGAGTTGAAGTTGTTGGATGGAGTAAGGTTGCCTTGTTACTCACATGGGTGAGTGACGGCGTGTAACACCAAACGTTAGTTAGATTTATTTTCCACTGTGAATTATATTTTGTTATGCTACGACTTGCGCTTATATTACAGGTTTAAGATTAGGGGTGTTACAACATGTGGAAAGGTTAGGAAAAGATTGGATAAGAATAGAGGTTGGAGATGCACTAGTATGCATAAGTGTTGAAAATGGAAATTGAAGTTGGTGGAATTGAACAAGGATTGGATGATGGGTTTAACCAATGATTTAATTAGGTTTTAAGAGTGTTTAAGGTGGTTAAACATGTTTAGAAAACATGTGAAAAGATTAGGGAAGAAACAGGAAGAAGAACGGAGTTGAGACGAGTTAAATAGAGCGTTTTCTGACTTCGACCTACCCAGGGCGTTGGGTCGGTCGGTGGGTCGGTCGGGCTGAAATGTGCAAAAATCGAGTTTCTGACTTTGACCTACCCAGATGCTGGGTTGGTCGGACCATAAAAAAAAACAGAAAAGAAAGGGTGGTATTAGTAGTCCACCATTAGGAGGGTGATGATGATTAGAAAGGTAAGTATGTAAGGATTTATGAGATTAAGCTAAGTAAAATGAATTAAGTGTTTAAGGTTAAGTTATAAGAACTTAGTGGTTATTAGTTGGGGATCATTAGTAGCTAAGTAAGTTAGGTTAAATGAAAGTAAATAACAATCCA
This sequence comes from Limonium bicolor, assembly GCA_023374045.1. Taxonomy (NCBI): domain Eukaryota; kingdom Viridiplantae; phylum Streptophyta; class Magnoliopsida; order Caryophyllales; family Plumbaginaceae; genus Limonium; species Limonium bicolor. The sequence goes on from CM041780.1 coordinate 265,377,375, forward strand.
AATTGGATGAATGTTTTAGGACTTGAGAATTGGGACTCGAAAGGAGAATGGGCAACTGAACAACCGACGGTGTACGGTTGGTTTTCTTGTAGCCTGCTTGCTAACGAGGTATCCCTCGACTTGTGTGCTATTTGTTTATGTGTGCTGACTAAACACGATAAAGCATGCAACAGGAATATTATGTTTGTTGTGTGATTGTGATGCACTAACACAACTCACCTTGAGAACTTACTAACAATGTTTAGTAAAGAATTGTGTGAGAATAAGGAACACTCCCAAATATTGTTTTCTTAGTAACCGAAAGAGGTTAGCTAACAAACATTGACTTTGAGGCTTATACTAATTAGAACTTGGGGGGAGTGAGGAATTCGGAATGGTACCGGCACATGTGTATTGGGGGAGGTCGGTATCCTTATCAGATCCCGACTTCCAAATATGACTTGTCTTCTGACTCGTCACCTAGAGTTGACATATAGACTCGGTTACCTCGATTTATATTCGAGGTGGGAGGCATTACTGAGATGGTGTGGTGGGATCTACCTAAATCCCAATTAATTCTAACAAATATTGTTTATGTAAACCTGAAATACCCCGTATTTAAAAATAGTGATTAATTAGGCTAATAAGTAATTTAGAGGCTTAATTAAGTATAAATAAATATTAGGGAACAAATCCCGTAGAAAACGGATCCTTAAAACGGATTAAAATCACTAACGAACCTTAAAGCGCGTTTTTCGAGGTAACCGGGAAAACGTGTCTTTAAGCGGGTCAAATAGACTCGTAACAATTTTGGTCAACTAAATAATCATTAATAAATATTAGTGAGGCTTTAGGACCAATAAAATCAATAAAACGAGAGATTAGTAAAAACTGTCAAAAACAGTAAGTTGAGGGGTAGAAGTATAATTAGCACAAACTTATGTGTCCAAGAATGTAAAAAGAATTTTAAAACCCCCTTGGTCTCTGTGTGTGTCCGATTTTCTTCACTCACACACACTCACCCTCTTCTCTTTTACTCACAAACAAACAAAACAATAAAGTAACATTTACTCTCACATTTTTCTCTCTCCTAACCCATTCTCTCTTTTCCTCACGTGGACCAGCACCCTCACTCTCTCTTTTTCCTCTCTTCTTCTACCTCCATGCGATTTTCATGGCTGCTTGAGAGAACACCCACAAACACCACCTTCTCTCCTTTGTAACTCCCTCATACATTCTCCAAAAATTGTAAAAACTACACCATTGTCTTCCTCTCCTCAAGAGCTACAATTCTATCTTTCCAAAATCTAAAAACGAGCATTTTCGATTTTGAGGGTATACCCCATTTGAAGTTTCAGCACCACCATTAGAGCCACCTTGGTCTCCTTGTTCTTTTGAGGTAAAGATCTCTTTAAAACTCCATCTTTTTCTAGCTTAAAAAGGCAAAACGAATTTGGTGACTAAACCCTTGTTTGGTCTCTCTTGCTCCAGCCGATTTTGGCATTGTGGTGGTGTGAGAAATCTTGTTCTTGAGCTAACCCAAACAACTCTTGAGCTCTTGGAAGGTAATAAGTTTTCTAAACCCTAAAACCTAGATTAAAACTTGATTAATGGTTAGGGTTAGTATTTAGCATTGAATTGATGGTGTATTGAAATATATTGTGTATGGGTTGTAGCGTTAGATTTGTGAGTTTGCAAAACCGAAAGAGAGAAGAAGGAAGAAGAGAAAGAAATCTAGAAGGGAAAACAAGGTGAGAACTCTCATTGTGTAGTCTTGAATATATATGTATGTAACAGATTTTTATAAGTTTGAATTTGGTATGAAAATGGCAATGTGGAAGTAGTGTAATGTGTAAGAGAAAACAAGGTTTTAAACCTTAAAGAACACTTGTAAAACTTGTTAAAACAGATTGGGAATGTGGAGTTGAGTGCAGGAATTTTTATGAGTGTTTTAGTATTGGTATTTGAATGGGAGCTTGTGTATTTTTGATTGTTGAAACAGGTGAATTGGTTAGTGATGTGAGTGCAAACAATGTGGAGAGTGTATAAAATACAAGGGAGGCTATGGCAAAATTTACCTAGGATTAGAACACTTAGTGAATTTAAAACTAGGTGAACTAATGTGAGTTGTAACAGATTTTGATTTGGATAGTTAGAGGGTAAGTTGAGAGAGAGCTAGATAATGGATTCTAGATATAGTAAGAGTGTTAGAAATGACATTAGAGAGGGAGATGTAGAGGAGAAGTGTAAGTGTTAAAAGCTGTAGCATAGGTAAAGAGAGAAGAAACTAGTTGAGTGTTGAGTGAAACTTGGAAAATTAGATGAGTGAATGAGTATAAATTGGGTAAGGAATTATTAATGAACTAAGTGTATTAGGAGGTTTAAATGGTGTTAAAACATGTAGGATTAAGTGTAGGAACAATGGGGAAGTATTGGGTTAAAGAGAGGACTGAAAACAGAATTTAAAATGCAAATACTGGGCCGGACCGAACTTGCGACCGGACTTGCAAGTTCGGTCGAGCCCAGACTTACAAAGACGGGTGAGCTACTGGAATCGACCGGACTTGCGACCGGACATGCAAGTTCGGTCGGACCAGAGATTTTCCCCGTCTGTAACCTACTGGAATCGACCGAACTTGCGACCGGACTTGCAAGTTCGGTCGGCCAGAAAAATTTCCATCCTGTAACCTACTGGAATCGACCGGACTTGCGACCGGACATGCAAGTTCGGTCGGCCCAGAAAAATTTCCCGAGGATAGCTACTGGAATCGACCGAACTTGCGACCGGACTTGCAAGTTCGGTCGGCCAGAAGAATTTCCGCAACCTGAGCTACTGGAATCGACCGGACTTGCGACCGGACATGCAAGTCCGGTCGGACCAAAAATTTTCCCGAAGAACCTACTGGAATGGACCGGACTTGCCCAAGGTCGGTCGCAAGTCCGGTCCTGACAAAAAAAAAAAAAAAAAATTATTTTAATTTAAATATATTGTATATATATATGTATATGTATACCCATACATATATGTATATGTATATGTGTGTAAGCATGCAAACCTTAAGTAAGAAGATAAACTTAAGTAAAGGAAAATAAGTAAGTAAAGTATAAGTGTAAGAAATGTAAGGACATAGTAAGTAGGAGTTAAGTTGATAGTTAAATTAATCATTTAATTGTATGTATGTAATAGGACTTGGTTTGTGACATCGAAGGACGTTTGGAATTACGTACACGGTGAACGGTATGAATTCCTCATGCCCCGAATGCTATCATGGCTACTCTGATTTGTGTGTTGTGTGCTAATTGATCACCAATAAAGATAAATGCACGAATCGGAGTTAATATGCTTACTTGTGATATGTAGTGTTGTATGATGTGTAATTTTCTTAATCTTAGTTTGTATACTTCATGAAATGTATGGATGATATGAATGTTGTATGTATGTTGATGTACTGTGACCGTTTATTTGTGTGGACTTCTAACTTGTTCCTAACAAGCTAACCATCCTAACTTAAATTGGTAATTAAATTGGAATGAGTAGAAGTCCGATATAGTTTCGGCCACGCGTGAGGATGCGGAGTCACGAGAGGTTGGCTCCAATTCCTGACTCTTAAACTGGTCCGCGGCCCAAATCCCTTAAGTGGGTAGCATCCCGGATTAGTGAGTCAAGTAAATCCCGGATGTGGGACGGAGTAGTCCCCAAGGCCGGAGGTCCCGACGACTTGACTTGAGTATAAGTAAGTAAGTAAGAATGAGTAAGTAAAGTAAAAAGGAAGTAAGTAATTGTAAGTAAGAAGAAGTAAGTAATGAGTAAAAGAGTAATATGCATTCCGATTAACCCGGATGCACAATTTGGCTAACCTTGTGAAGGTAAGTATTGTGAACTCTATTGTATTGTTGCCTTGAAGTGAATGATGTATTGTAATGTATGTATGATTGTATGTAAAGCATGTATGTATGAGTAATGAACAAGCATGTTTAGCGGTCGCCAATTAGTCGGCGTACCCTTGCTAGCAATCGGTATATGCGGAGTTCATGCGCAGCGTAAGCTGACCCCTCGGGGGACCATTTTTACTACACGCAGGTACTCGAGATGATGAAGATGTGAAGATCTACTTATTTCTTTATCTTCTTTTTGGATGTAAACATGAATTTATGATGGGTGTACTAAGTAGTACATGGCTTAGTTTTGATAGCCGGTGTACCATGGGTACACCTTTTTGGATATTGATAGAATGGAGCATTGGTATAGATGAGTAGGATAGGAGCTCATTCTTTTGGGTAAACTTGGAAGGTTGTAATGAATACTTTGAATACTCGGTAATCCTTGGTAGTGAATGTATTTGTAATGGTAAGTTTGTTTTAGTAGCTCGGTATCTATTGGCCATCAGACCGTCACTGTAAGTATTAGTAGCCTTGCTAGCCGTATGGGCGGTTAGCGGCATTGTTTCACCCGCCGAGTAAGTAAGTAGTATTCTTGCTGCGAACTCATTGAATTAACAGGACGATTAGACGGTAAGCATAGGATTAACGGTTGGGGTGTTACAAAAAGTGGTATCAGAGCGTAGTTACGCTCTGATGTCCTAAAGTACCGAGCATAGGAGATTACCGAGTTAGGATTTCAACCGTCTTAAGACGGATACTTAGAAACCTAACTAGGAACTACCGTTGTTAACAACGGATACCCTTGACGTTCTTGGAACGATACCTTGTTTAAATTCCAAGACCTTTGAGTCATTTCTTGCGGAGCCTAATGAAACTGTTAAACATTCAGATGTCAGGACGAGGCCGAGGCCGACCTAGAGGCGAAGCCTCAGATGGAACCGGCGCGCAGACGATAGCTGAGATCGTCGCCGCCACGGTAGCACAGATGCTACCACAAGTTATACAAGCTGTACAACAATCTCAGCAGAACCAACAGAATCAAACGGGACCAACCCCTCCCCCTCCACCCAGAGAAGCTAACTGGGTAAAGCTGTAGCGGAACTCCGCCCTCCTTGCTTTAGGGGCGAGAGTGATCCGGCTAAGCTAGAAGCGTACATCTCCGAAATGGAGACCGCTTTTGAGACACTCGAAGCTCCTGCTGGAGTTCGAGTCAGAGTAGCCGCCTACTACTTGAAGGATGCGGCCATGGATTGGTGGAAATGGTGAAGCAGAGCATGTAGCGACCCCACCTTCGATTGGGATTCCTTCGCATCTCTCCTCCGATCCAAGTACTATCCGAGCATGTAAAACAAGAAGAGGCTTGAACTTGACGCCTTAAAGATGACAGACAAGATGTCTGTGGATGAGTACTACCGCACCTTCACCTCCATTCTCCGTCTCCTCCCCGATCTTGGATACACCGGCCAGGTGTTGGTCGATCGCTTCTATGGCGGTCTGAGCCATCGCCTTCGGTACGGTATGGGCTATACCAGATTTACCTCCCTTCAGGTAAATATCGGTTGACCCTTAGTATCATTCAATTCAATTCCTTGAATTCCTTGAATCTTTTCCTTATTCTTTCTTAAATCATCCCGGCTAATACCTGAAACTTCAGGAGTGTTATCACGCGGCCTCCCGCGTTGAGATCACTTGCCAGTTAAGGGATGAGGAAACCGCGCTGAAGCGCAAGGCTAACAACAAACACCAGCACCGAGGAGCAGAACCAGGGTAAAAGCTGGAAGAAGAAGAAAGGGAACTTCTTTTCTCAGAAGAAGTCCCCAAGTGAGAGCAGTGCCCATGCTGAGCAGGGCAAACCAGCTGAGATCCTTCAGCTTGGTTATTCTGCACCGGTGGCAGCTAAGCCACTGAGATCACACCCTCCTAAGGGTAAATTCTACTTCCAATTTGTATTCATATAAGTATCATTTCTAGTATACCCACGCACACATGTGCTAACCCTCTAACCTCAGGTTCTAGCTCCGGAGCCGCCAAAACCTTCTCCGACGGCCGCACCTATGTGTGCAGGAAGTGCAACCAGGACCACCTGGTAAGGATTGCTACGGGAGGGAGATCAAGTGTACAACTGTCAGAAGCTGGGACACACAGCTAATCGTGCCCGGAGAATGGAAGCCCAAAGGAAACTTCCAGAACTATAAGCAGAGAGGGCAAGGAGGTGGCATCCGGCGATGCACCGGCCCAGCAGGCACCTCAGGGACAGGGATCCCGGGGCCCTCAGAGAGGCGCACCTCAGAGGCAGCCTGTTCTGCATGTGATTGACCGCGATGGGCCCGGTTCGAAATCCGGCCAAGGTAATCACCTAAACCTTTAATCCTTGAAATAGCATGCCTAGTAGTAGAGTAATTGTATGATTGAATGCATGAGTAAATGAATGAATTGAAGTATGTATGAGCATGAAATGAAGTAGTTGAAACTAGTACTCACCGTAGATGAAATTTATAACCATAGGAAGCTTTAGTATCTGTTACCCAATACCGGTAACCTTGAATCAAGAAGAGATCGACATCACCAACCGACTACACCAACAAACAGTGTCAGGTCATCCGCCCAGGTATGATCTTATTAAGGGGATACCTGACACCCGAAGCGCAAATCTCAATTCGACGATGCAACGAGCTAGGAACGGGTCAAGGTGGATTTTACACACCCGAATTCCCCGGTGGAGCGAAGATGAAGCTGAAATGATGTGCTTGGGAAAGGACTGGAATCCTTATACCAAGACATACCAGGAGACACGAACACAAGACGGAGCGACGCCACCGACAATACCACCAGAGTTTCAGACCCTCATCACTCAAGCAGTAAACTTGCACACAATGTGAACCTGAACCAATCCCCGCACTTGAAGCGGACCTTTGTATCGTCAACTTCTATGAAAAAGAAGGACGACTTGGGTTACACCAAGACAAGGACGAGACAGCGGAATCTCTTGAACAAGGAGTGCCCGTAGTGTCTTGGTCCATTGGTGATGACGCCGTATTCCTGTATAGCGAGCAGAAGCGTGTGGACCTCGCAGAGAAATTGGTATTGAGATCAGGAGATGTCCTATCATGGGTGGAAACTCTAGGATGCTGTATCACGGGATCAACAAGATCAAGTTGAATACGGCACCGCCGGCAATAATCAATGCCACACACATGAAACCAGGACGCCTGAACCTTACCTTTAGAAAATATTAAATTCCTAGTATCATGTAATCTATTAGTAACGTGTATTAGAGACACGACATGTATGATGGTTGGTTTATCAATAAAGAGCAGTGTTGATTTAATTCCACTTGTGTCCACCATCAATACTTATCCAATTGTGAATCCAATAGGTTGTGGACTCGGTACCGAAGGTAACCTGAGCATCCTCACCGAAGCACAAGCCGGCAGAAGCGGCACCATTCTAACGGGAACCTTCCCAGTAAATGGCATTGATGCCAATGTGTATTCGACTCCGGCGCCTCTCACACCTTCGTATCACCATCTTTGTGAAGAGGTTGAAGCTAGATGCGGATGAGATACCGAACTTCATGGTTACTCTCCCATCGAAGGAGCGAGTAAAGTGTACCAAATAACTACCAATCAGCCACCATCGAAATTAAAAAGGAGGCGTTTCCCATTTCCTTCATCGAATTCAATGGATTGGGATTCGACCTAATCATTGGAATGAATTGGTTGGAGCGGCACAAGGGTAGAATCCTCTGCGCCGAGCATCGACTGCTGCTCAAGAGTCCTTCTGGGGTTACCGTATCTTACCGCCAGAGACCGAGAGAGCCTTCGACCACCCTTATATCTGCTATGGCTATGTACCGGGAGCTCAGAAAGGGCCATGAAGTGTATCTGTGTCATGTACAAGACCTGGAGAGAGATCCAGAGTTCAGTGATGAAGTACCGATTGTATCTGAGTATCCTGATGTATTCCCTAAGGAGCTACCCGGCATGCCACCACCGAGAGCAGTTGAATTTGAATTGACCTATTGCCAGGTACCGGTCCCATTGCTAGGGCACCGTACCGCATGGCACCTGCTGAAATGACCGAACTGAAAGAACAATTGAGAGATCTTCTAGACAAAGGGTTTATACGCCCGAGCGTATCACCCTGGGGAGCACCGGTCCTCTTTGTGAAGAAGAAGGACGGTAGTCTCCGCCTTTGTATTGACTACCGCGAGCTGAATGCGGTCACAGTCAAAAACAAATACCCATTGCCACGCATCGACGACCTATTTGACCAGTTGAAAGGAGCATCGGTCTTTTCCAAGATTGACCTCCGTTCTGGGTATCATCAGATTGCAATCAAAGAGCAAGACATCGAGAAAACGGCATTCCGTACCAGATATGGCCACTACGAATTCCACAGTGATGGCCATTCGGTTTGTGACTCAAACGCACCGGCAAATTCATGGACCTCATGAATCGTTATATTATTCAGTGAGCAGTTGGACACTTCGGTTGTGGTCTTCATCGACGACATCCTTGTATATTCTCAGTCACCAGAGGAACATGAAATTCACTTGAGGAAAGTGCTAGAGACACTGCGCGAGAACCAGCTGTATGCGAAGTTCTCCAAATGCGAGTTCTGGCTAGATCAGGTATCATTCCTTGGTCATGTCATCTCGAGCGCGGGTATCTCAGTCGCCCTTTAAAATAGAAGCTGTACGATCATTGGCTAGACCTAAGACTGTTACCGACATTCGGAGCTTTCTTGGTCTAGCCGGTTATCCTACGGAGATTCGTAAAGGACTTCTCAAAAGTCGCTAAGCATCCCATGACTACACTGATGAAAAAGGATACCGTTGTATGGACAGACGCGCGAAGTATCATTCCCAGAGCCTTAAAGACTCATTGACCTCAGCGCCCATCCTTACCTTCCAGAGGCACAGAGGATTTGAGGGTACTGTGATGCATCAGGCAAAGGAATGGGATGCTACTCATGCAGCATGGCAAGGTGTTGCTATGCCTCCCGCCAGCTGAAGAAACATGAGGAGAATTCCCGACTCACGACTTAGAGTTAGGAGCCATTGTCTTCGCCTTGAAGATATGGCGACACTATCTATGGGTTAAGCATCACCATCTACTCCGACCATAAGAGCTTACAGTATGTATTCACTCAGAAAGAACTCAACTTGAGACAAAGAAGATGGATGGAATTCCTCTCAGACTATGACATTAATCTGCAGTATAAGGAATGGAAGGCTAACGTGGTAGCGACGCCCTGAGCCTCGAGCACACTCGCTCCATTCGCTACTCGCTATTTCTTCTAGCTTGGTTGACGAGGTGCGAGATGCTCAGTGAGCGACCCTTACCTAACCGAAATCAGACAAAAGATCGAGAATGGTACATTTGAAAAGAAAAGAAAAGTATGATTTCAAGCTACATGAAGATGGTTTGATTCGGTTGAATGGCAGGCTATGCGTCCCCCGAAGCAATGCTGAGCTAAGGGATCGCATCCTGCGAGAGTCACATAGTTCTACATTATCAGTCCATCCGGGAGCCTCCAAGATGTACAAAGAATGAAGAGGTACTTCTGGTGGTCTGGAATGAAGTCAGATGTGACAGAATTGTGCTAAGATGCTTACATGTCAGAAGGTGAAGTTTGAACATCGTAGACCGGGCGGAATGGTACAATCGATGCCAGTTCCAGAGTGGAAATTTCATGATATCTCCATGGATTTTGTTGTAGGACTCCCACCTGCTAGGGGAGGACTCAACATGATCTGGGTTGTAGTTGATCGCCTTACCAAGGTTGCCCGATTCATACCGATGAAGGACACCTGGAAGGTAGTAAAGCTAGCTGAGCTTTCGATAAGGAGATTATCAGACACCACGGAGTCCCTAAGACCATAGTATCGGACCGCGACACCAGATTTCTTTCGAGATACTGGAGAGCTACAAGGGAAGCGTTGGGTACAGAATTGAAGTTGAGTACCGCCTTCCATCCTCAGACCGACGGTCAGACAGAAAGGACCATCCAGACACTGGAGGACATGCTTCGGGCATGTGCCTTGGACTTTCAGGGGAGTTGGTTAGATAAGCTTCACCTTATCGAGTTCTCGTATAATAATAGTTATCACGCCTCGATTAAGATGTCGCCTTTCCAAGCTCTATACGGTAGACCTTGCCGTACACCCTTGTGTTGGGATGAGTCAAGTGAAGCGGTCATAATAGGACCGGAGTATCTTGAGCAAGTACAAGCCGAAGTGCAAACAAATCCGAGCTAATATGAAGGCAGCCCAAGATAGACAGAAATCCTATGCGGATGTGAGACGACGCGACCTTGAGTTCGCCGTGGGTGACCAAGTGTTCTTGCGCGTTTCACCTATGAAGGGTGTCTTCCGTTTTGGTCAGAAGGGCAAGCTAAGCCCAAAATTTGTAGGGCCGTACACTATCACCGAAAGAGTTGGTTCAGTAGCCTACAGGTTAGCTTTACCTGAGGACTTGGGACGTGTCCATGATGTATTTCATGTGTCACAACTCAAGAAGTATATGGCTGATCCTTCTCATGTCTTAGAGCCCGAGAGACTTTCTATTGAGCCGAACATGAGATATGTGGAAACCCCAATGAGAATCTTGGATAGGAAGACCAGAGACACTCGCCATAAGTCGATACGAATGGTGAAGGTCCTATGGTCTAACCATGATGTCGAAGAAGCGACATGGGAGTTGGAAGATGCCATGAAGGCTAAGTATCCACAGTTATTCATCGACGAGTTAGTCTAGAATGTAATATACGGGTACGGGTCGTACCCCTTTTAAGGGGGGTAGAGCCCTTTTGCTTTTGCATTGCTTCGGGGTAAGCATTGCATTTTGTATGGCACATGTAGTGCAAGTGAACTTGGTATGTATGTGTAATGTGTAGTGAATGATGTATATGTGCAATGTGTGTAATGTGTATCGTGGATTGTAATGTGTATTGCGAATGGTAATGATGTATGTATTGTGTATTGTGGTATGGTATGAATGGAAACGATGTATTGTGTATGAGAATCATGTATGATGCCTGAATTGTGTACTGTACTCGAATTGCGTATGCTTGTAATGCGGAATGAAGTAAACACCTCATAGGTGTAGAAGGATGCATTAGGACAATTGGTTTGCCTAATGAGTAGAATAATCAAACTATTAACCTTGAGCAACTTTGAGGGCAAAGTTTCTTAAGGGGGGTAGATTGAAATACCCCGTATTTAAAAATAGTGATTAATTAGGCTAATAAGTAATTTAGAGGCTTAATTAAGAATAAATAATTATTAGGGAACAAATCCCGAAGAAAACGGATCCTTAAAACGGATTAAAATCACTAACGAACCTTAAAGCGCGTTTTCGAGGTAACCGGGAAAACGTGTCTTTAAGCGGGTCAAATAGACTCGTAACAATTTTGGTCAATTAAATATTTATTAATAAATATTAGTGAAGTGTTAGAACCAATAAAATCAATAAAACGAGAGATTAGTAAAAACTGTCAAAAACGGGAAGTTGTGGGGTAGAAGTATAAATAACCAAGAGTTATGTGTCCACTTTTAAAATAAAAAGTGCAATGTGTGTGTGTGTGGTGTGCCAGCCGGCCCCCCCTCTCTCTATTTCACTCTCTCACACACTCCTCACTATTTACAAACAAACAAAAACAATTAAAACTCTCACCCTCACTTTTCTACTCTCTCTCCTCCTCTCATTCTATTCTCTCACGTGGAAGCAGCCCCCTCCACTCTCTCTTTTCTTCTTCTCCTTCCCTCCATCGATTTCCATGGCAGCTTGAGAAACAACAACACAAAACTCACTTCTCTCCTTTGTAACTCCTTCATACATTCTCCAAAAATTATAAAAACACCACCATTGTGTTCCTCTCTCCAAGAGCTACACTTCCATCTTTCCAAAATCCAAAAACGAGCATTTTAGATTTTGAGGGTATATCCCATTTGAAGTTTCAGCACCACCATTAGAGCCACCTTGATCTCCTTGTTCTTTTGAGGTAAAGATCTCTTTAAAACTCCATCTTTTTCTAGCTTAAAAAGGCAAAACGAATTTGGTGACTAAACCCTTGTTTGGTCTCTCTTGCTCCAGCCGATTTTGGCATTGTGGTGGTGTGAGAAATCTTGTTCTTGAGCTAACCCAAACAACTCTCGAGCTCTTGGAAGGTAATAACTTTTCTAAACCCTAAAACCTAGATTAAAACTTGATTAATGGTTAGGGTTAGTATTTAGCATTGAATGGTGTATTGAAATATATTTGTGTATGGGTTGTAGTGTTAGATTTGTGAGTTTGCAAAACCGAAAGAGAGAAGAAGGAAGAAGAGAAAGAAAAGCTAGAGAAAAGCAAGGTAAGAATGCTTATTGTATAGCCTTGTGTATTTGTAAGTGTAACAGATTTTTAGTAATGAAAATTGGTATTGAAAAATAATAATGCATTAGTATAATGTGTAAGAGAAACTAAGCATTTTGAAACCTTTGAAACATTGTAAAAACTGTTATAAAACAGATTGGGAATTGAGTGTTGAGTGCAGGGAATTTTAGTGTTGTTTTAGTGTTGATATTTGTATATGGGAGCTTGTATAGTTTTGGTCATTGTAACAGGTGAAACAAGTGTTGAAATGTGAGCTAGAATGTGTGGTGAGTGTATAGAAATACAAGAGAGACTATGGCAAAATTTGCCTAGGATTAGAACACTTAGAGAATAAAAACTAGGTGAACTAATGTGAGTTGTAACAGATTTTGTTTGAGGAAGATAGAAGATAAGTTGAGAGAGTTAGATAATGTATTATAATGCGTTGAGAGTGCTAGAAATGGCATTAGAAGAGGGAACTAATGTTGGAGAGGGTTAGAACTAAAATCTGTAGCATAATGTAACTAGAGGAAATAACTAGTGCAAGTGTTGAGTGAAACTTGGAGAATTATGTGAGTGAATGAGTATAGAATTGTGTAAGGAGTTAATGAGTGAACTAGGGTGTATTAGGAGGTTTAATTAGTGTTATAACATGTGGGAATGAGTGTAGGAATAATGGGGAAGTAATGGGTGAAAGAGAGGACTGAAAACAGAAAGTAAAATGTAAACACTGGGATCGACCGGACTTGCGACCGGACCTGCAAGTCCGGTCGAGCAGAAAATTTTCCCGTCAATAAGCTACTGGAATCGACCGGACTTGCGACCGGACATGCAAGTCCGGTCGAGTAGAAAATTTTCCCCTCGGTATGCTACTGGAACCGACCGGACTTGCGACCGGACATGCAAGTCCGGTCGAGCAGAAAGATTTCCCGGCAGAATGTTACTGGAATCGACCGGGCTTGCGACCGGACATGCAAGTCCGGTCGGACCAAAAATTTTCCCGAAGAAACCTACTGGAATGGACCGGACTTGCCCAAGGTCGGTCGCAAGTCCGGTCCTGACAAAAAAAAAAAAAAAAAAAAAATTAAAATTATTTTAATTTAAATAGTAATTGTATATATATATGTATATGTATACCCATACATATATGTATATGTATATGTGTGTAAGCATGCAAACCTTAAGTAAGAAGATGGAAACTTAAGTAAAGGGAAAATAAGTAAGTAAAGTATAAGTGTAAGAAATGTAAGGACATAGTAAGTAGGAGTTAAGTTAATGATAGGTAAATTAATCATTTAATTGTATGTATGTAATAGGACTTGGTTTGTGACATCGAAGGACGTTGGAATTACGTACGACGGTGAACGGTATGAATTCCTCATGCCCCGAATGCTATCATGGCTACTCTGATTTGTGTGTTGTGTGCTAATTGATCACCAATAAAGATAAATGCACGAATCGGAGTTAATATGCATACTTGTGGAAATGTAGTGTTGTATGATGTGTACATTTTCTTAAATCTCAGTTTGTATAATTCATGAAATGTATGGATGAATATGAATGCTTGTATGAATGTTGCAATGTGCTGTGACCGATTTATTTGTGATTGGACTTCTAACTTGTTCCTAACAAGCTAACCATTCTAACTTAATTTGGTAATTAAATTGGAATGAGTAGAAGTCCGATATAGTTTCGGCCACGCGTGAGGATGCGGAGTCACGAGAGGTTGGCTCCAATTCCTGACTCTTAAACTGGTCCGCGGCCCAAATCCCTTAAGTGGGTAGCATCCCGGATTAGTGAGTCAAGTAAATCCCGGATGTGGGACGGAGTAGTCCCCAAGGCCGGAGGTCCCGACGACTTGACTTGAGTATAAGTAAGTAAGTAAGAATGAGTAAGTAAAGTAAAAAGAGAAGTAAGTAATTGTAAGTGAGAAGAAGTAAGTAATGAGTAAAAGAGTAATATGCATTCCGATTAACCCGGATGCACAATTTGGCTAACCTTGTGAAGGTAAGTATTGTGAACTCTATTGTATTGTTGCCTTGAAGTGAATGATGTAATGTAATGTATGTATGATTGTATGTAAAGCATGTATGCATGAGAAATGAACAAGCATGTTTAGCGGTCGCCAATTAGTCGGCGTACCCTTGCTAGCAATCGGTATATGCGGAGTTCATGCGCAGCGTAAGCTGACCCCCTCGGGGGACCATTTTTTTTACTACACGCAGGTACTCGAGATTGATGAAGATGTGAAGATCTACTTCCATTTCTTTTATCTTCTTTTTGGGATGTAAACATTGAATTTATGATGGGTGTACTAAGTAGTACATGGCTGTAGTTTTGAATAGCCGGTGTACCATGGGGTACACCTTTTTGGATATTGATAGAATGGAGCATTGGTATAGATGAGCATAGGATAGGAGCTCATTCTTTTGGGTAAACTTGGAAGGTTGTATTGAATACATTTCGAATACTCGGTAATCCTTTGGTAGTGAATGTATTGTAATTGGTAAGTTTGTTTTAGTAGCTCGGTATCTATTGGCCATCAGACCGTCACTGTAAGTATTAGTAGCCTTGCTAGCCGTATGGGCGGTTAGCGGCATCGTTTCACCCGCCGAAGTAAGTAAGTAGTATTCTTCCGCTGCGAACTCATTGAATTAACAGGACGATTAGACGGTAAGCCTTGGATTAACGGTTGGGGTGTTACACTCCCCGTACGCTGTTATTTAAACATGCAATACCGGGTGATATTAATATAATTATTCATTACATATTATAGTACTGTTACTGTAATGTTTATATTCGTCGTACATTAACTTCGTATGTTATTTATTCTCCCCTTTTATTTAAACAGTGGTTCTAGATAACCTAGCAGTTCATTATTTTATGTGAAGCTCACATGTGATAATGAATTATCATTCATACGGTATACCTTTACCTCATTAATTATATACTCATAACTATTTTCACTTATCATTTATATTATATCATTTAGTTACTTATATTATAACCACCATTATTTCATAAACTTTATATTATATTTCATAATATACCATAATACATTATATTACCTAGTTTTACTTCCTTTCCTTATTAAATTGCAAAACCAACCTTATTAATTCGGCATTTATATATTATACTCAACAACTTAATAAATTACTAAATAACCACATATAATTTTCCGGTAATCATAATTGATCCCGTTAACTTTTACAACTTACCAAATAACCATATACTTTTATAATTTATTAAATACCCTTATCAATTTCGAAAATTGCAAAACAATTATATTAACTTCTATAAACTACCAAATAACCTTATAATTTTTATAATTCACCAATTACCCACATTAACCTTTGTAACTATTGATTAACCACCTTATTTTTACAAATCACCAAAATGCTCTTACTATTTCGGTAATTACAAATTAATACCACCAACCTTTGTAAATTACAAATAAGTCCCTTAATTTTTCGGTTTTCACTTATACTTTCCTTTATTCACTTTTAAATCTCAAAACTTTATATAAGTTACATATTAACTTATAAACTATAGTTTAAATATTTTAGTTCTTAAAATAACCAAAGTAACCCATATCTTTTCTTAAATTGCATTTCTGCCCATATTAATTTCTATCTTTCATATATACTTCCATAAATTACATATTCACCCCAAAACTTTTACAAACTTAATATTTTATGTTATAGATCATTTTAACCCAAAGTTTTTTGGTCAACACTTTGACCAAGACTTAATTTCACAATTATTACTTTAACATACCCATAAAATCATAAATAATTCTCGGCTATACCTTATATTTCCCAATAATTACAAAATAGCCCCAAAACTTTATAAAATGTAAATTTAACACTTAAACACTTATTTAAATTCACCAAAATTCATAATATTAGTTCCTACCTTATATTATATCATAATTATACCAATATACTCCTTTAGTTCTCGGCATTTATAATAAGTACACTAAACTTTTCAAAATTTATATATTTAGCCACATAACTTTATAAACTTGCCATTTAAATACTTGTAGCGATTTTTAATACCCCCAAAATTTATAATACAAGTTAATATATTTATATATTTTGAAAATTCATCAAATATCATATATAGCTCTCGGCTATAATTTAATTTTATCTTATGGTTTTAAAACTTGTTTTGAACTTTATAATATATATATATATATATAAATGTATACAAGCCATGTAACACCTCTAAAAATTTTGCTAATGACTTAGAAGGATTATAAACTAAAAATAGAACAAATAAACCCTAGATAATTCGGCTTACATTTATATGCATCCTAATTAATTTGTGACACCTATTTATACCTTAAGGTAATAATCTTACCTTATATGTTATAATTTATTTTCTTGACCATATAACCCATATATTTTCGGCCTTAATATTTTTAAAGGTTATACAAAAAATTTTATACTAAAGTTTGAAGCTTAAATCAAACTTAAACTTAATAAACCTTATTTTTATAAACTTACCCTTAAATCAAGACAATTCTTGTACTTGATTTTTCCTTGAATTTCCAAGCTCTTCAAATGATATCTTGAAGAAGATATTTCGAACTCCTTGTACATATATAGGAGATTTATTTGTTAGACTTCTAACAAGAGTTCTTAAATAATATTTGTAAAAATTTTACAAGAGTTTACCTTAGGAATTTATCAAGGTATTTTTGATACACCTTGTGATGATTGTAGATCCAAGTTTCCTTCATGAATAATGAAGAGAATATTGATTTAGAAGTTCTTATATTTTCGAAAATGGTATAGAATGTTTTATCAAGATTTTCAACATAATAATATACCTTAACTTGATCTTGTTGTTCCTTGTATTGTTGTTGAATTTAGGAACCACCTTGGAGCATATATGCTTGGCGAAAATTGTAGGAATTTCTAGGATGATTTCTTGCTTCAAGACTTGATAGAATTAACTAGGAAATTACATTAAAATGGTGTTAGGAATTATTACACCATTAATAGAGTTTATTAACACTTAGGAATTTAATTAGGAAATGAAGAAAAGAGAGCATAAGAGATAGAACTTACCAATTGGTTTAACTGAAATACCCCAAAAATCTATTTATGAGTTTGAACGCCTTAAAACATTATTTTGGTCACTTTTGAGGGTAATTCGGGAATAGAGACTTTATGGAGCATTTTTAAGGGATGAGATGTGTTCCATTGGGTTCAGAATGTATTTTTCCTTAAGTTGATCAAAACAGGTTATTTGGTAATTTTGACCTAAAAGTTGACTTTGACCACCAGGGATATTTTGGTAATTTACCCAAGTTGAGAAATTGATCCACCATGGTATACTTACATGTCTAAATTCCACTAACAAATTAATGAGCTAAAATAAATTGGTGGGAAGTTACCTTATCTTAAAGACGATATCTTATTTAAAGCACAAAAGTATCCATTTGTCCTTAAAAGAGAATTTATCCTTTTGGTGGTTATTTAATGTGCTACCAGGACTTTTATACTCTTACTTAAGTTAGAAAAACAATTTCTACTCAGCGTTTAATATTTACATGATAAAATCCTCATTAATCCTTTAAAGCACGAAAAGTGCCTTGGTGTCCTTTAAATAATTTATTATTCTTGGTTGGTTACTAAGTGTGCTGGAAATATTTATTTAATTCCAGATTAGCTAATCCATTTAAACAGATGTTTCACTCAACATTTAATAGTTGCATCCTCTTTAATGCCTTAAAGCACAAAAATATCATTAATGGCTTTAAAGTCACTTTTTGACCTTTGGTCTTCTTTTTACTGTTTTTAAAAACCTTCTCTCTCTTAATTAATCTAGGAAGATCAATATTAAACGTCTTTTATCCATTTTACCTAATCAAACCCTCTCTATTTCCTTGACACACAATATTGTCATTAAGACCTTGAAGTCATCAATTGATATTTTTCATCCTTTTTCTAATTTTACAGAACTCATCGCTATTAAATAAGATTTGAGATTCAAAACTCAAAGATAAGCACTATCTCTTCTTGCCGTTACAGAATTAAATCTTCTTAATACCTTAATTGCCATAATGGCCTTTAAATTTCTTTTGACTATCTTCCAGGGACTCATTACTCCTCATTAAATATTTAGACTGGCTATTTTAAATTACATTCCGTTTTAAATCAGTCTCCACCCTATTAAATTTTCTAACTTCCCAAAATTATTTCAAACCCCTCTAAATTACCTAGGTATTCCCTCACCTCCTTGCACTATATATAGGGATGCAAACCGGTACGTTTTCTTAGACACCTCAATCCTTCTCCATCCTAGTAATTGGTAATCTGAGCTGGTTCAGGAATTCTTCTAGTAGGCGTCGCCATCAACTCCTTCCTCTTGAGTGCATAATTTTGAGGAAACCTTCCAAGGCGCCATTGTTTCTGTGAAGTATCGGGTTAACCTAGTGAACCATAGAAAAAGTTTATGAGTTTTAACTTCAAAAGGTAACCTAGACATCTACTTGTTTTTGGGGACAACTATGCTTTTTGTAAATGTGTTGAATTATGTGTTTTATTTGCTATGATATTTTAACACTGATGTGTTAGGGCCTTGGTTCTTATGATTCGAAAGCGTAAGTGATGGATTGACATGGTAAATGTAAAGTAATATTTGATATGGGCTTGTGTGATGACAACTGTTATGGAATGGTTAAATTGAATATCAGTTGGATCACTTGGTTATTATGGAACAATATGGTTTGGTATTTACCGGTTACCCGTGGAGGGCCCGGATCTTAAGCTCTAGTAATCTACTCCTTATAGTTTTCGAGCTATCTGGGGGGTGTGCACACTTAAGGATGCTAGAGTGAGGTGGTGGCGTCGGTGTCTTGCGGAGAGCCCGACAGCAAGCTCCAGTGTTAAACTGGAGTGAGGTTAAATTAATATGGCCTGATTATTATGAATTGGTTTATGGTTAATATTTGGTTATTATGGAATGACATGGTTTGGTATTTACCGGTTACCCGCGGAGGGCCCGGATCTTAAGCTCTAGTAATCTACTCCTTTTAGTTTTCGAGCTATCTGGGGGGTGTGCACACTTAAGGATGCTAGAGTGAGGTGGTGGCGTCGGTGTCTCGCGGAGAGCCTGACAACAAGCTCCAGTGTTAAACTGGAGTGAGGTTAAATTACTATGGCTTGATGATTATGAATGAAATATTTTTATATGGAATTGTGTGATGAAATTTTTTATGGAATGGTTAAATTTGAGATCTGTTGGCAAAGTTTATGGTTATTATTTGGTTATTATGGCATAACTTGATGAATGGTTTAATGTTGGTGTCTCGCGGAGAGCCCAACAGCAAGCTTCAGTGAATAACTGGAGTGAGGTAAAATTGTTTTGGATTGATCGTTAAAAATTGGTTGATAAAAAGCGAGCATGTGGTTTGGTTGTCAATACTGAATATTTGATGGTATCTTCATTGGTTGTGAGAAAGTGGATGGACATCATATGCTATAAGGCCATAATTTCCCCACATTAAAAGTTTGTATATGTTATTTCCCGATGCTAGTGTTGCTCAGCTTTGCTGACTATTGTTTTTCGTGTGTTTCTTAAAATGTGTCGTTAAGCAGGTATCGATCAGGAGTGAGTGCGCGGGCATGGGGAGTGATCACCTAACACTAGGATTTCAAATTGTATAGAGTTAAGACCAGAATAAAACTAGACTTAAAGTTTGGCTTGTAATTGAATTTATAACTTTGGCGGATGTTAAGGCTTTTAGTTTAATTATCTTAGGTTACTTTTATGTCTGGAATAATGGTGATTAATGTAATAAATGGGTCTTGATAAATTTCTTCTAAGGATAAGTTTTAATTGGATTAAGATTATTTTCTAAATTGGAATTTGTTAACTTATAGCCTTAGCGCCCCTTTGGGTGTGGCGGTAACACCCAGACTAAGTTATTCTTCCGCTGTCCTAAAAAAAAACTCAAAAATTTGGGGGTGTTACAAAGTGGTATCAGAGCTAAACTTGGTCAAAGACAAGAATTTTATATGTCAAAATGAGTAGAAACTAGTCTTGGTAAGGTTTGGGTATTGGGAACGCGAAGTGAGGACGTGAGGTTTCACTTCTTATGTGATTTCTTGAATTATGTACTAACCTGCAGATGCATAGAAAGGTGGTGAGATATCATGGTGTTGAGCAAGCTACTTGAGTGGTGAAGTCCAAGACTTATTTTGGGGTGTTATTTAGTTACGGGGCCGTAACTTTTTTTTTAAGGGGGGTGGAGCGGTACATGACTTATTACTATCTTTTGTACTTAATTTCTCAGTTATGGTTGGTAGTGGTTAGTAATGATAATTTGTGTTTATATCTTGGTATGTTCTGATTTATGCTTCGTTAAATTATGGTTATTGAAATACCCCGTAATTAAAAATAGTGATTAATTAGACTAATAAGTAATTTAGAGGCTTAATTAAGTGTAAATAATCATGAGGGAACAAATCCCGAAGAAAACGGATCCTTAAAATGGATTAAAAGCATTACCGAATCTTAAAGCACGCTTTTCGAGGTAACCGGGAAAACATGTCTTTAAACGGGTCAAATAGACTCGTAACAATTTTAGTCAACTAAATAATCATTAATAAATATTAGTGAGGCTTTAGAACCAATAAAATCAATAAAACGAGAGATTAGTAAAAAACTGTCAAAAACGGGAAGTTGTGGGGTAGAAATATAAATAACACAAACTTATGTGTCCAACTTTGTAAATAAAATTCTAAGACCCTCATGGTCTGTGTGGGCTGTCCGATTTTGGCCCCTCCTCACACTCTCTCATTACTCTCTCTTTACTCTCTTTTTACTCACAAACAAACAAAAACAATAAGTAAACCCCACCTCACTTTATTACTCTCACACTCACTTTTGCAATTCTCTCTACCCCTCACTCTCTTCTCACGTGAACACACCCCTCCTCACTCTCTCTTTTTCTTTCTTCTCCAACCTCTAGCCGATTTCCATGGAGGCTTGAAGAAAACTCCCATAAACTCTTACTTCTCTCCTTTGTAACTCTCTCCAAACTCTTCCAAAAATTATAAAAATACCACCATTGTAATCCCCTCACCAAGAGCTACACTTTCATCTTTCCAAAATTCGAAAACAACGATTTTCGTTTTCATGGGTATGTTCCATTGGGAGCTTCAACACCACCATTAGAAGGCCCTCCTTCTCCTTGTTCTTCTAAGGTAAAAATATTTCGAAAACTCCATCTTTTTCTAGCCTCAAAGGCAAAACGAAAATCTAGACTAAACCCTTGTTTGGTCTCTTGTGTTCTAGCCGATTTTGGCTTGTTGAAGGACTTGGAAATCTTGTTCTTGAACCACTCCAGGCTTCATTTGCACTCTTGGGAGGTAATATAAATTCTAAACCCTAAAACCTATACTAGAACCACTTAAGTGTTAGGGTTACATTGTATATTAGTATGGTGTATTGAAATATGTATATGTATGGGTTGTAGTGTTAGAATTGGGTTACAAACCGGTGAGAAAGAGGAAGGAAAGAGGAAGGAGAACGAAAGGAAAAAGCTTGTGAAACATCAAGGTAAGGATGCTCACCTTTGTGTAGTCTTGAATATGTATGTGTAACAGATTTTTAAGAAATGGAAATGTGTATTGTAAAATGGCATTTTGTAGTAGAGTAATGTATAAGAGGATATAAGTATTTTGAAGCCTTAAAAGATATGTTGAAACTTGTTAAAACAGATTGGGAATGGTATGTTGAGTGCAGGAAATTCTTAAGTGTTGTTTTAGCATGGGTATTGTATATGGGAGCTTGTATAGTTTTGGTTGTTGAAACAGGTGAAATGAATGTTGAAATGTGAACTAGAACATGTGGTGAGTGTATAAAATTATAGGGGAGACTATGGCAAAATTTGCCTAGGATTAGAACACTTAGAGAATTAAAACTAGTTGACTAATGTGAGTGTGTTACAGATTTTTTGTTTGAGAAAGATAGAGGGTAAGTTGAGAGAGATGGTTAATGGATTCTAGATGTATTAGGAGTGTTAGAAATGACAATAGAAGAGGGAGATGTGGAAGAGGAGTGTAAGGGTTAAAATCTGTAGCATAACGCAACTAGAGAAGAAGCTAGGTGAGTGTTGTGAGAAACTTGGGAAAAATTATGTGAGTGAATTAGTATAGAATTGTGTAAGGAGTTAAGGAGTGAACTAGGGTGTATTAAGAGGTTTAAATAATGTTATAACATGTGGGAATAAGTGTAGGAACAATGGGGAAGTAATGGGTGAAATAGAGGACTGAAAACAGAAATTAAAATGCAAATACTGGGTCGGACCGAACTTGCGACCGGACTTGCAAGTTCGGTCGAGCCCAGATTTACAAAGACGGGAAAGCTTCCGGAATCGACCGGACTTGCGACCGGACTAGCAAGTTCGGTCGGAGCAGAAAATTTTCCCGTCAGGAAGCTACTGGAATCGACCGGACTTGCGACCGGACTTGCAAGTTCGGTCGGACCAGAGAATTTTTGTAACACCTCTACCGCTAATACCGTCATTACTGTACAAATACTTACCTTCGCAGCGGATACTCCTTACACAACGGCGGGTGTGCAATGCCGTTAGTCACCCACGTGACTAACAAGGCGAGTTACAATACTACATACTATCGGTCTGATGAACATGAACATACCGAGTACTCTACACAATACAATGCTTCCCATTTCATACTCATCCATAATCCAAGTACAACTCCAATACATTACTATACCGAGTATACTACAATCCTCAAATTACCGATACAGTTTAAGCTTCCAAATTCGCATTACAATACAAGTACCAATCCCTACTATATAACTACCCATGCTTACGTAGCAGTCCCCGTCCTACTCTCTCGAACGACGATCAGCTTCGGGTACCTGCACACTAAAAACGTTCCCCCGAGGGGGTCAGCTTACGCTGAATATGACTTTCGCATATACCGCGTGCTAACCGCGGTACATCGACTACTTTGGGTCGAATATACATGGAGTTCATTTACATGCTTACATACATACTCATGCTACAACAATTCAACAACAATACTTACATGCACATACAAATTCAATACTTACTAAAGAAGACAGTTCGATGGTCAACCATTCGTATTTGTTAATCATTCATTACTCTTCGTACTATATTCGATATTCACTACTCCACTCATACCTACTCCTTACTCCTACATACTCAACACTCCATGTTCGATACTTTACTCGTACACGTTTCTTACTCCGTACACGTTACTACACTTACGCATACGCATTACTCAATACTCCTTACTTACTCATACATACTCGGTACTCAATACTTACTCATACATACTCAATACTCGATACTCGCTACATACTCATACTCGCTTCTTACTCATTACTCATTACTTTACTCATACGTACGCAATACTCAATACTCATTACTTGGCCACCGGGCGGAGTCATACAAAAGACTCGCCACCGGACCTACAATACGAGGGCTATACGCTTAGCTCCTCAAATACTCAAATGTCCGTTCTACCGGACTACACAAATTCCCAACACTCTTCTCTCAGAGTATAATACAATCTCACGGATTAGCCTAGAAGTATCTCTCTCGATAACCTCCACTGGCTTAGGGAATTACTACCGTCTAGCATCCTCAGGTTTAAGGGTTTCCCCAACATATCGGATACTCACATGTTCGGGACATTACTTACGTCAGTCGGGTCCTCTCATAATGGGTCGACTAATTACTAAGGGGATTGGAGATCCCTCATCGTTCCTTACTACGCTCATGGTTTATGTTTTGCACCAAGATTAATTCCTCTATTAGAGGTTACTTACTTACTTCCACTACTTGTTGTGTGTGGGTTATTCATTTTGGTTCTCCTACCGTTATCGGGAGGTTGTTACTCCCGTACACTCCCTCACATTCTAGTGAGATCTTTGGTTTGCGTTATCGTTCGTTGATTCGTTAGTTAGTGCGTTGTTACGGTTCCATTACTACGCGATACGACTCTTACTACGAGTCTCTACACAATCAAGACTCCTCTATGAGTCGATCTAGGCACTAGGTGAAGCCACACAGTCAATCAAGAAGGTTAGCTCACACAACATGCATCAAGACATACAATGAAAGGCAATAAACCGCTTTCATGCTTTAATCTTGATTAGCCGGCATACAGCATACAAATCAACGTAACTCGGTTAGCATACGGGGCATGAGAAAATCATACCTTTCACCGGGGTTAGCTTTACCGTGTGTTCCGTTGTTCCTTGGTTCATACTTGTTCCCACTGATAATGTTTCCAACATGGTCATTAATACGATGTTCATACTGTGCACAAATAATTACTACTCCCGTTATCCCGGTGTACTTAATGTTCTTTTACTCTCCACTTTCTTAATTACTTTCCATACTTGTTTTTCCTACTCAAGTACTTACTTCCTTACCATTGGTGTTACATTAATTGTATATTACTAAGGTCCTTTATTTATGTACTTACCTACATACATACATATGGTTACTATGTTACTACTGTTTGTTTTTTTTTTGTAAGTAATGGGCCGTCCGACCCACCGTCCGACCCAAGCCCTGGGTCGGACCATTCCAGTAGGTTTACGTCCTCTGAAATTTTTCCCGTCCGACCCAGCACTATTCCGTCCGACCCATTACCTCTGGGTCGGACCGTTCCAGAAGGTTTCGGTCTCGTGTCCAAGCTCCGTCCGACCCACGTCCGACTCACCGTCTGGGTCGGACGAAGTCAGAAACTTCGACACTGTAAAAATTTGCACGTCCGACCCATGTCCGACTCATGGCCCTGGGTCGGACCATTCCAGAATGTTTTATTTTCGTTGATTAATCCCTGTCCGACCCACGTCCGACTCACCCTCTGGGTCGGACGGAGTCAGAACATTGTTACTGATAAGTGCGAAATATATATACTTTTAGGGTTATAATTCCTCCTATTTTGTTAATAAGTCATGTCATATTTCTCACTTATCAATGTTTTTCCTTAGATTTGTGTTTAGATAAGAGCTGATGTTTTTTATGTGTTAAATGCAGGAAAAAGTCACAAATTTACATTCGTCAGCTTATAAAGATTACAATGGAAAAATGGTGATATATATACAACGTATATATATATATACACGCATCATACAAGAGATGGGGAACAAACAAATAAAAGGGGTGCACATATGAAATATATGGGCTGGACGTGGAGAATTTAGTTGGAACATGTACAAGAGTAACCGACATTATAGGGAAGATATATTTCTGTGTTATTATTATTTTATCTTTTGGTGGATTCTCCACGCATATAACGGGTGCTGCAAAACAAATTATGGGGGGGCTGATCATCCGCATGGACCACGCCGTAAAGTGGCGAGACTCCCTGTCATACG
Source organism: Limonium bicolor (assembly GCA_023374045.1). Lineage (NCBI taxonomy): Eukaryota > Viridiplantae > Streptophyta > Magnoliopsida > Caryophyllales > Plumbaginaceae > Limonium > Limonium bicolor. The sequence goes on from CM041780.1 coordinate 265,402,997, forward strand.
AGGGCTCCATCAAATTTGTCAGCGCCATTTTCTTCCCTGCTCCTATTCTCGATCAACCAGTACCACCTACACTATTCAATCGTCCATCATCATCTTCCGCCAGCAATCACCAACCGTCACACACACGCCTTCGTCCATACATTCATCCCTAGCCATACTCCCGTCCACGCACATTCACCATCACCACCCGACACCACCTTCATCCTGTTCGACGAGGAGACGGGCGCAACGATTCGACGAGGAGTCAAGAACAAGAACCGGAGACATTAGTAAAATCGGAGTGAAATTCTGTTTTTCACATTCTTGTTATTTGGTTTAAGTTATTTTATGTTATTTTTAGTTGACTGCTTCTGTTTGTTTAAACCATGAGTGACTAATTTTATTTAGTTTCCCGGGTTAGGGAAGCGAGTCTTTTTCTTAGAATTCTTGTTATATAAATTTGTCACTATAATTATAATTTTGCAATAGTTTGATTCCTGTTATTAATGCGCTTGGATTTTCTGGCCAATTGTCTAAGTGATTTTTGTAGAACTTATATCAAAATGCGGTGCTGAGATTGAGTTCTAGACATAGGAAATCAAACCGGATTAACGACTAGAAGCATGACTTGCCTATAGGTTAATGTAACACCCCATCCAACAACAACCACATAATAACAATCTGCAGCGGAAACTCAACTCATCACATTACTTATTCCAATGGTGTTACACGCCGTTAACCACCCACGTGGCTAACAAGGCTAATACATGTACATTTGTATCGGTCTGATGGACTAGATTCCCGAGCAACTACACAATACAATCCTCATTCCATTCTCAACATTTATTATATACATACATTTCCCCTGTACCGAGTATTTACAAACTACTGCCGATAACAATTTCGGTCTTACTACGCCTACCATACTCACGCCATTTAAACGGCTACCCATGTATAAACATCTGCCCGTCCTACTCTCGAACGGCTTCCAGCACTTCGTACCTGAATAGGAAAAGAAGAGAAAGGGGGGCCCCAAGGGGCTCAGCACTTTGCTGGTATGGTAATCCCGCAGCCCACATGCTACCGGGCCACGCACGACTAATTGTCGTCTTAGCATGCAGTTGATTATATTTAATTCATGCATACAAACCATTAACACACCACACATAATATTTCGCCTCATTGGGCTCAACCAATAACCAACACATCCACACTAACCAACCATCCAATGATTCCTTAAACCCCAGAGTGGCTCTCCTCTAAATGGAGCTACTTCCTTAACGAACGGCATGTACCCATTAATCGGGTTATCCTCAAATGCCTCTTGTCGCAAGCTGGGATTCATTCCATGATCCACACATTCTATATCCTACAACATAACTCATTCCACACATAACAAAACATAACAAACCTTTTGCTTCGATGTACACATGAAAACATTGCATTCATCTAAACATCCATATATGTATATACCAAAGCATAGCAAGGGAATTTGCATAGCATTATAACATTACATACACCATAAAATCGGTTCTCACAAGGAACCTTCCACCATAGTTAGTATACCATGTGAGCCTAGGGATTTTTGCCAACCCCATGTTAAGCTCGTTACCATCCTCGTTACCGTCGGTTATATAGAACGGTTAACTTATACCCAAGGTGTGTCGGATATAGTAATCCCAAGCACACCGAAATAACATACGTATGCCCCTGTGGCCCGACGTGAGTCAGTAACTAGCTTTGGATAAGCTAAGGGAAGGTAGAAACCAAATTGGAATACCACCTATACATACACCAAGAGAGCCGAACCGGATAAGTAACGACTCCCGTCCATCACACGCGTGGCCGGAACAACCGGACTCCTCACCCCCATTAGTACATATACCATATAAATAAGTAGTTAGGGACCCATTATGGAGCCTACCACATCCACACACCATACGGTATCATAACCGAGTTAAGCACACAAGGGAGGTTCACACACTTGCATACAACAATATCCAACTAACTCACACATAGCCGTGGTTAGCACGTTCCCAAGGTTGGGCCGTCAACTCCGAATACCGATCACTCAGTGTTCTAGTTTTAGTTAGCTAAGGTTTAACACATATTTGAGGTTTAAACGGCATCGGATACCAAATTCGCCACATAAATGAATTACTATAAACTCTTACATGTTTTAATCTTACAAGGTGGCAAACACTCAAGAAAACATATGGCATACAAGCCGGTGTAATCCGTTAGGACACAGGTTGCAAGAAAACCATACCTGTCACCGGAGTCACTTTACCACGTCCACTTACGTTCTCGAGCAATTCTCGAACAAACTGTTGACATCACATGTTCTTTATTAACATTGGGGGTAACATGTTTGTTTTAAAGTCTAATGCTTATAACTTTCCCGTTAACTTGGTTAATAACTTTACATTTTTAACACGTTTTACTCTCGCATTCTTAATACAACCTTTAACCCACTTTATTGTCATTAAAACTCACCTAACATGTCCTTAACATCCTTATAACATCATTACCTACCAATCCCCATCATCACATATGATTTCATAACCTTAAACCATGTTTTTGGTCCGACCGACCCACCGTCCGACCCAACCTTCTGGGTCGGTCCATTACAGAACCCTTTTACTTCCTTATAATCATGCCCGTCCGACCACGTCCGACCCAACCTTCTGGGTCGGTCCATTACCGAACATTTCCCAACATCTTACAGAGGCTCGACCGACCCAAAAACTGGGTCGGCCCCTGGGTCGGTCGCCTCCTAATCTTACCCAAACTTTGCCAATTCTTCACCAACTTTCTCCTAAGGCCCCTTAATGTGTTCTAACATCATTGGCACTTCAAACACACCCTTAAGATATTCTTAAACGCTCACAAAAACTATTGTTTCTAATTCCTTAAACCTTTACTTATATCTCAACAAAATTCCTAACACTAGGAGTGTTTTCTCCTTAAGATCTCTAGGTGGTATTTCACTATAATGACCACTATACCAAGGTGTTTCCTCTACACCTTAACATCATCTCTCAACTTCTTTCTTACTAAACTAAATCCTTTTCACAACTTCTTTAAAACTCCTTACTCAAAACCTTACCTACACATCATTTATTCTTTAAACACCAACCTTACCTAAACCTTAAACAACTCCTCCAAGACTTAAATACATCTTAAGAACACCCATAGATTTCTAAAACTTCCAAGATAATGCCTAAATCCTTGCATCACTCTTAATCACTTTAATACATGTTTCCCTCTCAAGTAAACATTCATTCACCTTTAATCCTTCCTAGTTCACCAAAACTCACTTACAACACTTAGAACTTCTTACACATTCCCAAATTTGGCCATAGCTTCTCTAGTATATACTCACATCCAAACACTTAGGTTTTACCTTAATTCATTCAAAAAACACTAAAATCCATCAAACACATTTTATACACAAACTTCACACATTAAGCACTACATCACAATATAGTGCATAACTTAAATTGCTTGGCACTTAGGCCCTTAAATGCATGGCTCTTAGGCCCTAAATGCATGGCTCTTAGGCCCTTAAATGCATGGCTCTTAGGCCCTTAAATTGCATAAACCTTAAACACTGAATTTCCCACATAATAATGCCTTTGACCTGCAAATACACCCAACAATACATATTCCTTTAATAAACTCCTTGAGAGCATTTTACTAGCTCATTTACCATTTGCTCTTTAGGTAGTTTTAACAAGCATTATAAGCTTATTTCTCCTAAGGCATTAATCCACATTGAGATAGCTTGTTTACCTCTTTCCTCACAAATTTCTTCTTGTTTCCTTGTAAACGGTAAGGCATTTCCTTCCTTGTCAACTAATAACAATGTATAATCATTAAAATGAGTATACAAGCTTAATGCTTCATCTCATTGTAAACCCTAGGTTTACATATATTATCTTAAGGTATTAAGATGGTTGTTTTACCTTGGAATGGAAAGAGAGCTTGAATATATATCAAGAGAGGACTCCACCAAGTCCTTGAAAGATTCAAATGGAGCTAGAACAAAGCAACAATGAACACCATTAATGGTGAATTTTCGGACAACACAAAGCATGAAGGAAACTTGGTTTTTCTTTGAGTTTCCTTACCTTGAAGCAAAGGAGAGTAATAATGTGGTAGAAATACTAGCTCAAACTCCATCAATGGTGATTCTCCATGGCACAAAATTGAGCTCTTGAAGATTTAAAAAGGTAGGAGTGTAGAGCTTGACCTAAAAGACAAATATGGTCTTAGAATTTGATTTGGAGCATGGAGTTGGATTTGGCAAGGAAATGAAGATGGAGAAGAGAGGTACTATTACAAACCGTGAGAGAATGAAGAGAGAGAGGTTAGTGGTGGTGTTTGGAACCGTGGGAAATGAAGGAAAGGAAGGGAGAATGAAGATAGAACTTACTTTTGAAGATATTTATATGTAAAGTAAATAGTAACTATATTAGTCATCTTTATTTACTTCAAAAATAACAAGAGAGTGGTGAGTCACCACACCTTAGAAAACCGGCCCCCTTATAGTTATGAGGGTAATATAGTCTTTGTTTGTCAATTTAATTACTTAATACAACATACGTTATAAACTAGCTTGTAAAAGTTACTATTCACAAACTAGGGCACATAGAAGTGAAATTTTTGATTTCCCACTAATATGGCCACCCCTGTGATACTATATAGTACACATGTTAATTAAAGAGTAATGATGGACATTTAGCCATTCAAAACTCATTACAAGACAATTTTTCAAAAACGTGCTTTAAGACTCCTTAAAGCACATTTTGCGTTTTAACTTGTTTTCAAGCTTGGTTTTCTTTGGTAATTGATTTAATATGTTCATTAACATATAATTAAGGCATAGGTATGACCATTAGGCCTTATACCCATTTATCCCAAGCTTAGAGCACATTTTTGCTCATATTGACTTTAAGGTATTACCTTGTGTTTTGTTTGGTTTCATTGTCTACCAAAGTTTCCTAAGGACTTAATTAGCCTTATAAAATCATACTTAAATGTTATTAAGTCTTGGTAGGCTCTTTGGGTCCTAACCAAGTTCACTCATACCTTAGAGCATGTTTTTGCTCAAACCGTGTCTTAGTGTTTTATTGTGTTTTACCATGGTTTAAATGTTCCATTTATGTTTCTAAGGCACTTTTTAGCCTTTAAATACCATAGCTTAACATTTACACAACATACCAAGGTTTGGGGTATTTCAATCTACCCCCCTTAAAAGAACTTCGTCCTCGAAGTTCACATTTCCTCGCATCATTGGATTAGAATACGGGAATTACTTATAGTCATAAACTTCTATTACCAACCACCCTTTACATCCAACCTCGGACTTAATGGTCCGGGCAACATATCCACCTTATACATAAAATATCATATTCACATGGTAACCTCGGACTCAATGGTCCGGGTACCTTCACCACACTTGCACCCATACAATATCCCTCAGACTCTTAGGTCTGGGTGACATAACCACATTTAGACTCATAGGTCTATGCAACACAACACATTTAGACTCATAGGTCTTGATAGCACACACTTTAGGAGATCAAAGTCAAATATCCCTTATCACCCATACCAAACAACATGTCATAGCATGTATATCAAACAGAAATACCTTTTCCATCTCTCCATGGGTTCGAATCCCACGTTGAGTACATATACATTGTGATCCCGCAGAACACGGTCGCGATGGACACTTTCTGGTCCCCGTTCCTTTGGGAGATCAAAACATTCACTTAATTTTTTTTAACATATGTACTTCTCATGTCACCGGTCCGAAGACAAAGGCTCATACGTCCTCAGCTCGTGAGCAAGTACTACAAAAATATTCTTTACTAGGTTAAGTATAAGAAGATCTTTTATTCAAAATATTAATCGATTGTTTGAAAACACCAATTGAAAATCCTTTTGAAAACACCACACAACTCCAAGTCCAGTTTATGCTCCTTGTATTTTCTTAACATGGTTGTTTGTGACCACTTACAGGGAGCTTCAAGAGTCACCCAACCTGATGTGATCAGCATCAGTGTTGAACTATCTTTCCACCCCAATTTGTGTTCGGCTTCCCTTGATCTCATGATAATCAAGTTTCACCTCCCACTTCTTTTCAACCAACAATTAATTCAAGCATATTCCATTTTCTATCTTTGAATCCTTCTAGTCATAATCATAACATCTCCAAGGGATAGCACTCTGTCTATCAATCATCATCCAAATCCAACTTAATTCAAGTTACCTAGGAAATTTAATTCTCACTAGGTTCTATGTCGGTCTTATAACCCTTCATAAATCACCACATTGTATATATATACATATTTTTATCAAAATACGATACATGGTTTACATTTATGCACTATCGGGGTTTTAGTTCCCCGAGTTTCTTTACTCCCTTCCACTTGTACTCTCACACACCACTGTTAACAAGATAAACACACTTCCCACAATGGTATTCGCATCTTCTGTGCGCAATTACCACAATTTAACCACAATTAAATGCGTATGTTTATATAACACACGCGCCAACCATCATAACAATCATTTTGTGCTATGCACACCTAGTTCGCGTACACTTGTACGGTAAAACACACTAAGTGGTTTTGCGCTCTACCCCCCTTAAAAGGGATTACGCCCACGTAATCAATCACTGAGCATTAGCTTAGTATGTTCCGCCATCGTGAAGTATTTTAACTTCCACGTGGTCTATTACACAATGGATTCTGATTAGAGGATCTTAACCATAATGGCGGTTTAGTCCCTAAACCAAGAATTCGCATTGGAGTTGTAACTCATAACCGGTTTCGGTCCTGGCCTGTGAGGCTTTTAGGCATTGATATCTAGCCATCCATTCGTATTCATAATGTATACCCGGTACCTGACGCATGGGCTCACTGGCCTCTGTTGCGCAACCCTGATAATTATAGAGCTGGTTTGCCCCATTCGTTACTGTTAATGTATTGTACATCTCCAATGTATTACCCTTATCTAGGTAACAATGGTTTCTCAACCGGCGCATGGTATCTCTTACCCTGAGCGAATTCGGTGAGTTTCACGATTTTCCATCCACTTCTCCAATAGCTTACCGCGTAAACTACTATGTAATTCACAATGATTGACTTACTTCTACCGACTTACTGTCGGTTGAGATTGAGCTACTACCTAATGTGTAGTGCTCTCTCAGCTATTTACAACATTTGGGGTATATTTCATACCGACCTTTGGTATTTAGTGTTACTGTAGTTATTTACTGTTAATCATGTCTCCACCTTTGGTTTGTACATGTATTCTTTCATTGCTGCGGCCTTGCATGACCTATGCATCGGCCATTATAACATTATTCCTCCACAATTACCATGCTTCTGATTCCTAGCTATCCCACTCGATCATTACTGTGCAAGAGCAATACCAAAACACTCAGTCATACAGAGTGCAGAGGCGTAAACCCTTGACAGCAACTCTCTTATGCGATTGCGATAGGAATTCTCACTGAAATCCTTATCATTTAACACTTGCCACCGGCTTACTGCTCGGTTCGTTGCTATCACTTACTGTTGTATCTCCACTGGGTTTAACTCACAACTCTGCTTATTTGTCATACCATCACTTAGCAATACTTATACAACGGTCGCTTATTGCACACCGTATCCTCTTCCATTATATAGCATCAACTTATACTGTATCCGCTATTATATTAGCTTCCGCCATTATACTGGGTTTATCTGGCCACTTATTTGGCTGATTTTTGAATATACTACTATTTTTCGCTTGAGCGTTGTTCGCTACACATTTAGCTTCACACACCTACGGTGATTGCTATCAAACTTATTACTCTTCCTGTGTACACAACAGGTACGAGCATTTTTTTTTGTGTTATTTTATTCAAATCACCCTGGGGTAATAACAACGTGGTCCATCCTCCACATATCTCTTGAACTTGATTCACATAACTACCGCTCCTGCGGTCTCACCACATCGAGAGGTATCCCCACTCTTAATGCAGTGGTTCGTTTTCCGCTCTATTTCCTTGTACCACATAAACTTCTACAATTAACTCAAATTTACATAACATATCTTGTTTGTGGCTTGTAAGCCTTATTTGCCTTGAGCTGGGCTCATTGTAGGCTGTCCATACACATGTACTCCTCTGTATCCTATTACATGTTTAGAGGTTGTAGTGGGCTCCATGACAAGGTCGTTGCATTCCGTTTCCTTTCATGGGATGCCCCTTAGGTTTGTCAGTCCGTCTCCTGACCACTTATGTCTAAACTGGGTGTTAATTTCAACCCTTGTGTTTCTGTCATGTATTTCGTTCAACAATTGTTGATGCGCACACCCTTCGAGGATTTCTCCTGGGTGTCGTTACGTTATGCCTTACATTTGTTTCACACTTTTTGGTACATTCTGTTATTATCTTCTTCTGTAAAGATCAACATTTCCAGATAGTGTAGGTACTGATTCTGGGAGTTTCATCCCGTTCATTGCACATTAATGTGTCCACACTAGGCATCTGCCTTGCCCTGCTTTTCAGCTATCATGTTTATCCCTGGGGATCCTTAAGTCACATAAGCTGTCTTTACATAACAGTCAGTGCACTTTGCACTTCCTGACTCTTAAAACATTTCCTTGAAAGGAATTCACTAATTCCTTTAGTCTCGTTAACTTAACTGAGTTCCTTTACTTCAAGCATTCCTTGTATTTTCTAGCTCCTGTTGTTTTATACTGCTGACCGTAGACGGAGTCGACTACTTCCCGTGTTTCGGACTCTACTGGTATACATATATGGGGTATCATACTGATACATTGCTACTTACCCAACTAACCTATAAGTAGGTCTGTCAGGCCCACATGCTCCTGTCGGAGTGCGGTCGTCCCACAACACAGTTGGTACACTTGTAGTGTCCGTCACACGCCTAGGTGAAGTATTCTGTTGTCAACTCCCTTATATTGTCCCGCGGCAATATTCATTCCTTGCTTCCCGAACTTAATCGAGGGAAGGTTCATCCACTGTTGTATCCTTACCAATTGCCCTTGGTTTTACTGGTTTGGTGTAAAGAAGGTTGGAAAGAAGTGTTGGTTTGAAAGAAAATCTGGTTTGAAAAGAAAAGGGTTTGTGAAAATTAGGTTCGAAAGAAAAATTTTCATGGTTTCACAACATCTTCTTACCTTAACCAAGTCTAGCTTCTTGCTGACTGGTGTACTTACAATCACAGAGGTTAGGCTATTAAGCCCTTCCACGGTTATGACATTCACATTTAACTTTATTGTACTTTTCCAAGTACTTTGTAGTAGCTATAAGTTTTCCGAATAGCCCTGTTATAGCAGCACTTGCTATGGCAAGTGCGCCATGCTAACAGGCTATCGGTTTAACACATACCGTTTGTGGTATTGTTTTTACCCATAATGTCATCAGTGGCCTTATTGGCCCTCACTGATCTTACTGTCTCGACAATGACATTTGGGTATCTTCTCACCGTATTCACGTAGTGGTTATCAACTGGGGTGTCTCCCATTCTTGGAGTCCCCTTTTTATTTAGCATTATTTTCCCTTTGTAGCCCGTTCCACGCATTTGGGCACTACGTTGTAGTTCCCTTGTCTGTTGATATACCGTTGGTGTATTATTCATCAATTGTGGTCCCGTAGACACTCGTCTCGGGTTTCTCTAATCCACTTTTTGCCTGTTGCACGGTTGGTGCGTTGCAAGCTGGTTATTCTCGACTGCTTAGCATGTCGACCCAGGTTGCTGGAAATTCTATTCTCTTATACACAAAATCCTTCATTTGTCGCTATGGAATGCGGTTAACATTGTTTAGATGGAAACCGTCTCCGGGATTCCCAGTTTTCGGGATCTACCGTGTGACAGGTTCTCCGTACCCTAAAGGTATTTAATAACAGCCAGATCGGGTATTCCCGAGTAAGAGAGGACTTTCATCTCTCTGGCGTTCTTTCCCAAGTTGTAAAACAGGGATTGTGGAGGGTGGGATGGATATAGTAGGTTTCCAGTATTCACTGGTAGTTCCTTACTAGCGTTTCTCTCACGCTATTACTCAACCCTTAACCCAAAGTACTTAAATCCTAACTCGGTACTTCCTAAGCTCGGTAATTCAGTCATCAGAGCGATACTTCGCTCTGATACCACTTTTTGTAACACCCCATCCAACAACAACCACATAAAACAATCTGCAGCGGAAACTCAACTCATCACATTACTTATTCCAATGGTGTTACACGCCGTTAACCACCCACGTGGCTAACAAGGCTAATACATGTACATTTGTATCGGTCTGATGGACTAGATTCCCGAGCAACTACACAATACAATCCTCATTCCATTCTCAACATTTATTATATACATACATTTCCCCTGTACCGAGTATTTACAAACTACTGCCGATAACAATTTCGGTCTTACTACGCCTACCATACTCACGCCATTTAAACGGCTACCCATGTATAAACATCTGCCCCGTCCTACTCTCGAACGGCTTCCAGCACTTCGTACCTGAAATAGGAAAAGAAGAGAAAGGGGTGGCCCCAAGGGGCTCAGCACCTTTGCTGGTATGGTAATCCCGCAGCCCACATGCTACCGGGCCACGCACGACTAATTGTCGTCTTAGCATGCAGTTGATTATATTTAATTCATGCATACAAACCATTAACCCACCACACATATTTTCGCCTCATTGGGCTCAACCATAACCAACACATCCCACTTAACCAACCATCCAATGATTCCTTAACCCCAGAGTGGCTCTCCTCTAAATGGAGCTACTTCCTTACGAACGGCATGTACCCATTATCGGGTTATCCTCAAATGCCTCTTGTCGCAAGCTGGGATTCATTTCCATGATCCACACATTCTATATCCTACAACATAACTCATTCCACACATAACAAAACATAACAAACCTTTCTTGCTTCGATGTACACATGACAACATTGCATTCATCTAAAACATCCAATATATGTATAATACCAAAGCATAGCAAGGGAATTTGCATAGCATTATAACATCATACACCATAAAATCGGTTCTCACAAGGAACCTTCCACCATAGTTAGTTATACCATGTGAGCCTAGGGATTTTTGCCAACCCATGTTTAAGCTCGTTTACCATCCTCGTTACCGTCCGGTTATATAGAACGGTTAACTTATACCAAGGTGTGTCGGATATAGTAATCCCAAGCACACCGAAATAACATACGTATGCCCCTGTGGCCCGACGTGAGTCAGTAACTAGCTTTGGATAAGCTAAGGGAAGGTAGAAACCAAATTGGAATACCACCTATACAACACCAAGAGAGCCGAACCGGATAAGATAACGACTCCCGTCCATCACACGCGTGGCCGGAACAACCGGACTCCTCACCCCCCATTAGTACATATACAATAAAAGTAGTTAGGACCCATTATGGAGCCTACCACATCCACACACCACGGTATCATAACCGAGTTAAGCACACAAGGGAGGTTCACACACTTGCATACAACAACAATATCCAACTAAACTCACACATAGCCGTGGTTAGCACGTTCCCAAGGTTTGGGCCGTCAACTCCGAATACCGATCACTCATGTGTTCCTAGTTTTAGTTAGCTAAGGTTTAACACATATTTGAGGTTAAACGGCATCGGATACCAAATTCGCCACATAAATGAATTACTATAAACTCATTACATGTTTTAATCTTACAAGGTGCAAACACTCAAGGAAAACATATTGGCATACAAGCCGGTGTAATCCGTTAGGACAACAGGTTGCAAGAAAACCATACCTGTCACCGGAGTCCACTTTACCACGTCCACTTACGTTCCTCGAGCAATTCTCGAACAACTGTTGACATCACATGTTCTTTATTAACATTGGGGTAACATGTTTGTTTTAAAGTCTAATGCTTATAACTTTCCCCGTTAACTTGGTTAAATAACTTTACATTTTTAACAACGTTTTACTCTCGCATCTTAATACAACCTTTAACCCACTTTATTGTCATTAAACTCACCTAACATGTCCTACATCCTTATAACATCATTACCTACCAATCCCCATCATCACATATGATTTCATAACCTTAAACCATGTTTTTGGTCCGACCGACCCACCGTCCGACCCAACCTTCTGGGTCGGTCCATTACAGAACCCTTTTACTTCCTTATAATCATGCCCGTCCGACCCACGTCCGACCCAACCTTCTGGGTCGGTCCATACCGAACATTTCCCAACATCTTACAGAGGCTCGACCGACCCAAAAACTGGGTCGGCCCCTGGGTCGGTCGCCTCCTAATCTTACCCAAACTTTGCCAATTCTTCACCAACTTTCTCCTAAGGCCCCTTAATGTGTTCTAACATCATTTGGCACTTCAAACACACCCTTAAGATATTCTTAAACGCTCACAAAAACTATTGTTTCTAATTCCTTAAACCTTTACTTATATCTCAACAAAATTCCTAACACTAGGAGTGTTTTCTCCTTAAGATCTCTAGGTGGTATTTCACCTATAATGACCACTATACCAAGGTGTTTCCTCTACACCTTAACATCATCTCTCAACTTCTTTTCTTACTAACTAAATCTCCTTTTCACAACTTCTTTAAAACTCCTTACTCAAAACCTTACCTACACATCATTTATTCTTTAAACACCAACCTTACCTAAACCTTAAACAACTCCTCCAAGACTTAAATACATCTTAAGAACACCCATAGATTTCTAAAACTTCCAAGATAATGCCTAAATCCTTGCATCACTCTTAATCACTTTAATACATGTTTCCCTCTCAAGTAAACATTCATTCACCTTTAATCCTTCCTAGTTCACCAAAACTCACTTACAACACTTAGAACTTCTTACACATTTCCCAAATTTGGCCATAGCTTCTCTAGTATATACTCACATCCAAACACTTAGGTTTTTACCTTAATTCATTCAAAAACACCTAAAATCCATCAAACACATTTTATACACAAACTTCACACATTAAGCACTACATCACAATATAGTGCATAACTTAAATTGCTTGGCACTTAGGCCCTTAAATGCATGGCTCTTAGGCCCTTAAATGCATGGCTCTTAGGCCCTTAAATGCATGGCTCTTAGGCCCTTAAATTGCATAAACCTTAAACACTGAATTTCCCACATAATAATGCCTTTGACCTGCAAATACACCCAACAATACATATTCCTTTAATAAACTCCTTGAGAGCATTTTACTAGCTCATTTACCATTTGCTCTTTAGGTAGTTTTAACAAGCATTATAAGCTTATTTCTCCTAAGGCATTAATCCACATTGAGATAGCTTGTTTACCTCTTTTCCTCACAAATTTCTTTCTTGTTTCCTTGTAAACCGGTAAGGCATTTCCTTCCTTGTCAACTAATAAACAATGTATAATCATTAAAATGAGTATACAAGCTTAATGCTTCATCTCATTGTAAACCCTAGGTTTACATATATTATCTTAAGGTATTAAGATGGTTGTTTTACCTTGGAATGGAAAGAGAGCTTGAATATATATCAAGAGAGGACTCCACCAAGTCCTTGAAAGATTCAAATGGAGCTAGAACAAAGCAACAATGAACACCATTAATGGTGAATTTTCGGACAACACAAAGCATGAAGGAAACTTGGTTTTTCTTTGAGTTTCCTTACCTTGAAGCAAAGGAGAGTAATAATGTGTAGAAATACTAGCTCAAACTCCATCAATGGTGATTCTCCATGGCACCAAAATTGAGCTCTTGAAGATTTAAAAAGGTAGGAGTGTAGAGCTTGACCTAACTAAGACAAATATGGTCTTAGAATTTGATTTGGAGCATGGAGTTGGATTTGGCAAGGAAATGAAGATGGAGAAGAGAGGTACTATTACAAACCGTGAGAGAATGAAGAAGAGAGGTTAGTGGTGGTGTTTGGAACCGTGGGAAATGAAGGAAAGGAAGGAGAATGAAGATAGAACTACTTTTGAAGATATTTATATGTAAAGTAAATAGTAACTATATTAGTCATCTTTATTTACTTCACAAAATAACAAGAGAGTGGTGAGTCACCACACCTTAGAAAACCGGCCCCCTTATAGTTATGAGGGTAATATAGTCTTTGTTTGTCAATTTAATTACTTAATACAACATACGTTATAAACTAGCTTGTAAAGTTACTATTCACAAACTAGGGCACATAGAAGTGAAATTTTTGATTTCCCACTAATATGGCCACCCAAATGTGATACTATATAGTACACATGTTAATTAAAGAGTAATGATGGACATTTAGCCATTCAAAACTCATTTACAAGACAATTTTTCAAAAACGTGCTTTAAGACTCCTTAAAGCACATTTTGCGTTTTAACTTGTTTTCAAGCTTGGTTTTCTTTGGTAATTGATTTAATATGTTCATTAACATATAATTAATAGGTATGACCATTAGGCCTTATACCCATTTCCCAAGCTTAGAGCACATTTTGCTCATATTGACTTTAAGGTATTACCTTGTGTTTTGTTTGGTTTCATTGTCTACCAAAGTTTCCTAAGGACTTAATTAGCCTTATAAAATCATACTTAAATGTTATTAAGTCTTGGTAGGCTCTTTGGGTCCTAACCAAGTTCACTCATACCTTAGAGCATGTTTTTGCTCAAACCGTGTCTTAGTGTTTTATTGTGTTTTACCATGGTTTAAATGTTCCATTTATGTTTCTAAGGCACTTTTTAGCCTTTAAATACCATAGCTTAACATTTACACAACATACCAAGGTTTGGGGTATTTCAGTTAATCTGTCTCTAATAGGAATTGTGTTTATTGCAATTAACTTGAATTTAACTTGGGCATGGTTTGCGGCTTGTTATTTCAATTAGTTAGGGTTCGTTGTACAAGGACCGGTCAACGAACTATTTATAATTCCTGAGTTTATTGCATAAAATAGTGAGAATTGTTATTAATTGAATTCGACGAAATAGACGAGTGGAATAACCCGGGGAGCGTTATTAATTCACTAGATTTTCAAACTGATATTTGTTTTGTTATCTTTGTCATTTTATTATTTTTGTTTGTTTATTGAGTTAGCCTTTAATCGAAACAATTAAAACCTGAAAAAGTGACAATTTCCCGTTTTCTTAGTTTATTTAGTTTCTTAGTTAGATTAATAATTTGTCAGTTAATTGAACGAGGTCCCTGAGATCGACAACCCACTCATTCACTATACCCGCAAAACGATAGGTACACTGCCTAGGTAGAAGTATAGTAACACATATTTCTGCTAACAAGTTTTTGGCGCCGTTGCCGGGGACCTCTGGCACGGTTAATTGACAATTTTATTTATTTAATTGAGATTTAGTTTAGTTGTTGTTTCTTAGTTTTTTTTTTGTTTTTGTATTGTTTATTAATCTTTTTTTCGTTTATTTTTACTAGGCTATATTTTGTTTACGATTTGGTTAGTGAATAGTAGTAGGCTTCGTTAGTTAGTTGTTATTCTAGGTTGATTAGTTTTTCTTTTATTTGTTTTTCTTTTTCTTCGTATTAATTTTATTCCGTTCAAATTTGATTTGATTTTATTTGCTTTACATAGCTTTGCAGTACGTGAATTTCATATGTACGATTTATCTTTTTGTTTTTGATTTTCTTTATTTTCTGTTACTTTAATTTTCTTTCTTTCTTTCTTTTTTTTTTTTTTAAAAAAAAAATTTTAGTTGTGATCACGATTTCATTTTCTCTGATTTATTTTCTGTTTTTTTTTCTTTTTCGTTTTTTTTCTTTGTTATTTTATTTTATTTTCGTTTTTATTTTATCCATTATTTATTTCTGTTTTTATATTATTTTTGTTTTATTTATTTGTTATTAGTTTTAGCAATTCCCTTTTTATTTTGTTTTTCGATAGTATTTCAGAATGACGGACAGGCAGACTTTGAGTGAATATCAGCAACCGTCAGTTGAGGGAAGACCTTCTGCTATTGTTCTCCCACAAGTTACAGCAGCTGAATTAGATTCCTGGCAATTTAAAACGAGTTACATTACCACACTTTACCACCAGGGGCAATTCAGTGGGCTAGACTCGGATGATGCTCCCAATCATATTTCTTCATTCTTAGAATTTTGTGGTTCATTTAATAAAACAGGAAATTTGAACGAGCGCATCCGTCTTCAGTTGTTTCCCTATTCTTTGAGAGATGGAGCCTCCAGGTGGTTGAGAAGTCTGCAACCTCGTAGCATTCATACCTGGGCTGATCTAGCAAGCAAGTTCTTAGCCAAATATTATCCACCGTCCAAGACCAGAGAAAAGGTCGGTGAGATTAATAACTTTTGTCAGGAACCAGGTGAGTCACTTTATGATTCATGGGATAGATTCAAAGAACTCCAAATTGCATGCCCACACCACGGTATGAGTGATAGGGACCTTGTTTTGTCATTCTTTAATGGTTTAAGTGATTCTAATAAGCTTTTGCTGAATTCTGCTTCTGGAGGAAATTTTATGAGTAAGACAGGTGCAGAAGCAATTGAGCTCCTGGATTCGATGACCGAGAGCACCAGACAGTGGTGCAAGAATAAGGGGAGAGGAGAAGCTGGAATTCACAGTTTTCCCCCGCAGGATCATGTTTCAGCTCAGTTGTCAGCATTAGCAAAAGCTATTGAGAAGCTTACCTTGAATCAACCACAACAAACAGTGAAGGCAGCAACTACATCTTCCCAGTATTTGAATCCGTGCTGTGATATCTGTGGTGGAGCCCATGAGACCTTCAACTGCGAGGGACCTGGTTTTGCTAGAAATTCGGAGGAGGTAAATTCTATAAACAACCGACCAGGTAACTCTTTTCCTAATGCTTATGGTCAAAATAGTTGGAGAAATAATCAGCAGTCTCAGTGGCGAGGTAATGATCAGTCTATGAGCAATAATTCTTATCATCAGAATAATAGACAATCTCATTTTAATAGACAGCAGGAACAAGTTCAGGATCCCCAGGAAGGAAACAGCAGGATCGAGAGCATGTTTGCAGAGTTGCTGAAACAGGGCCAGGCTACTAATTCTAGAATTGCAGACTTGGAGGCCAAATTTGCTGATCAAGCATACATAATCAGAGTGTAGAGAGGCAGTTGAGTCAAATGTCACAGCAGTTAGCACAAATGCAAGCAGGGTCGCTTCCAAATCAACCGAAACCAAATCCGGTAGAACATTGTAAATCAGTAACATTGGACAGTGAGAAGCGACCAGAACCTAGTGCTCCTGAAGCTGCAAAAGAAACTCTGAGGCATGAAATTATAGAAGTTGAGGTCTCCAACAACAAAGTAGAAAAAATCCAAGGAGGAGGAGTCTCCTGAAACTCAACCTACTTTATTTTCTTTTTCTGATTCTCGAATTGCATTAATAAAATCATTACCATATCCTGTTCCAGTTTTAATGAGTGATTATGATAAGCAATTTGAGAAATTCCTGAGCTTTATGGAACCGTTAACTGCTAAATGTTCTTTTGAATATATTTGTACTAGGATGCCCAATTATGCTAAATTTGTGAAGAATCCCAGATTTGATAAGCGTAATTTACAGGAGCAGGAGACAGTGGAGTTAACAGAGACGGTCTCAGCAGTTCTTTTAAAGAAGCTCCCTCCTAAGCTTGGTGATCCTGGACTCCCCATCATACCTTGCTCTATTGAAAAGGTAGATTGTGGTAAAGGTTTGTGCGATTTAGGTGCTAGCATCAACTTAATGCCTTTATCAGTTTTTAATACACTAGGAGTTGGTCAATGCTCTCCTACTTCCATTCGATTGCAATTGGCTGACCGCTCCATAGTTTATCCAAAGGGTAAGGTAGAGGATATAATAGTGACAGTAGGTAAATTTTATTTTCCTGCTAATTTCATCGTTGTGGATATGGAGAAGGATTTAGAAGTGCCTATTATCTTAGGTAGACCTTTTATGCGCACTGCTCGTATTTTAATAGATGCAGAAGAAGGGAAAATAATATTGCGTTACCATGATGAGCAGGTATCTTTTGATATGACTCCTAATAAGAGAAATCTTGCAGGAGTTCAATTTTGTTCTAGTATAGGTGTTGACTCTTCAGTGTAGGAGATAGAATTGTAGAGAGAGCCTGAGGTGCCTAAAACTTTTTCAAAGATCACCAAGACATGTAAGAAAACTGAGGTGCCAGTCAAGAAGAAACGTTCATCGGTTGCCTGCATAACTGAGGCGTCGGACAAAAGTAAGGATCATATTTATTTTGTTTGTCCTTATGACTCTCATGATGGAGTGTACACCCCCAAACGAATACGACAAAAGAAGATTGAAAAAGTTTGGCGGGTTAAGCGGATCCTTCAACCAAAAAGAAGATGTCTAATAGATCCTGGTAAGCGTAATCCTCCGGATTCAACATGTTGCACTGGAATGATGTAGTCGAGGGAAAGTC
The DNA here is from genome assembly GCA_023374045.1 of Limonium bicolor. NCBI lineage: Eukaryota > Viridiplantae > Streptophyta > Magnoliopsida > Caryophyllales > Plumbaginaceae > Limonium > Limonium bicolor. Next base: position 265,421,395 of record CM041780.1, read on the forward strand.
TAGCCAAAGACTATAAAGAAAGGCGGCTGACTGGGAGGCAACCCAGTGGTAGTTTTTAGTTTCCAGTTTCTTTTGATTTGTAGTACTTTTATTTTTATTGGGTTCCTTGTTATCCAGTTTACTCACTCCGAGGTTCGAATGCCTGTGCGTTTAACGAGATGCTTTTAGCATCAATTCTTGTTGTTTTTCTGAGATGCTTGTAGGTGTGGTGATCATAGAGACTCCAAGGCTGGACACTTGCTTCACAACAAGTGTGAGGAAGATTTATACCCCGGTGAAGGACTTAAGTGTGAGGAAGGTACCCTTCCTCAATCTGAAGATTTCTACCCCGGCGAAGGACTTAAGTGTGAGGAAGGTGCACTTCCTCAATCTGAAAATATCAGGGGAGTTTTCGTGTCCTTTCACTTTTGTTTCAGTCCAGCTTACGCTTTGCATGAATCAAATCCATGAGATATTCCTTGATGAGTTTGCAATATTTAGAAAGTCCTTTTCCTGGTTTTAATTCGTGAACAATGAGGACATTGCTCCTCTTAAGTGTGAGGAAGTAGGGGTACTTTCTAAATATTGACAATTGCACTTAATGCCACATTTGTTTTTGTTTGTTGGTCCTCTTATTTTGAAAGGATCGCTTCTTTTAAGTGCCAATAAATATTGAATCTTCAGGATAAAATTTTTGTTGAGGTTTTGAAAACAAGCCTGATGGCCACCTCAAGAATCTTTCTGCTTTTTGCTGTTTGTATGTATAGTTTTATCCAAACTGAATCTATTTTCACTGAAATTTGGTGGATTAGCTGATTATGAAAACTGAATTAGTCTAGTTTGGGATTTTGGGAATGATGAGAAAGTGTGGTATGAAAAGGATAAGGCAAGGTACTCCGCTGATCTGAATTAAAATTTCTGAACCTAAACAGGCCTCTTCATTCGGTTATTAAGTCCTTGGGGTGCTTCATCACCCATCTACCTAAGGTCTTGCGATCTGGGATAGAAGGCCCAAAGCCGCTACATGGGTGAAGAGAAAAGTCTGAGGGAATGAATTGAATATGCAAATGGAAAAATATAATGTTGAGGAAAGAAACTTTGAAAAGTTAAAAGTGTATTTCAATTTTGCTTATTCTGATCATGAGTATGTGGTGTTGAAAGGTATCACGGAATAAGGCGTTACTTCACACCTCTTGTCATTCAAAGGTTAGAGGAAGAAACGGTGGAAAATCCCAAACTATTCTATTTCAGTTTCTATAATCTAACTTCTCCATACTTTTAACTTCACTCTTTTTCACTGTTTGTGAAAACCTACAGCAAGAAGCAGAACTATTCTTTTGATTGTCATTTTGCGTGTTTTCCATCGGCAGTTGTTTGATCCTGAGTTTCAATACTACAGCCCTTAAGAGTAGTCATATTTTGTATTTGCTTGAGGACAAACAAAAGCTAAGTGTGAGGAAGTTTGATAAGTGCGAAATATATATACTTTTAGGGTTATAATTCCTCCTATTTTGTTAATAAGTCATGTCATATTTCTCACTTATCAATGTCTTTCCTTAGATTTGTGTTTAGATAAGAGCTGATGTTTTTTATGTGTTAAATGCAGGAAAAAGTCACAAATTTACATTCGTCAGCTTATAAAGATTACAATGGAAAAATGGTGATATATATACACGCATCATACAAGAGATGGGGAACAAACAAATAAAAGGGGTGCACATATGAAATATATGGGCTGGACGTGGAGAATTTAGTTGGAACACGTACAAGAGTAACCGACATTATGGGGAAGATATATTTTTGTGTTATTATTATTTTATCTTTTGGTGGATTCTCCACGCATATAACGGGTGCTGCAAAACAAATTATGGGGGGGCTGATCATCCGCATGGACCACGCCGTAAAGTGGCGAGACTCCCTGTCATACGAGGGCTCCATCAAATTTGTCAGCGCCATTTTCTTCCCTGCTCCTGTTCTCGATCAACCAGTACCACCTACACTATTCAATCGTCCATCATCATCTTCCGCCAGCAATCACCAACCGTCACACACACGCCTTCGTCCATACATTCATCCCTAGCCATACTCCCGTCCACGCACATTCACCATCACCACCCGACACCACCTTCATCCTGTTCGACGAGGAGACGGGCGCAACGATTCGACGAGGAGTCAAGAACAAGAACCGGAGACATTAGTAAAATCAGAGTGAAATTCTGTTTTTCACATTCTTGTTATTTGGTTTAAGTTATTTTATGTTATTTTTAGTTGACTGCTTCTGTTTGTTTAAACCATGAGTGACTAATTTTATTTAGTTTCCCGGGTTAGGGAAGCGAGTCTTTTTCTTAGAATTCTTGTTATATAAATTTGTCACTATAATTATAATTTTGCAATAGTTTGATTCCTGTTATTAATGCGCTTGGATTTTCTGGCCAATTGTCTAAGTGATTTTTGTAGAACTTATATCAAAATGCGGTGCTGAGATTGAGTTCTAGACATAGGAAATCAAACCGGATTAACGACTAGAAGCATGACTTGCCTATAGGTTAATCTGTCTCTAATAGGAATTGTGTTTATTGCAATTAACTTGAATTTAACTTGGGCATGGTTTGCGGCTTGTTATTTCAATTAGTTAGGGTTCGTTGTACAAGGACCGGTCAACGAACTATTTATAATTCCTGAGTTTATTGCATAAAATAGTGAGAATTGTTATTAATTGAATTCGACGAAATAGACGAGTGGAATAACCCGGGGAGCGTTATTAATTCACTAGATTTTCAAACTGATATTTGTTTTGTTTATCTTTGTCATTTTATTATTTTATGTTTGTTTATTGAGTTAGCCTTTTAATCGAAACAATTAAAACCTGAAAAAGTGACAATTTCCCGTTTTCTTAGTTTATTTAGTTTCTTAGTTAGATTAATAATTTGTCAGTTAATTGAACGAGGTCCCTGAGATCGACAACCCACTCATTCACTATACCCGCAAAACGATAGGTACACTGCCTAGGTAGAAGTATAGTAACACATATTTCTGCTAACAGCTACAGGTTTTGTTTTTCCATTCTCTTCTTACCCATTTCTTCCCCAATCTTCCACATGTAATCCCACATGATTTAGCACTAATTAGGCTTCCTAAAATACCTTAATTCATCCACCAAATCCATTACTACATCCATCAAATAACTTACACAACTTTCTTACTTCCTCTACAACACATGTAACAGTTTTTGTTACACCCATGCTTCAGATTTTACAATTCACTTCTCCCATCCAATACTCTCTCAAACAATGCCATTCCTAGCATTATAAATACCTCTCCTTACCATACCAATTCATTTCCAACCCATTGCACTACCTATACCCAAGTTCCAACACTCATCTTACCAAAATCCTGCACATTAAATTCTCTTAACTTCTCCCATGTGTTCTTATACACTTTGCTACAGATTTTACACTTCCTATTCCTCATACTACAATTACCATCCCATAGCTACTAAACATCTCTACTAATCCCAATGCATACCTTGGTTCTCCCATTCACCAAGTCATCCTTAAATACATAATTCCTACCGAAATTTCGCCATAGTCCACCTACAATTCTAGCTTCTCCATATACATACTTTTCCATCAAACTCATTCCTCTTCTAGCCAAACCACAAGGGTTCTACCAGCACATATACTAAGCAATCTTAATACATCAATACCCATCAATCACAATACCAATACACATACTCATTACACTTGGCTCCAAAGCCTTCAATTCAAATACTTGCTCTTAAATACTCAAATTCACAATCCTCAACACTAGTACGAGGTTTTGGTTTCTTTAAATATTTTACCCGTTCCCATTACTCTAATGCAATAAAATTTACATTAGGAAGGAGCTCTTACCTTGAGCTTATACTTCATTCTTTCTTTTCCATTTCTTCTTCCCTCTTTCTTGCACAAATCGATCACATGGGGAGTGGAGTTGCCAAACTCCATTCCCATCACCCAAAGCACATCAAACAAGTATAATTAATACACTAGCCCTTAGATTTATGCTAGTTCATTGAAGTGTTCAAAATACAAATTTCTAGGGTTTACCTTTGGAGTGCTTTAGGAGGGGTTTTAGCCCTTGGTTCATGAAGGAGAATCCACCACCATTGCTAGGTGAAATTGATGCTCAAAAGAAGAGAGAAAAACAAGGCATTATAAAGGGCTAAAAATCGGTTTCCAAGGAGGGGGGAGGAAACTTGAATCTTTTATGGAGATTTTTACCTTGTTGGAAAGAGGAGACTCCAAGCTTCACAATGGTGTGCTTTTCTCTTCAAATGGGGAAAACCCATGGAGATGAAACTCATCCTTTTTGAATTTTGAAAAGATAGAAATGTAGAGGAGGATGAGGGGATTACAAATATGTAATTTATTTTACATTTGGGGCTCAAATGGAGCTAGAGCAAGGAGAGAAAGAAGAGAAGCCATGAGAGGTGTTGGAGCTTCTCCAAAAATCGCCCAGCTCAAGGAGGGATAGAGAAATCGATGGGGAAGGAGAAGGAGAGGAAAGAGAAGGAAGGAAAGAGAAATGAGAGAGGAGAGAGGGTGGGGTTGCTTTTGTCCTTTCTATTCTACTTTTGCTTTTTGACTCATTATTTATTTAGCTAGTGTGTGTGTGAGAGGGGGTTTATTTATCTGTTAAAACTGGCCCCCACTGTAATACTAGCTGGAGCGTTTTTCGTCTTTTACAGAAAAAGCTCGTTATTTCACCCGGTTTTGATACTATTCACTAACCAGGCCCGTTTTCCGGAATTTTCTCGTTTCTTTATTTTTATTGGCTATTAAGCTTCCATAAATGCTTAATAATTATTATTTAATGATTTATAATTTTTACGGGTCCGTTTGACCCCTTAAAGTCACGTTTTTCGGGTTCCCTCGAAAAACGTGCGCTAATGCTCTTTTAGCGTTTTAATACATTTCTTGGATCCGTTTTCTTCGGGAATCATTCCCGTATACTAATTAGGCATGAATAATCCTTAGGAATACTTACAATACTATAACCGAGGTCTCATACCTCCTATGGTTATTTAACGCTCATTTTAGCGTTTTCCGCTTTCTAAGCGTTTTTCTCATTTCTTTGGATTTATTTTCTTTACCAAAAATTACTTAGGCACTATTAAGCCCTTAAATACTATATTGGAATAATATAATCACCATATTTAAGTTCGGGGTATTTCAATTTTCCCCGATGTAACCTACTGGAATCGACCGGACTTGCGACCGGACATGCAAGTTTGGTCGAGCCAGAAAAATTCGCGGATGGAACCTACTGGAATCGACCGGACTTGCGACCGGACATGCAAGTTCGGTCGAGCCAGAAAAATTCACCGAGGAAACCTTCTGGAATGGACCAAACTTGCAACCAGACTTGCAAGTTCGGTCGGCCAGAAGGATTTCGGTAATCTGAGCTACTGGAATGGACCGGACTTGCAAGGTCGGTCGCAAGTCCGGTCCGGTAAAAAAAAAAATTATTTAAAATTAAATAATATATATATATTATATATATATATATGTATATACCTACATATATATATATATATGTACATGTATGGAAGCATGTCGAAGTTAAGTAAGAAAGTGAACTTAAGTATTGAAAAATGAGTAAGTAAAGTGTAGTGTAAGAAGTGTAAGGACATAGTAAGTAGGAGTTCAGTTGATGATAAGTAAATTAATCATTCAATTGTATGTATATAATAGGACTTGATTTGTGACACCGAAGGACGTTTGGAAACACGTGCAACGGTGAACGGTATGGATTCCTCATGCCCCGTATGCTATCTTGGTTACTCTGATTTGTGTGTTGTGTGCTAATTGATCACCAAATAAGATAAATGCACGAATCGGAGTTAACATGCATACTTGTGATTATGTAGTGTTGTATGATGTGAATATTCTCTTAAATTTTAGTTTGTATAATTCATGAAATGTTTGGATGATAATAAATGTGTGTATGTATGATGTACTGTACCTTGACCGTTTATTATTGTGTTTGGACTTCTAACTTGTTCCTAACAAGCTAACCATCCTAACTTAAATTGGTAATTAAATTGGAATGAGTAGAAGTCCGATATAGTTTCGGCCACGCGTGAGGATGCGGAGTCACGAGAGGTTGGCTCCAATTCCTGACTCTTAAACTGGTCCGCGGCCCAAATCCCTTAAGTGGGTAGCATCCCGGATTGGTGAGTCAAGTAAATCCCGGAGGTGGGACTGCGTAGTCCCCAGGGCCGGAGGTCCCGACGACTTAACTTGAGTATAAGTAAGTAAATAAGAATGAGTAAGTAAAGTAAATGAAAGTAAGTAATTGTAAGCAAGGAAAGTAAGTAATGAGTAAAAGAGTAAAAGCATTCCGATTAACCCGGATGCATAATTTGGCTAACCTTGTGAAGGTAAGTAAGATGTGTGCTATTATATTGTTGCCTTGGATTGTGTAATGAATCGTATTAGCATGCATGTTAAATGCAAAGCATGTACGTATGAAGTAAATGAACAGCATGTTTAGTGGACGTCAAATAGTCGGCGTGCCCTAGCTAGCACGCGGTATATGCGGAGTCTATATGCAGTGTTTGCTGAGCCCCTTAGGGCACCATTTTTACTACACGCAGGTACTCGTGAAGGATGAAGATGCCGAGGACATAGTTCTATTTCTTTATCTTCTTTTCATTGTAAACAATGAATTTATGATGGGTGTACTAAGTAGTACATGACTATAGCTTTTGATTAGCCGGTGTACCATGGGGTACACCTTTTTGGATTTTGATAGGAGGGGAATTGGTATAGATGAGTAGCCCTAGAAACTCATTCTTTTGGAACTTAGAAATGATGTAATCGAATATACTTAATACTCGGTGATCCAAGAATGTAAGCAGGTTATTTTGTATTCAGTATGCAATATATTAGTGGCTCGGTACACTATGTTCATCAGACCGTGACTGTAAGTATTAGCAGCCTTGCTAGCCGTATGGGCGGTTAGCGGCATTGTTTCACCCGCCGTAGTAAGTATGTAATAATTCCGCTGCGAACTCGTAGGATTAATAGGACGATTAGACGGTAAGCATAGGATTAGCGGATGGGGTGTTATAAAAAGTGGTATCAGAGCGTAGTAACGCTCTGATGTCCATAGTACCGAGCATAGGGAATTACCGAGTTAGGATTTCAACCGTCTTAAGACGGATACTTAGAAACCTAACTAGGAACTATCGTTATTAATAACGGATACCCTTGACGTTCTTAGGCACGATACTTTGCTTAAATTCCAAGACCTTTGAGTCATATCTTGCGAAGCCTAATGTAACTGTTAAATATTTAGATGTCAGGAAGAGGTCCAGGTCGCCCCAGAGGAGGGGGCAATGACGGACCCGGCGCGCAGACGATAGCTGAGATCGTCGCCGCCACGGTAGCGCAGATGCTACCACAAGTAATCCAAGCTGTACAACAATCTCAGCAGAACCAACAAACACAAGCGGGGCCAATCCCTCCCCCGCCACCCAGAGAAGCAAACTGGGTAAAAGCTGTAGCGGAACTCCGCCCTCCCTGCTTTAGGGGCGAGAGTGATCCGGCTAAGCTCGAGGCCTACATCTCCGAGATGGAGACGGCTTTCGAAACACTCGAAGCTCCTGCTGGAGTTCGAGTCAGAGTAGCAGCCTACTACCTCAAAGATGCTGCGATGGATTGGTGGAAGCTGGTCAAGCATGAGCACGTCAGCGACCCCACATTCGACTGGGATTCTTTCGCCTCACTCCTCCGTTCCAAATACTACCCCGAGCATGTTAAAACGAAGAAAAGGCTAGAGCTAGACGCCTTGAAGATGATAGACAGGATGACTGTCGATGAGTACTACCGCACCTTCACCTCTATACTTCGCCTCCTCCCTGATCTAGGATACACCGGCCAGGTGTTGGTCGATCGCTTCTATGGCGGTCTGAGCCATCGCCTTCGGTACGGTATGGGCTACACCAGATTTACCTCCCTTCAGGTAAATAACGGTTAACCCTTAGTATCATTTCAATTCCTTAAATTCCTTGAACTCTTTGAATCTTTCTTTATTCCTCCTTAAATGAGAATCCCGGCTAATACCTGAGATTTCAGGAGTGTTATCACGTGGCTTCTCGCGTTGAGATCACTTGCCAGTTAAGGGATGAAGAGACCGCGCTGAAGCGCAAAGCCAACAACAAAAACACCAGCACTGAGGAGCAGAACCAGGGGAAGAGCTGGAAAAAGAAAAAAGGGAATTTCTTTCAGCAATCCCAAAAGAAATCCCAGGGTGAGAGCAGTGCCCATGCAGAGCAGGGCAAGCCAGCTGAGCTTCTTCAGCTTGGTTATTCTGCACCGTGGCAGCAAAGCCACTGAGATCACACCCACCAAAGGGTAAATTCCTAATCCAATCTGTATTCGTACAAGTATCATATCTAGTATATCCACGCACACATGTGCTAACCCTCTGGCCTCAGGTTCTAGCTCCGGTGTCGCCAAAACCTTCTCCGATGGCCGCACCTATGTGTGCAGAAAGTGCAACCAGGACCATCCTGGTAAAGACTGCTATGGGAGAGACATCAAATGCTACAACTGTCAGAAGCTGGGACACACAGCTAATAGATGCCCAGAGAGTGCTAAGCCAAAGGGAAACTTTCAGAACTACAAGCAGAGAGAGGGCAAGGAGGTGGCATCTGGCGATGCATCGGCCCAGCAGGCGCACAGGGACAGGGATCCCGGGGACCTCAGAGGGGCGCACCTCAGAGGCAGCCTGTTCTCCATGTTATTGACCGTGATGGGTCCGGTTCGAAATCCGGCCCAGGTAACCATCTAAACCTTTAATCCTTGAAGTAGCATGACTAAGTAGTAGAATAATTGTTTGAATGAACGCATGAGTAAATAAGTGAAGTATGTATGAAGCATGAAATGAAGTAGTTGAAACTAGTACTTACCGTAGATGGATTTATAACCATAGGAAGCTTTAGTATCTGTTACCCGATACCGGTAAACTTGAATCAAGAAGAGATCGACATCACCAACCACGACTACACCAACAAACAGTGTCAGGTCATCCGACCAGGTATGATCTTATTAAAGGGATACCTGACACCCGAAGCGCAAATCTCAATCATTCGACGATGCATCGAGCTAGGAACGGGTCAAGGTGGATTTTACACACCCGAATTCCCCGGTGGAGCGAAGATGAAGCTGAAGATGATGTGCTTGGGAAAGGACTGGAATCCTTATACCAAGACATACCAGGAGACGCGAACACAAGACGGAGCGACGCCACCGACAATACCACCAGAGTTTCAGACACTTATCACACAAGCAGTAGAACTTGCACAATAATGTGAACCTGAACCAATCCCCGCACTTGAAGCGGATCTCTGTATCGTCAACTTCTACAAGAGAGAAGGACGACTTGGGTTACACCAAGACAAGGACGAGACAGCGGAATCTCTCGAACAAGGAGTGCCCGTAGTGTCTTGGTCCATTGGTGATGACGCCGTATTCCTGTATAGCGAGCAGAAGCGTGTGGACCTCGCACAGAAACTGGTATTGAGATCAGGAGATGTCCTAATCATGGGTGGGAACTCTAGGATGCTGTATCACGGGATCAACAAGATCAAGTTGAATACGGCACCGCCGGCAATAATCAATGCCACACACATGAAACCAGGACGCCTGAACCTTACCTTTAGAAAGTATTAAATTCCTAGTATCATGTAATCTATTAGTAACGTGTATTTGAGACACGGTATGTATGATGGTTGGTTTATCAATAAAGAGCAGTGTTGATTTAATTCCACTTGTGTCCACCATCAATACTTATCCAATTGTGAATCCAATAGGTTGTGGGCTCGGTACCGAAGGTAACCTGAGCATCCTCACCGAAGCACAAGCCGGCAGAAGCGGCACCATCGTAACGGGAACCTTCCCAGTAAATGGCATTGATGCCAATGTGTTATTCGACTCCGGCACCTCTCACACTTTCGTATCACCATCCTTTGTGAAGAGGTTGAAGCTAGATGCGGATGAGCTACCGAACTTCATGGTTACTCTCCCATCGAAGGAGCGAGTAAAGTGCACCAAGTATTATCAATCAGCCACAATCCAAATCAAAGGCGAATCGTTTCCCATTTCCTTCATCGAATTCAATGGATTGGGATTCGACGTAATCATTGGGATGAATTGGTTGGAGCGGCACAAGGGTAGAATCCTCTGCGCCGAGCATCATTTACTGCTCAAGAGTCCTTCTGGGGTTACCGTATCTTACCGCCAGAGACCGAGAGAGCCTTCGACCACACTTATATCTGCCATTGCTATGTACCGGGAGCTCAGAAAGGGCCAAGAGGTGTATCTTTGTTATGTGCAAGACCTGGAGCGAGATCCAGAGTTCAGTGATGAAGTACCCATTGTATCCGAGTATCCCGATGTATTCCCTAAGGAGCTACCCGGCATGCCACCACCGAGAGCAGTGGAATTCGAAATTGATCTATTGCCAGGTACCGGTCCCATTGCCAGGGCACCGTACCGCATGGCACCAGCAGAGATGACCGAATTGAAAGAACAGTTAAAAGACCTTCTAGACAAGGGGTTTATACGCCCGAGCGTATCACCCTGGGGAGCACCGGTCCTCTTCGTGAAGAAGAAGGACGGTAGTCTCCGACTATGCATTGACTACCGCGAGCTGAACGCGGTCACAGTCAAAAATAAATACCCACTACCACGTATCGACGACCTATTCGACCAGTTGAAAGGAGCCTCAGTCTTCTCCAAGATCGACCTCCGTTCTGGGTATCATCAGATTGCAATCAAGGAACAAGACATTGAGAAAACGGCATTCCGTACCAGATATGGCCACTACGAATTCACGGTGATGCCATTCGGTTTGTCAAATGCACCAGCTAAATTCATGGACCTCATGAACCGCCTATTCAGTGAGCAGTTGGACACTTCAGTGGTTGTCTTCATCGACGACATACTCGTATACTCCAAATCACCAGAGGAACATGAAACCCATTTGAGGAAAGTGCTAGAGACACTGTGCGAGAATTAGCTGTATGCGAAGTTCTCCAAATGCGAGTTTTGGCTTGATCAGGTATCATTCCTTGGACATGTCATCTCGAGCGCAGGTATCTCAGTGGACCCTTCTAAGATAGAAGCTGTAAGATCATGGCCTAGACCCAAGACTGTTACCGACATTAGGAGCTTTCTTGGTCTAGCCGGTTACTACCGGAGATTTGTAAGGGACTTCTCGAAAGTCGCTAAGCCCATGACTACACTGATGAAGAAAGATGCACCGTTTGTATGGACACACGAGTGCGAGCTATCATTTCAGAAACTGAAAGATTCATTGACCTCAGCGCCCGTCCTTACTCTTCCAGAGGGCACAGAGGGATTTGAGGTGTACTGTGATGCATCAGGCAAAGGAATGGGATGCGTACTCATGCAGCATGGCAAGGTTGTTGCTTATGCCTCCCGCCAGCTGAAAAAGCATGAGGAGAATTTCCCGACTCACGACTTAGAGTTAGGAGCCATTGTCTTCGCCTTGAAGATATGGCGACACTATCTCTATGGGGTAAGCATCACCATCTACTCCGACCATAAGAGCTTACAGTATGTATTCACACAGAAAGAACTGAACTTGAGACAGAGAAGATGGATGGAATTTCGTTCAGACTATGACATCAACTTGCAATATAGGGAAGGGAAGGCAAACATTGTAGCCGACGCCCTGAGCCGTCGAGCACACTCGCTCCATTCGCTACTCGCTTCTTGTAGCTTGGTTGACGAGGTGCAAGACGCTCAGTTGAGCGACCCTTACCTAACCGAAATCAGACACAAGATCGAGAATGGTACATTTGAGAAGAAAAAGTATGATTTTAAGCTACATAAAGATGGTCTGATTCGGCTGAATGGTAGGCTATGCGTTCCCCGAAGCAATGCTGAGCTAAGGGATCGTATCCTGCGAGAGTCACACTGTTCCACATTATCAGTCCATCCGGGAGCCTCCAAGATGTACAAAGACATGAAGAGGTACTTCTGGTGGTCTGGAATGAAGTCAGATGTGACAGAATTCGTGTTGAGATGCTTGACATGCCAGAAGGTAAAATTTGAACACCGTAGACCGGGCGGAATGGTACAATCTATGCCAGTTCAGGAGTGGAAATTTCATGATATCTCCATGGATTTTGTTGTAGGACTCCCACCTGCCAGGGGAGGACTCAACATGATCTGGGTTGTAGTAGATCGCCTTACCAAGGTTGCCAGATTCATACCGATGAAGGACACCTGGAAGGTAGTAAAGCTAGCTGAGCTTTTTGATAAGGAGATTATCAGACACCACGGAGTCCCTAAGACTATAGTATCTGACCGCGACACCAGGTTTCTTTCGAGATACTGGAGAGCTACAAGGGAAGCGTTGGGTACAGAACTGAAGTTGAGTACCGCCTTCCATCCTCAGACCGACGGTCAGACAGAGAGGACCATCCAGACACTGGAGGACATGCTTCGGGCATGTGCCTTGGACTTTCAGGGGAGTTGGTTAGATAAGCTTCACCTTATTGAGTTCTCGTATAATAATAGTTATCACGCCTCGATTAAGATGTCGCCTTTCCAAGCTCTATACGGTAGACCTTGCCGTACACCCTTGTGTTGGGATGAGTCAAGTGAAGCGGTCATAATAGGACCGGAGTACCTTGAGCAAGTGCAAGCTGAAGTGCAACAAATCTGAGCTAACATGAAGGCAGCCCAAGATAGACAGAAATCCTATGCAGATGTGAGACGACGTGACCTTGAGTTCGCCGTGGGCGACCAAGTGTTCTTGCAAGTTTCACCTATGAAGGGTGTCTTCCGTTTTGGTCAGAAGGGCAAGCTAAGCCCAAAGTTTGTAGGGCCGTACACTATCACCGAAAGAGTGGGATCCGTAGCCTACAGGTTAGCACTACCTGAGGACTTGGGATGTCCATGATGTATTTCATGTGTCACAACTCAAGAAGTACATTGCTGATCCTTCTCATGTGCTGGAGCCCGAGAGATTATCCATCGAACCAACCATGAGATATGTGGAAACCCTAGTGAGAATCCTTGATAGGAAGACCAGAGACACTCGCCATAAGTCTATACGAATGGTGAAGGTCCTATGGTCTAACCATGATGTCCAAGAAGCGACATGGGAGTTGGAAGATGCCATGAAGGCTAAATACCCGCAGTTATTCATAGACTAGAGAGTCTAGTATTTAGTATACGGGTACGAGTCGTACCCCTTTTAAGGGGGGTAGAGCCCTTTTGCTTTTGCATTGCTTCGGGGTAAGCATTGCTCAGTGTGTAGGTATTGTAATAGATTTTGTATGGCACATGTAGTGTAAGTGAATTGGTATGCGTATGTATGTGTGTAATGTATGAATGTATTTGTACGTTGTATGATGGATGATGTATGTGCAATGTGTATTGTGAATGGTAATGTTGTATTGCGTAATGTGGAATGGTATGCATGTGAATTGTGTATGTTGCTGAACCATGTATGTTTGCAATGTGGAATGAAGTGAACACCTCATAGGTGGTAGTAAGACACATTAGTGCAATTGGTTTGCCTAATGAGTAGAATTACTTAAACCATTAACCTTGAGCAACTTTGAGGGCAAAGTTTCTTAAGGGGGGTAGATTGAAATACCCCGTAATTAAAAATAGTGATTAATTAGACTAATAAGTAATTTAGAGGCTTAATTAAGTGTAAATAATCATGAGGGAACAAATCCCGAAGAAAACGGATCCTTAAAATGGATTAAAAGCATTACCGAATCTTAAAGCACGCTTTTCGAGGTAACCGGGAAAACATGTCTTTAAACGGGTCAAATAGACTCGTAACAATTTTAGTCAACTAAATAATCATTAATAAATATTAGTGAGGCTTTAGAACCAATAAAATCAATAAAACGAGAGATTAGTAAAAAACTGTCAAAAACGGGAAGTTGTGGGGTAGAAATATAAATAACACAAACTTATGTGTCCAACTTTGTAAATAAAATTCTAAGACCCTCATGGTCTGTGTGGGCTGTCCGATTTTGGCCCCTCCTCACACTCTCTCATTACTCTCTCTTTACTCTCTTTTTACTCACAAACAAACAAAAACAATAAGTAAACCCCACCTCACTTTATTACTCTCACACTCACTTTTGCAATTCTCTCTCCTACCCCTCACTCTCTTCTCACGTGAACACACCCCTCCTCACTCTCTCTTTTTCTTTCTTCTCCAACCTCTAGCCGATTTCCATGGAGGCTTGAAGAAAACTCCCATAAACTCTTACTTCTCTCCTTTGTAACTCTCTCCAAACTCTTCCAAAAATTATAAAAATACCACCATTGTAATCCCCTCACCAAGAGCTACACTTTCATCTTTCCAAAATTCGAAAACAACGATTTTCGTTTTCATGGGTATGTTCCATTGGGAGCTTCAACACCACCATTAGAAGGCCCTCCTTCTCCTTGTTCTTCTAAGGTAAAAATATTTCGAAAACTCCATCTTTTTCTAGCCTCAAAGGCAAAACGAAAATCTAGACTAAACCCTTGTTTGGTCTCTTGTGTTCTAGCCGATTTTGGCTTGTTGAAGGACTTGGAAATCTTGTTCTTGAACCACTCCAGGCTTCATTTGCACTCTTGGGAGGTAATATAAATTCTAAACCCTAAAACCTATACTAGAACCACTTAAGTGTTAGGGTTACATTGTATATTAGTATGGTGTATTGAAATATGTATATGTATGGGTTGTAGTGTTAGAATTGGGTTACAAACCGGTGAGAAAGAGGAAGGAAAGAGGAAGGAGAACGAAAGGAAAAAGCTTGTGAAACATCAAGGTAAGGATGCTCACCTTTGTGTAGTCTTGAATATGTATGTGTAACAGATTTTTAAGAAATGGAAATGTGTATTGTAAAATGGCATTTTGTAGTAGAGTAATGTATAAGAGGATATAAGTATTTTGAAGCCTTAAAAGATATGTTGAAACTTGTTAAAACAGATTGGGAATGGTATGTTGAGTGCAGGAAATTCTTAAGTGTTGTTTTAGCATGGGTATTGTATATGGGAGCTTGTATAGTTTTGGTTGTTGAAACAGGTGAAATGAATGTTGAAATGTGAACTAGAACATGTGGTGAGTGTATAAAATTATAGGGGAGACTATGGCAAAATTTGCCTAGGATTAGAACACTTAGAGAATTAAAACTAGTTGACTAATGTGAGTGTGTTACAGATTTTTTGTTTGAGAAAGATAGAGGGTAAGTTGAGAGAGATGGTTAATGGATTCTAGATGTATTAGGAGTGTTAGAAATGACAATAGAAGAGGGAGATGTGGAAGAGGAGTGTAAGGGTTAAAATCTGTAGCATAACGCAACTAGAGAAGAAGCTAGGTGAGTGTTGTGAGAAACTTGGGAAAAATTATGTGAGTGAATTAGTATAGAATTGTGTAAGGAGTTAAGGAGTGAACTAGGGTGTATTAAGAGGTTTAAATAATGTTATAACATGTGGGAATAAGTGTAGGAACAATGGGGAAGTAATGGGTGAAATAGAGGACTGAAAACAGAAATTAAAATGCAAATACTGGGTCGGACCGAACTTGCGACCGGACTTGCAAGTTCGGTCGAGCCCAGATTTACAAAGACGGGAAAGCTTCCGGAATCGACCGGACTTGCGACCGGACTAGCAAGTTCGGTCGGAGCAGAAAATTTTCCCGTCAGGAAGCTACTGGAATCGACCGGACTTGCGACCGGACTTGCAAGTTCGGTCGGACCAGAGAATTTTTGTAACACCTCTACCGCTAATACCGTCATTACTGTACAAATACTTACCTTCGCAGCGGATACTCCTTACACAACGGCGGGTGTGCAATGCCGTTAGTCACCCACGTGACTAACAAGGCGAGTTACAATACTACATACTATCGGTCTGATGAACATGAACATACCGAGTACTCTACACAATACAATGCTTCCCATTTCATACTCATCCATAATCCAAGTACAACTCCAATACATTACTATACCGAGTATACTACAATCCTCAAATTACCGATACAGTTTAAGCTTCCAAATTCGCATTACAATACAAGTACCAATCCCTACTATATAACTACCCATGCTTACGTAGCAGTCCCCGTCCTACTCTCTCGAACGACGATCAGCTTCGGGTACCTGCACACTAAAAACGTTCCCCCGAGGGGGTCAGCTTACGCTGAATATGACTTTCGCATATACCGCGTGCTAACCGCGGTACATCGACTACTTTGGGTCGAATATACATGGAGTTCATTTACATGCTTACATACATACTCATGCTACAACAATTCAACAACAATACTTACATGCACATACAAATTCAATACTTACTAAAGAAGACAGTTCGATGGTCAACCATTCGTATTTGTTAATCATTCATTACTCTTCGTACTATATTCGATATTCACTACTCCACTCATACCTACTCCTTACTCCTACATACTCAACACTCCATGTTCGATACTTTACTCGTACACGTTTCTTACTCCGTACACGTTACTACACTTACGCATACGCATTACTCAATACTCCTTACTTACTCATACATACTCGGTACTCAATACTTACTCATACATACTCAATACTCGATACTCGCTACATACTCATACTCGCTTCTTACTCATTACTCATTACTTTACTCATACGTACGCAATACTCAATACTCATTACTTGGCCACCGGGGAGTCATACAAAAGACTCGCCACCGGACCTACAATACGAGGGCTATACGCTTAGCTCCTCAAATACTCAAATGTCCGTTCTACCGGACTACACAAATTCCCAACACTCTTCTCTCAGAGTATAATACAATCTCACGGATTAGCCTAGAAGTATCTCTCTCGATAACCTCCACTGGCTTAGGGAATTACTACCGTCTAGCATCCTCAGGTTTAAGGGTTTCCCCAACATCTCGGATACTCACATGTTCGGGACATTACTTACGTCAGTCGGGTCCTCTCATAATGGGTCGACTAATTACTAAGGGGATTGGAGATCCCTCATCGTTCCTTACTACGCTCATGGTTTATGTTTTGCACCAAGATTAATTCCTCTATTAGAGGTTACTTACTTACTTCCACTACTTGTTGTGTGTGGGTTATTCATTTTGGTTCTCCTACCGTTATCGGGAGGTTGTTACTCCCGTACACTCCCTCACATTCTAGTGAGATCTTTGGTTTGCGTTATCGTTCGTTGATTCGTTAGTTAGTGCGTTGTTACGGTTCCATTACTACGCGATACGACTCTTACTACGAGTCTCTACACAATCAAGACTCCTCTATGAGTCGATCTAGGCACTAGGTGAAGCCACACAGTCAATCAAGAAGGTTAGCTCACACAACATGCATCAAGACATACAATGAAAGGCAATAAACCGCTTTCATGCTTTAATCTTGATTAGCCGGCATACAGCATACAAATCAACGTAACTCGGTTAGCATACGGGGCATGAGAAAATCATACCTTTCACCGGGGTTAGCTTTACCGTGTGTTCCGTTGTTCCTTGGTTCATACTTGTTCCCACTGATAATGTTTCCAACATGGTCATTAATACGATGTTCATACTGTGCACAAATAATTACTACTCCCGTTATCCCGGTGTACTTAATGTTCTTTTACTCTCCACTTTCTTAATTACTTTCCATACTTGTTTTTCCTACTCAAGTACTTACTTCCTTACCATTGGTGTTACATTAATTGTATATTACTAAGGTCCTTTATTTATGTACTTACCTACATACATACATACATATGGTTACTATGTTACTACTGTTTGTTTTTTTTTTGTAAGTAATGGGCCGTCCGACCCACCGTCCGACCCAAGCCCTGGGTCGGACCATTCCAGTAGGTTTACGTCCTCTGAAATTTTTCCCGTCCGACCCAGCACTATTCCGTCCGACCCATTACCTCTGGGTCGGACCGTTCCAGAAGGTTTCGGTCTCGTGTCCAAGCTCCGTCCGACCCACGTCCGACTCACCGTCTGGGTCGGACGAAGTCAGAAACTTCGACACTGTAAAAATTTGCACGTCCGACCCATGTCCGACTCATGGCCCTGGGTCGGACCATTCCAGAATGTTTTATTTTCGTTGATTAATCCCTGTCCGACCCACGTCCGACTCACCCTCTGGGTCGGACGGAGTCAGAACATTGTTACTGATAAGTGCGAAATATATATACTTTTAGGGTTATAATTCCTCCTATTTTGTTAATAAGTCATGTCATATTTCTCACTTATCAATGTTTTTCCTTAGATTTGTGTTTAGATAAGAGCTGATGTTTTTTATGTGTTAAATGCAGGAAAAAGTCACAAATTTACATTCGTCAGCTTATAAAGATTACAATGGAAAAATGGTGATATATATACAACGTATATATATATATACACGCATCATACAAGAGATGGGGAACAAACAAATAAAAGGGGTGCACATATGAAATATATGGGCTGGACGTGGAGAATTTAGTTGGAACATGTACAAGAGTAACCGACATTATAGGGAAGATATTTTCTGTGTTATTATTATTTTATCTTTTGGTGGATTCTCCACGCATATAACGGGTGCTGCAAAACAAATTATGGGGGGGCTGATCATCCGCATGGACCACGCCGTAAAGTGGCGAGACTCCCTGTCATACGAGGGCTCCATCAAATTTGTCAGCGCCATTTTCTTCCCTGCTCCTATTCTCGATCAACCAGTACCACCTACACTATTCAATCGTCCATCATCATCTTCCGCCAGCAATCACCAACCGTCACACACACGCCTTCGTCCATACATTCATCCCTAGCCATACTCCCGTCCACGCACATTCACCATCACCACCCGACACCACCTTCATCCTGTTCGACGAGGAGACGGGCGCAACGATTCGACGAGGAGTCAAGAACAAGAACCGGAGACATTAGTAAAATCGGAGTGAAATTCTGTTTTTCACATTCTTGTTATTTGGTTTAAGTTATTTTATGTTATTTTTAGTTGACTGCTTCTGTTTGTTTAAACCATGAGTGACTAATTTTATTTAGTTTCCCGGGTTAGGGAAGCGAGTCTTTTTCTTAGAATTCTTGTTATATAAATTTGTCACTATAATTATAATTTTGCAATAGTTTGATTCCTGTTATTAATGCGCTTGGATTTTCTGGCCAATTGTCTAAGTGATTTTTGTAGAACTTATATCAAAATGCGGTGCTGAGATTGAGTTCTAGACATAGGAAATCAAACCGGATTAACGACTAGAAGCATGACTTGCCTATAGGTTAATCTGTCTCTAATAGGAATTGTGTTTATTGCAATTAACTTGAATTTAACTTGGGCATGGTTTGCGGCTTGTTATTTCAATTAGTTAGGGTTCGTTGTACAAGGACCGGTCAACGAACTATTTATAATTCCTGAGTTTATTGCATAAAATAGTGAGAATTGTTATTAATTGAATTCGACGAAATAGACGAGTGGAATAACCCGGGGAGCGTTATTAATTCACTAGATTTTCAAACTGATATTTGTTTTGTTTATCTTTGTCATTTTATTATTTTATGTTTGTTTATTGAGTTAGCCTTTTAATCGAAACAATTAAAACCTGAAAAAGTGACAATTTCCCGTTTTCTTAGTTTATTTAGTTTCTTAGTTAGATTAATAATTTGTCAGTTAATTGAACGAGGTCCCTGAGATCGACAACCCACTCATTCACTATACCCGCAAAACGATAGGTACACTGCCTAGGTAGAAGTATAGTAACACATATTTCTGCTAACAAGTTTTTGGCGCCGTTGCCGGGGACCTCTGGCACGGTTAATTGACAATTTTATTTATTTAATTGAGATTTAGTTTAGTTGTTGTTTCTTAGTTTTTTTTTTGTTTTTGTATTGTTTATTAATCTTTTTTTCGTTTATTTTTACTAGGCTATATTTTGTTTACGATTTGGTTAGTGAATAGTAGTAGGCTTCGTTAGTTAGTTGTTATTCTAGGTTGATTAGTTTTTCTTTTATTTGTTTTCTTTTTCTTCGTATTAATTTTATTCCGTTCAAATTTGATTTGATTTTATTTGCTTTACATAGCTTTGCAGTACGTGAATTTCATATGTACGATTTATCTTTTTGTTTTTGATTTTCTTTATTTTCTGTTACTTTAATTTTCTTTCTTTCTTTCTTTTTTTTTTAAAAAAAAAAATTTTAGTTGTGATCACGATTTCATTTTCTCTGATTTATTTTCTGTTTTTTTTTCCTTTTTCGTTTTTTTTCTTTGTTATTTTATTTTATTTTCGTTTTTATTTTATCCATTATTTATTTCTGTTTTTATTTATTTTTGTTTTATTTATTTGTTATTAGTTTTAGCAATTCCCTTTTTATTTTGTTTTTCGATAGTATTTCAGAATGACGGACAGGCAGACTTTGAGTGAATATCAGCAACCGTCAGTTGAGGGAAGACCTTCTGCTATTGTTCTCCCACAAGTTACAGCAGCTGAATTAGATTCCTGGCAATTTAAAACGAGTTACATTACCACACTTTACCACCAGGGGCAATTCAGTGGGCTAGACTCGGATGATGCTCCCAATCATATTTCTTCATTCTTAGAATTTTGTGGTTCATTTAATAAAACAGGAAATTTGAACGAGCGCATCCGTCTTCAGTTGTTTCCCTATTCTTTGAGAGATGGAGCCTCCAGGTGGTTGAGAAGTCTGCAACCTCGTAGCATTCATACCTGGGCTGATCTAGCAAGCAAGTTCTTAGCCAAATATTATCCACCGTCCAAGACCAGAGAAAAGGTCGGTGAGATTAATAACTTTTGTCAGGAACCAGGTGAGTCACTTTATGATTCATGGGATAGATTCAAAGAACTCCAAATTGCATGCCCACACCACGGTATGAGTGATAGGGACCTTGTTTTGTCATTCTTTAATGGTTTAAGTGATTCTAATAAGCTTTTGCTGACTTCCGCTTCTGGAGGAAATTTTAAGGTAAGATAGACGTGTGCAGAAGCAATTGAGCTCCTGGGGAATCATGACCGAGAGCACAGACGTGGTGCAAGAATAAGGGGAGAGAGGAGAAGCTGGAATTCCAACATTTCCCCGCGCAGGATCATGTTTCAGATCAGTGTAACATTAGCAAAAGCTATTGAGAACTTACCTTGAATACACACAACAAACAGTGAAGGCAGCAACTACATCTTCCCAGTATTTGAATCCGGCTGTGATATCTGTGGTGGGAGCCCATGAGAACCGTTCAACTGCGAGGGACCTGGTTTTTGCTAGAAATCGGAGGAGGGTAATTCTATAAACAACCGACCAGGTAACTCTTTTCCTAATGCTTATGGTCAAAATAGTTGGAGAAATAATCAGCAGTCTCAGTGGCGAGGTAATGATCAGTCTATGAGCAATAATTCTTATCATCAGAATAATAGACAATCTCATTTTAATAGACAGCAGAACAAGTTCAGGATCCCCAGGAAGGAAACAGCAGGATCGAGAGCATGTTTGCAGAGTTGCTGAAACAGGGCCAGGCTACTAATTCTAGAATTGCAGACTTGGAGGCCAAATTTGCTGATCAAGCATACATAAATCAGAGTGTAGAGAGGCAGTTGAGTCAAATGTCACAGCAGTTAGCACAAATGCAAGCAGGGTCGCTTCCAAATCAACCGAAACCAAATCCGGTAGAACATTGTAAATCAGTAACATTGGACAGTGAGAAGCGACCAGAACCTAGTGCTCTCTGAAGCTGCAAAAGAAACTCTGAGGCATGAAATTATAGAAGTTGAGGTCTCCAACAACAAAGTAGAAAAAATCCAAGGAGGAGGAGTCTCCTGAAACTCAACCTACTTTATTTTCTTTTTCTGATTCTCGAATTGCATTAATAAAATCATTACCATATCCTGTTCCAGTTTTAATGAGTGATTATGATAAGCAATTTGAGAAATTCCTGAGCTTTATGGAACCGTTAACTGCTAAATGTTCTTTTGAATATATTTGTACTAGGATGCCCAATTATGCTAAATTTGTGAAGAATCCCAGATTTGATAAGCGTAATTTACAGGAGCAGGAGACAGTGGAGTTAACAGAGACGGTCTCAGCAGTTCTTTTAAAGAAGCTCCCTCCTAAGCTTGGTGATCCTGGACTCCCCATCATACCTTGCTCTATTGAAAAGGTAGATTGTGGTAAAGGTTTGTGCGATTTAGGTGCTAGCATCAACTTAATGCCTTTATCAGTTTTTAATACACTAGGAGTTGGTCAATGCTCTCCTACTTCCATTCGATTGCAATTGGCTGACCGCTCCATAGTTTATCCAAAGGGTAAGGTAGAGGATATAATAGTGACAGTAGGTAAATTTTCTTTTCCTGCTGATTTCATCGTTGTGGATATGGAGGAGGATTCAGAAGTGCCTATTATCTTAGGTAGACCTTTTATGCGCACTGCTCGTATTTTAATAGATGCAGAAGAAGGGAAAATAATATTGCGTTACCATGATGAGCAGGTATCTTTTGATATGACTCCTAATAAGAGAAATCTTGCAGGAGTTCAATTTTGTTCTGGTATAGCTGTTATTGACTCTTCAGTGCAGGAGATAGGATTACAGAGCGAGCCTGAGGTGCCTAAAACTTTTTCAAAGATCACCAAGACATGTAAGAAAACTGAGGTGCCAGTCAAGAAGAAACGTTCTTCTGCTACCTGCATAAATGAGGCGCCGAACAAAAGTAAGGATCATATTTATTTTGTTTGTCCTTATGACTCTCATGATGGAGTGTACACCCCCAAACGAATACGACAAAAGAAGAAAGTTGAAAAAGTTTGGCGGGTTAAGCGGATCCTTCAACCAAAAAGAAGATGTCTAATAGATCCTGGTAAGCGTAATCCTCCGGATTCAACATGTTGCACTGGAATGATGTAGTCGAGGGAAAGTCTAGCCAAAGACTATAAAGAAAGGCGGCTGACTGGGAGGCAACCCAGTGGTAGTTTTTAGTTTCCAGTTTCTTTTGATTTGTAGTACTTTTATTTTTATTGGGTTCCTTGTTATCCAGTTTACTCACTCCGAGGTTCGAATGCCTGTGCGTTTAACGAGATGCTTTTAGCATCAATTCTTGTTGTTTTTCTGAGATGCTTGTAGGTGTGGTGATCATAGAGACTCCAAGGCTGGACACTTGCTTCACAACAAGTGTGAGGAAGATTTATACCCCGGTGAAGGACTTAAGTGTGAGGAAGGTACCCTTCCTCAATCTGAAGATTTCTACCCCGGCGAAGGACTTAAGTGTGAGGAAGGTGCACTTCCTCAATCTGAAAATATCAGGGGAGTTTTCGTGTCCTTTCACTTTTGTTTCAGTCCAGCTTACGCTTTGCATGAATCAAATCCATGAGATATTCCTTGATGAGTTTGCAATATTTAGAAAGTCCTTTTCCTGGTTTTAATTCGTGAACAATGAGGACATTGCTCCTCTTAAGTGTGAGGAAGTAGGGGTACTTTCTAAATATTGACAATTGCACTTAATGCCACATTTGTTTTTGTTTGTTGGTCCTCTTATTTTGAAAGGATCGCTTCTTTTAAGTGCCAATAAATATTGAATCTTCAGGATAAAATTTTTGTTGAGGTTTTGAAAACAAGCCTGATGGCCACCTCAAGAATCTTTCTGCTTTTTGCTGTTTGTATGTATAGTTTTATCCAAACTGAATCTATTTTCACTGAAATTTGGTGGATTAGCTGATTATGAAAACTGAATTAGTCTAGTTTGGGATTTTGGGAATGATGAGAAAGTGTGGTATGAAAAGGATAAGGCAAGGTACTCCGCTGATCTGAATTAAAATTTCTGAACCTAAACAGGCCTCTTCATTCGGTTATTAAGTCCTTGGGGTGCTTCATCACCCATCTACCTAAGGTCTTGCGATCTGGGATAGAAGGCCCAAAGCCGCTACATGGGTGAAGAGAAAAGTCTGAGGGAATGAATTGAATATGCAAATGGAAAAATATAATGTTGAGGAAAGAAACTTTGAAAAGTTAAAAGTGTATTTCAATTTTGCTTATTCTGATCATGAGTATGTGGTGTTGAAAGGTATCACGGAATAAGGCGTTACTTCACACCTCTTGTCATTCAAAGGTTAGAGGAAGAAACGGTGGAAAATCCCAAACTATTCTATTTCAGTTTCTATAATCTAACTTCTCCATACTTTTAACTTCACTCTTTTTCACTGTTTGTGAAAACCTACAGCAAGAAGCAGAACTATTCTTTTGATTGTCATTTTGCGTGTTTTCCATCGGCAGTTGTTTGATCCTGAGTTTCAATACTACGGCCCTTAAGAGTAGTCATATTTTGTATTTGCTTGAGGACAAACAAAAGCTAAGTGTGAGGAAGTTTGATAAGTGCGAAATATATATACTTTTAGGGTTATAATTCCTCCTATTTTGTTAATAAGTCATGTCATATTTCTCACTTATCAATGTTTTTCCTTAGATTTGTGTTTAGATAAGAGCTGATGTTTTTTATGTGTTAAATGCAGGAAAAAGTCACAAATTTACATTTGTCAGCTTATAAAGATTACAACGGAAAAATGGTGATATATATACAACGTATATATATATATATATACACGCATCATACAAGAGATGGGGAACAAACAAATAAAAGGGGTGCACATATGAAATATATGGGCTGGACGTGGAGAATTTAGTTGGAACATGTACAAGAGTAACCGACATTATGGGGAAGATATATTTTTGTGTTATTATTATTTTATCTTTTGGTGGATTCTCCACGCATATAACGGGTGCTGCAAAACAAATTATGGGGGGGCTGATCATCCGCATTGACCACGCCGTAAAGTGGCGAGACTCCCTGTCATACGAGGGCTCCATCAAATTTGTCAGCGCCATTTTCTTCCCTGCTCCTGTTCTCGATCAACCAGTACCACCTACACTATTCAATCGTCCATCATCATCTTCCGCCAGCAATCACCAACCGTCACACACACGCCTTCGTCCATACATTCATCCCTAGCCATACTCCCGTCCACGCACATTCACCATCACCACCCGACACCACCTTCATCCTGTTCGACGAGGAGACGGGCGCAACGATTCGACGAGGAGTCAAGAACAAGAACCGGAGACATTAGTAAAATCAGAGTGAAATTCTGTTTTTCACATTCTTGTTATTTGGTTTAAGTTATTTTATGTTATTTTTAGTTGACTGCTTCTGTTTGTTTAAACCATGAGTGACTAATTTTATTTAGTTTCCCGGGTTAGGGAAGCGAGTCTTTTTCTTAGAATTCTTGTTATATAAATTTGTCACTATAATTATAATTTTGCAATAGTTTGATTCCTGTTATTAATGCGCTTGGATTTTCTGGCCAATTGTCTAAGTGATTTTTGTAGAACTTATATCAAAATGCGGTGCTGAGATTGAGTTCTAGACATAGGAAATCAAACCGGATTAACGACTAGAAGCATGACTTGCCTATAGGTTAATCTGTCTCTAATAGGAATTGTGTTTATTGCAATTAACTTGAATTTAACTTGGGCATGGTTTGCGGCTTGTTATTTCAATTAGTTAGGGTTCGTTGTACAAGGACCGGTCAACGAACTATTTATAATTCCTGAGTTTATTGCATAAAATAGTGAGAATTGTTATTAATTGAATTCGACGAAATAGACGAGTGGAATAACCCGGGGAGCGTTATTAATTCACTAGATTTTCAAACTGATATTTGTTTTGTTTATCTTTGTCATTTTATTATTTTATGTTTGTTTATTGAGTTAGCCTTTTAATCGAAACAATTAAAACCTGAAAAAGTGACAATTTCCCGTTTTCTTAGTTTATTTAGTTTCTTAGTTAGATTAATAATTTGTCAGTTAATTGAACGAGGTCCCTGAGATCGACAACCCACTCATTCACTATACCCGCAAAACGATAGGTACACTGCCTAGGTAGAAGTATAGTAACACATATTTCTGCTAACAGCTACAGGTTTTGTTTTTCCATTCTCTTCTTACCCATTTCTTCCCCAATCTTCCTACATGTAATCCCACATGATTTAGCACTAATTAGGCTTCCTAAAATACCTTAATTCATCCACCAAATCCATTACTACATCCATCAAATAA
This sequence comes from Limonium bicolor, assembly GCA_023374045.1. Classification (NCBI taxonomy): domain Eukaryota; kingdom Viridiplantae; phylum Streptophyta; class Magnoliopsida; order Caryophyllales; family Plumbaginaceae; genus Limonium; species Limonium bicolor. The sequence continues at coordinate 265,447,510 of CM041780.1, forward strand.
CTTACACAACTTTCTTACTTCCTCTACAACACATGTAACAGTTTTTGTTACACCCATGCTTCAGATTTTACAATTCACTTCTCCCATCCAATACTCTCTCAAACAATGCCATTCCTAGCATTATAAATACCTCTCCTTACCATACCAATTCATTTCCAACCCATTGCACTACCTATACCCAAGTTCCAACACTCATCTTACCAAAATCCTGCACATTAAATTCTCTTAACTTCTCCCATGTGTTCTTATACACTTTGCTACAGATTTTACACTTCCTATTCCTCATACTACAATTACCATCCCATAGCTACTAAACATCTCTACTAATCCCAATGCATACCTTGGTTCTCCCATTCACCAAGTCATCCTTAAATACATAATTCCTACCGAAATTTCGCCATAGTCCACCTACAATTCTAGCTTCTCCATATACATACTTTTCCATCAAACTCATTCCTCTTCTAGCCAAACCACAAGGGTTCTACCAGCACATATACTAAGCAATCTTAATACATCAATACCCATCAATCACAATACCAATACACATACTCATTACACTTGGCTCCAAAGCCTTCAATTCAAATACTTGCTCTTAAATACTCAAATTCACAATCCTCAACACTAGTACGAGGTTTTGGTTTCTTTAAATATTTTACCCGTTCCCATTACTCTAATGCAATAAAATTTACATTAGGAAGGAGCTCTTACCTTGAGCTTATACTTCATTCTTTCTTTTCCATTTCTTCTTCCCTCTTTCTTGCACAAATCGATCACATGGGGAGTGGAGTTGCCAAACTCCATTCCCATCACCCAAAGCACATCAAACAAGTATAATTAATACACTAGCCCTTAGATTTATGCTAGTTCATTGAAGTGTTCAAAATACAAATTTCTAGGGTTTACCTTTGGAGTGCTTTAGGAGGGGTTTTAGCCCTTGGTTCATGAAGGAGAATCCACCACCATTGCTAGGTGAAATTGATGCTCAAAAGAAGAGAGAAAAACAAGGCATTATAAAGGGCTAAAAATCGGTTTCCAAGGAGGGGGGAGGAAACTTGAATCTTTTATGGAGATTTTTACCTTGTTGGAAAGAGGAGACTCCAAGCTTCACAATGGTGTGCTTTTCTCTTCAAATGGGGAAAACCCATGGAGATGAAACTCATCCTTTTTGAATTTTGAAAAGATAGAAATGTAGAGGAGGATGAGGGGATTACAAATATGTAATTTATTTTACATTTGGGGCTCAAATGGAGCTAGAGCAAGGAGAGAAAGAAGAGAAGCCATGAGAGGTGTTGGAGCTTCTCCAAAAATCGCCCAGCTCAAGGAGGGATAGAGAAATCGATGGGGAAGGAGAAGGAGAGGAAAGAGAAGGAAGGAAAGAGAAATGAGAGAGGAGAGAGAGGGTGGGGTTGCTTTTGTCCTTTCTATTCTACTTTTGCTTTTTGACTCATTATTTATTTAGCTAGTGTGTGTGTGAGAGGGGGTTTATTTATCTGTTAAAACTGGCCCCCACTGTAATACTAGCTGGAGCGTTTTTCGTCTTTTACAGAAAAAGCTCGTTATTTCACCCGGTTTTGATACTATTCACTAACCAGGCCCGTTTTCCGGAATTTTCTCGTTTCTTTATTTTTATTGGCTATTAAGCTTCCATAAATGCTTAATAATTATTATTTAATGATTTATAATTTTTACGGGTCCGTTTGACCCCTTAAAGTCACGTTTTTCGGGTTCCCTCGAAAAACGTGCGCTAATGCTCTTTTAGCGTTTTAATACATTTCTTGGATCCGTTTTCTTCGGGAATCATTCCCGTATACTAATTAGGCATGAATAATCCTTAGGAATACTTACAATACTATAACCGAGGTCTCATACCTCCTATGGTTATTTAACGCTCATTTTAGCGTTTTCCGCTTTCTAAGCGTTTTTCTCATTTCTTTGGATTTATTTTCTTTACCAAAAATTACTTAGGCACTATTAAGCCCTTAAATACTATATTGGAATAATATAATCACCATATTTAAGTTCGGGGTATTTCAATTTTCCCCGATGTAACCTACTGGAATCGACCGGACTTGCGACCGGACATGCAAGTTTGGTCGAGCCAGAAAAATTCGCGGATGGAACCTACTGGAATCGACCGGACTTGCGACCGGACATGCAAGTTCGGTCGAGCCAGAAAAATTCACCGAGGAAACCTTCTGGAATGGACCAAACTTGCAACCAGACTTGCAAGTTCGGTCGGCCAGAAGGATTTCGGTAATCTGAGCTACTGGAATGGACCGGACTTGCAAGGTCGGTCGCAAGTCCGGTCCGGTAAAAAAAAAAAATTATTTAAAATTAAATAATTATATATATATATATATATATATATGTATATACCTACATATATATATGTATATGTACATGTATGGAAGCATGTCGAAGTTAAGTAAGAAGTGAACTTAAGTATTGAAAAATGAGTAAGTAAAGTGTAGTGTAAGAAGTGTAAGGACATAGTAAGTAGGAGTTCAGTTGATGAAGTAATTAATCATTCAATTGTATGTATATAATAGGACTTGATTTGTGACACCGAAGGACGTTTGGAAACACGTGCAACGGTGAACGGTATGGATTCCTCATGCCCCGTATGCTATCTTGGTTACTCTGATTTGTGTGTTGTGTGCTAATTGATCACCAAATAAGATAAATGCACGAATCGGAGTTAACATGCATACTTGTGATTATGTAGTGTTGTATGATGTGAATATTCTCTTAAATTTTAGTTTGTATAATTCATGAAATGTTTGGATGATAATAAATGTGTGTATGTATGATGTACTGTACCGTGACCGTTTATTATTGTGTTTGGACTTCTAACTTGTTCCTAACAAGCTAACCATCCTAACTTAAATTGGTAATTAAATTGGAATGAGTAGAAGTCCGATATAGTTTCGGCCACGCGTGAGGATGCGGAGTCACGAGAGGTTGGCTCCAATTCCTGACTCTTAAACTGGTCCGCGGCCCAAATCCCTTAAGTGGGTAGCATCCCGGATTGGTGAGTCAAGTAAATCCCGGAGGTGGGACTGCGTAGTCCCCAGGGCCGGAGGTCCCGACGACTTAACTTGAGTATAAGTAAGTAATAAGAATGAGTAAGTAAAGTAAATGAAAGTAAGTAATTGTAAGCAAGGAAAGTAAGTAATGAGTAAAAGAGTAAAAGCATTCCGATTAACCCGGATGCATAATTTGGCTAACCTTGTGAAGGTAAGTAAGATGTGTGCTATTATATTGTTGCCTTGGATTGTGTAATGAATCGTATTAGCATGCATGTTAAATGCAAAGCATGTACGTATGAAGTAAATGAACAGCATGTTTAGTGGACGTCAAATAGTCGGCGTGCCCTAGCTAGCACGCGGTATATGCGGAGTCTATATGCAGTGTTTGCTGAGCCCCTTAGGGCACCATTTTTACTACACGCAGGTACTCGTGAAGGATGAAGATGCCGAGGACATAGTTCTATTTCTTTATCTTCTTTTCATTGTAAACAATGAATTTATGATGGGTGTACTAAGTAGTACATGACTATAGCTTTTGATTAGCCGGTGTACCATGGGGTACACCTTTTTGGATTTTGATAGGAGGGGAATTGGTATAGATGAGTAGCCCTAGAAACTCATTCTTTTGGAACTTAGAAATGATGTAATCGAATATACTTAATACTCGGTGATCCAAGAATGTAAGCAGGTTATTTTGTATTCAGTATGCAATATATTAGTGGCTCGGTACACTATGTTCATCAGACCGTGACTGTAAGTATTAGCAGCCTTGCTAGCCGTATGGGCGGTTAGCGGCATTGTTTCACCCGCCGTAGTAAGTATGTAATAATTCCGCTGCGAACTCGTAGGATTAATAGGACGATTAGACGGTAAGCATAGGATTAGCGGATGGGGTGTTATAAAAAGTGGTATCAGAGCGTAGTAACGCTCTGATGTCCATAGTACCGAGCATAGGGAATTACCGAGTTAGGATTTCAACCGTCTTAAGACGGATACTTAGAAACCTAACTAGGAACTATCGTTATTAATAACGGATACCCTTGACGTTCTTAGGCACGATACTTTGCTTAAATTCCAAGACCTTTGAGTCATATCTTGCGAAGCCTAATGTAACTGTTAAATATTTAGATGTCAGGAAGAGGTCCAGGTCGCCCCAGAGGAGGGGGCAATGACGGACCCGGCGCGCAGACGATAGCTGAGATCGTCGCCGCCACGGTAGCGCAGATGCTACCACAAGTAATCCAAGCTGTACAACAATCTCAGCAGAACCAACAAACACAAGCGGGGCCAATCCCCCCCGCCACCCAGAGAAGCAAACTGGGTAAAAGCTGTAGCGGAACTCCGCCCTCCCTGCTTTAGGGGCGAGAGTGATCCGGCTAAGCTCGAGGCCTACATCTCCGAGATGGAGACGGCTTTCGAAACACTCGAAGCTCCTGCTGGAGTTCGAGTCAGAGTAGCAGCCTACTACCTCAAAGATGCTGCGATGGATTGGTGGAAGCTGGTCAAGCATGAGCACGTCAGCGACCCCACATTCGACTGGGATTCTTTCGCCTCACTCCTCCGTTCCAAATACTACCCCGAGCATGTTAAAACGAAGAAAGGCTAGAGCTAGACGCCTTGAAGATGATAGACAGGATGACTGTCGATGAGTACTACCGCACCTTCACCTCTATACTTCGCCTCCTCCCTGATCTAGGATACACCGGCCAGGTGTTGGTCGATCGCTTCTATGGCGGTCTGAGCCATCGCCTTCGGTACGGTATGGGCTACACCAGATTTACCTCCCTTCAGGTAAATAACGGTTAACCCTTAGTATCATTTCAATTCCTTAAATTCCTTGAACTCTTTGAATCTTTCTTTATTCCTCCTTAAATGAGAATCCCGGCTAATACCTGAGATTTCAGGAGTGTTATCACGTGGCTTCTCGCGTTGAGATCACTTGCCAGTTAAGGGATGAAGAGACCGCGCTGAAGCGCAAAGCCAACAACAAAAACACCAGCACTGAGGAGCAGAACCAGGGGAAGAGCTGGAAAAAGAAAAAAGGGAATTTCTTTCAGCAATCCCAAAAGAAATCCCAGGGTGAGAGCAGTGCCCATGCAGAGCAGGGCAAGCCAGCTGAGCTTCTTCAGCTTGGTTATTCTGCACCGGTGGCAGCAAAGCCACTGAGATCACACCCACCAAAGGGTAAATTCCTAATCCAATCTGTATTCGTACAAGTATCATATCTAGTATATCCACGCACACATGTGCTAACCCTCTGGCCTCAGGTTCTAGCTCCGGTGTCGCCAAAACCTTCTCCGATGGCCGCACCTATGTGTGCAGAAAGTGCAACCAGGACCATCCTGGTAAAGACTGCTATGGGAGAGACATCAAATGCTACAACTGTCAGAAGCTGGGACACACAGCTAATAGATGCCCAGAGAGTGCTAAGCCAAAGGGAAACTTTCAGAACTACAAGCAGAGAGAGGGCAAGGAGGTGGCATCTGGCGATGCATCGGCCCAGCAGGCGCCACAGGGACAGGGATCCCGGGGACCTCAGAGGGGCGCACCTCAGAGGCAGCCTGTTCTCCATGTTATTGACCGTGATGGGTCCGGTTCGAAATCCGGCCCAGGTAACCATCTAAACCTTTAATCCTTGAAGTAGCATGACTAAGTAGTAGAATAATTGTTTGAATGAACGCATGAGTAAATAAGTGAAGTATGTATGAAGCATGAAATGAAGTAGTTGAAACTAGTACTTACCGTAGATGGATTTATAACCATAGGAAGCTTTAGTATCTGTTACCCGATACCGGTAAACTTGAATCAAGAAGAGATCGACATCACCAACCACGACTACACCAACAAACAGTGTCAGGTCATCCGACCAGGTATGATCTTATTAAAGGGATACCTGACACCCGAAGCGCAAATCTCAATCATTCGACGATGCATCGAGCTAGGAACGGGTCAAGGTGGATTTTACACACCCGAATTCCCCGGTGGAGCGAAGATGAAGCTGAAGATGATGTGCTTGGGAAAGGACTGGAATCCTTATACCAAGACATACCAGGAGACGCGAACACAAGACGGAGCGACGCCACCGACAATACCACCAGAGTTTCAGACACTTATCACACAAGCAGTAGAACTTGCACAATAATGTGAACCTGAACCAATCCCCGCACTTGAAGCGGATCTCTGTATCGTCAACTTCTACAAGAGAGAAGGACGACTTGGGTTACACCAAGACAAGGACGAGACAGCGGAATCTCTCGAACAAGGAGTGCCCGTAGTGTCTTGGTCCATTGGTGATGACGCCGTTCCTGTATAGCGAGCAGAAGCGTGTGGACCTCGCACAGAAACTGGTATTGAGATCAGGAGATGTCCTAATCATGGGTGGGAACTCTAGGATGCTGTATCACGGGATCAACAAGATCAAGTTGAATACGGCACCGCCGGCAATAATCAATGCCACACACATGAAACCAGGACGCCTGAACCTTACCTTTAGAAAGTATTAAATTCCTAGTATCATGTAATCTATTAGTAACGTGTATTTGAGACACGGTATGTATGATGGTTGGTTTATCAATAAAGAGCAGTGTTGATTTAATTCCACTTGTGTCCACCATCAATACTTATCCAATTGTGAATCCAATAGGTTGTGGGCTCGGTACCGAAGGTAACCTGAGCATCCTCACCGAAGCACAAGCCGGCAGAAGCGGCACCATCGTAACGGGAACCTTCCCAGTAAATGGCATTGATGCCAATGTGTTATTCGACTCCGGCACCTCTCACACTTTCGTATCACCATCCTTTGTGAAGAGGTTGAAGCTAGATGCGGATGAGCTACCGAACTTCATGGTTACTCTCCCATCGAAGGAGCGAGTAAAGTGCACCAAGTATTATCAATCAGCCACAATCCAAATCAAAGGCGAATCGTTTCCCATTTCCTTCATCGAATTCAATGGATTGGGATTCGACGTAATCATTGGGGATGAATTGGTTGGAGCGGCACAAGGGTAGAATCCTCTGCGCCGAGCATCATTTACTGCTCAAGAGTCCTTCTGGGGTTACCGTATCTTACCGCCAGAGACCGAGAGAGCCTTCGACCACACTTATATCTGCCATGGCTATGTACCGGGAGCTCAGAAAGGGCCAAGAGGTGTATCTTTGTTATGTGCAAGACCTGGAGCGAGATCCAGAGTTCAGTGATGAAGTACCCATTGTATCCGAGTATCCCGATGTATTCCCTAAGGAGCTACCCGGCATGCCACCACCGAGAGCAGTGGAATTCGAAATTGATCTATTGCCAGGTACCGGTCCCATTGCCAGGGCACCGTACCGCATGGCACCAGCAGAGATGACCGAATTGAAAGAACAGTTAAAAGACCTTCTAGACAAGGGGTTTATACGCCCGAGCGTATCACCCTGGGGAGCACCGGTCCTCTTCGTGAAGAAGAAGGACGGTAGTCTCCGACTATGCATTGACTACCGCGAGCTGAACGCGGTCACAGTCAAAAATAAATACCCACTACCACGTATCGACGACCTATTCGACCAGTTGAAAGGAGCCTCAGTCTTCTCCAAGATCGACCTCCGTTCTGGGTATCATCAGATTGCAATCAAGGAACAAGACATTGAGAAAACGGCATTCCGTACCAGATATGGCCACTACGAATTCACGGTGATGCCATTCGGTTTGTCAAATGCACCAGCTAAATTCATGGACCTCATGAACCGCCTATTCAGTGAGCAGTTGGACACTTCAGTGGTTGTCTTCATCGACGACATACTCGTATACTCCAAATCACCAGAGGAACATGAAACCCATTTGAGGAAAGTGCTAGAGACACTGTGCGAGAATTAGCTGTATGCGAAGTTCTCCAAATGCGAGTTTTGGCTTGATCAGGTATCATTCCTTGGACATGTCATCTCGAGCGCAGGTATCTCAGTGGACCCTTCTAAGATAGAAGCTGTAAGATCATGGCCTAGACCCAAGACTGTTACCGACATTAGGAGCTTTCTTGGTCTAGCCGGTTACTACCGGAGATTTGTAAGGGACTTCTCGAAAGTCGCTAAGCCCATGACTACACTGATGAAGAAAGATGCACCGTTTGTATGGACACACGAGTGCGAGCTATCATTTCAGAAACTGAAAGATTCATTGACCTCAGCGCCCGTCCTTACTCTTCAGAGGGCACAGAGGGATTTGAGGTGTACTGTGATGCATCAGGCAAAGGAATGGGATGCGTACTCATGCAGCATGGCAAGGTTGTTGCTTATGCCTCCCGCCAGCTGAAAAAGCATGAGGAGAATTTCCCGACTCACGACTTAGAGTTAGGAGCCATTGTCTTCGCCTTGAAGATATGGCGACACTATCTCTATGGGGTAAGCATCACCATCTACTCCGACCATAAGAGCTTACAGTATGTATTCACACAGAAAGAACTGAACTTGAGACAGAGAAGATGGATGGAATTTCGTTCAGACTATGACATCAACTTGCAATATAGGGAAGGGAAGGCAAACATTGTAGCCGACGCCCTGAGCCGTCGAGCACACTCGCTCCATTCGCTACTCGCTTCTTGTAGCTTGGTTGACGAGGGTGCAAGACGCTCAGTTGAGCGACCCTTACCTAACCGAAATCAGACACAAGATCGAGAATGGTACATTTGAGAAGAAAAAGTATGATTTTAAGCTACATAAAGATGGTCTGATTCGGCTGAATGGTAGGCTATGCGTTCCCCGAAGCAATGCTGAGCTAAGGGATCGTATCCTGCGAGAGTCACACTGTTCCACATTATCAGTCCATCCGGGAGCCTCCAAGATGTACAAAGACATGAAGAGGTACTTCTGGTGGTCTGGAATGAAGTCAGATGTGACAGAATTCGTGTTGAGATGCTTGACATGCCAGAAGGTAAAATTTGAACACCGTAGACCGGGCGGAATGGTACAATCTATGCCAGTTCAGGAGTGGAAATTTCATGATATCTCCATGGATTTTGTTGTAGGACTCCCACCTGCCAGGGGAGGACTCAACATGATCTGGGTTGTAGTAGATCGCCTTACCAAGGTTGCCAGATTCATACCGATGAAGGACACCTGGAAGGTAGTAAAGCTAGCTGAGCTTTTTGATAAGGAGATTATCAGACACCACGGAGTCCCTAAGACTATAGTATCTGACCGCGACACCAGGTTTCTTTCGAGATACTGGAGAGCTACAAGGGAAGCGTTGGGTACAGAACTGAAGTTGAGTACCGCCTTCCATCCTCAGACCGACGGTCAGACAGAGAGGACCATCCAGACACTGGAGGACATGCTTCGGGCATGTGCCTTGGACTTTCAGGGGAGTTGGTTAGATAAGCTTCACCTTATTGAGTTCTCGTATAATAATAGTTATCACGCCTCGATTAAGATGTCGCCTTTCCAAGCTCTATACGGTAGACCTTGCCGTACACCCTTGTGTTGGGATGAGTCAAGTGAAGCGGTCATAATAGGACCGGAGTACCTTGAGCAAGTGCAAGCTGAAGTGCAACAAATCTGAGCTAACATGAAGGCAGCCCAAGATAGACAGAAATCCTATGCAGATGTGAGACGACGTGACCTTGAGTTCGCCGTGGGCGACCAAGTGTTCTTGCAAGTTTCACCTATGAAGGGTGTCTTCCGTTTTGGTCAGAAGGGCAAGCTAAGCCCAAAGTTTGTAGGGCCGTACACTATCACCGAAAGAGTGGGATCCGTAGCCTACAGGTTAGCACTACCTGAGGACTTGGGATGTGTCCATGATGTATTTCATGTGTCACAACTCAAGAAGTACATTGCTGATCCTTCTCATGTGCTGGAGCCCGAGAGATTATCCATCGAACCAACCATGAGATATGTGGAAACCCTAGTGAGAATCCTTGATAGGAAGACCAGAGACACTCGCCATAAGTCTATACGAATGGTGAAGGTCCTATGGTCTAACCATGATGTCCAAGAAGCGACATGGGAGTTGGAAGATGCCATGAAGGCTAAATACCCGCAGTTATTCATAGACTAGAGAGTCTAGTATTTAGTATACGGGTACGGGTCGTACCCCTTTTAAGGGGGGTAGAGCCCTTTTGCTTTTGCATTGCTTCGGGGTAAGCATTGCTCAGTGTGTAGGTATTGTAATAGACTTTGTATGGCACATGTAGTGCAAGTGAATTTGTATGTGTATGTGTAATGTGTAATGTATGAATGTATTTGTACGTTGTATGATGGATGATGTATGTGCAATGTGTATTGTGAATGGTAATGTTGTATTGCGTAATGTGGAATGGTATGCATGTGAATTGTGTATGTTGCTGAACCATGTATGTTTGCAATGTGGAATGAAGTGAACACCTCATAGGTGGTAGCAAGACACATTAGTGCAATTGGTTTGCCTAACGAGTAGAATTACTTAAACCATTAACCTTGAGCAACTTTGAGGGCAAAGTTTCTTAAGGGGGGTAGATTGAAAGACCCCGTAATTAAAAATAGTGATTAATTAGACTAATAAGTAATTTAGAGGCTTAATTAAGTGTAAATAATCATGAGGGAACAAATCCCGAAGAAAACGGATCCTTAAAATGGATTAAAAGCATTACCGAATCTTAAAGCACGCTTTTCGAGGTAACCGGGAAAAATGTCTTTAAACGGGTCAAATAGACTCGTAACAATTTTAGTCAACTAAATAATCATTAATAAATATTAGTGAGGCTTTAGAACCAATAAAATCAATAAAACGAGAGATTAGTAAAAAACTGTCAAAAACGGGAAGTTGTGGTAGGTAGAATAATAAATAACACAAACTTATGTGTCCAACTTTGTAAATAAAATTCTAAGACCCTCATGGTCTGTGTGGGCTGTCCGATTTTGGCCCCTCCTCACACTCTCTCATTACTCTCTTTACTCTCTTTTTACTCACAAACAAACAAAAACAATAAGTAAACCCCACCTCACTTTATTACTCTCACACTCACTTTTGCAATTCTCTCTCCTACCCCTCACTCTCTTCTCACGTGAACACACCCCTCCTCACTCTCTTTTTCTTTCTTCTCCAACCTCTAGCCGATTTCCATGGAGGCTTGAAGAAAACTCCCATAAACTCTTACTTCTCTCCTTTGTAACTCTCTCCAAACTCTTCCAAAAATTATAAAAATACCACCATTGTAATCCCCTCACCAAGAGCTACACTTTCATCTTTCCAAAATTCGAAAACAACGATTTTCGTTTTCATGGGTATGTTCCATTGGGAGCTTCAACACCACCATTAGAAGGCCCTCCTTCTCCTTGTTCTTCTAAGGTAAAAATATTTCGAAAACTCCATCTTTTTCTAGCCTCAAAGGCAAAACGAAAATCTAGACTAAACCCTTGTTTGGTCTCTTGTGTTCTAGCCGATTTTGGCTTGTTGAAGGACTTGGAAATCTTGTTCTTGAACCACTCCAGGCTTCATTTGCACTCTTGGGAGGTAATATAAATTCTAAACCCTAAAACCTATACTAGAACCACTTAAGTGTTAGGGTTACATTGTATATTAGTATGGTGTATTGAAATATGTATATGTATGGGTTGTAGTGTTAGAATTGGGTTACAAACCGGTGAGAAAGAGGAAGGAAAGAGGAAGGAGAACGAAAGGAAAAAGCTTGTGAAACATCAAGGTAAGGATGCTCACCTTTGTGTAGTCTTGAATATGTATGTGTAACAGATTTTTAAGAAATGGAAATGTGTATTGTAAAATGGCATTTTGTAGTAGAGTAATGATAAGAGGATATAAGTATTTTGAAGCCTTAAAAGATATGTTGAAACTTGTTAAAACAGATTGGGAATGGTATGTTGAGTGCAGGAAATTCTTAAGTGTTGTTTTAGCATGGGTATTGTATATGGGAGCTTGTATAGTTTTGGTTGTTGAAACAGGTGAAATGAATGTTGAAATGTGAACTAGAACATGTGGTGAGTGTATAAAATTATAGGGGAGACTATGGCAAAATTTGCCTAGGATTAGAACACTTAGAGAATTAAAACTAGTTGACTAATGTGAGTGTGTTACAGATTTTTGTTTGAGAAAGATAGAGGGTAAGTTGAGAGAGATGGTTAATGGATTCTAGATGTATTAGGAGTGTTAGAAATGACAATAGAAGAGGGAGATGTGGAAGAGGAGTGTAAGGGTTAAAATCTGTAGCATAACGCAACTAGAGAAGAAGCTAGGTGAGTGTTGTGAGAAACTTGGGAAAAATTATGTGAGTGAATTAGTATAGAATTGTGTAAGGAGTTAAGGAGTGAACTAGGGTGTATTAAGAGGTTTAAATAATGTTATAACATGTGGGAATAAGTGTAGGAACAATGGGGAAGTAATGGGTGAAATAGAGGACTGAAAACAGAAATTAAAATGCAAATACTGGGTCGGACCGAACTTGCGACCGGACTTGCAAGTTCGGTCGAGCCCAGATTTACAAAGACGGGAAAGCTTCCGGAATCGACCGGACTTGCGACCGGACTAGCAAGTTCGGTCGGAGCAGAAAATTTTCCCGTCAGGAAGCTACTGGAATCGACCGGACTTGCGACCGGACTTGCAAGTTCGGTCGGACCAGAGAATTTTTGTAACACCTCTACCGCTAATACCGTCATTACTGTACAAATACTTACCTTCGCAGCGGATACTCCTTACACAACGGCGGGTGTGCAATGCCGTTAGTCACCCACGTGACTAACAAGGCGAGTTACAATACTACATACTATCGGTCTGATGAACATGAACATACCGAGTACTCTACACAATACAATGCTTCCCATTTCATACTCATCCATAATCCAAGTACAACTCCAATACATTACTATACCGAGTATACTACAATCCTCAAATTACCGATACAGTTTAAGCTTCCAAATTCGCATTACAATACAAGTACCAATCCCTACTATATAACTACCCATGCTTACGTAGCAGTCCCCGTCCTACTCTCTCGAACGACGATCAGCTTCGGGTACCTGCACACTAAAAACGTTCCCCCGAGGGGGTCAGCTTACGCTGAATATGACTTTCGCATATACCGCGTGCTAACCGCGGTACATCGACTACTTTGGGTCGAATATACATGGAGTTCATTTACATGCTTACATACATACTCATGCTACAACAATTCAACAACAATACTTACATGCACATACAAATTCAATACTTACTAAAGAAGACAGTTCGATGGTCAACCATTCGTATTTGTTAATCATTCATTACTCTTCGTACTATATTCGATATTCACTACTCCACTCATACCTACTCCTTACTCCTACATACTCAACACTCCATGTTCGATACTTTACTCGTACACGTTTCTTACTCCGTACACGTTACTACACTTACGCATACGCATTACTCAATACTCCTTACTTACTCATACATACTCGGTACTCAATACTTACTCATACATACTCAATACTCGATACTCGCTACATACTCATACTCGCTTCTTACTCATTACTCATTACTTTACTCATACGTACGCAATACTCAATACTCATTACTTGGCCACCGGGTGGAGTCATACAAAAGACTCGCCACCGGACCTACAATACGAGGGCTATACGCTTAGCTCCTCAAATACTCAAATGTCCGTTCTACCGGACTACACAAATTCCCAACACTCTTCTCTCAGAGTATAATACAATCTCACGGATTAGCCTAGAAGTATCTCTCTCGATAACCTCCACTGGCTTAGGGAATTACTACCGTCTAGCATCCTCAGGTTTAAGGGTTTCCCCAACATCTCGGATACTCACATGTTCGGGACATTACTTACGTCAGTCGGGTCCTCTCATAATGGGTCGACTAATTACTAAGGGGATTGGAGATCCCTCATCGTTCCTTACTACGCTCATGGTTTATGTTTTGCACCAAGATTAATTCCTCTATTAGAGGTTACTTACTTACTTCCACTACTTGTTGTGTGTGGGTTATTCATTTTGGTTCTCCTACCGTTATCGGGAGGTTGTTACTCCCGTACACTCCCTCACATTCTAGTGAGATCTTTGGTTTGCGTTATCGTTCGTTGATTCGTTAGTTAGTGCGTTGTTACGGTTCCATTACTACGCGATACGACTCTTACTACGAGTCTCTACACAATCAAGACTCCTCTATGAGTCGATCTAGGCACTAGGTGAAGCCACACAGTCAATCAAGAAGGTTAGCTCACACAACATGCATCAAGACATACAATGAAAGGCAATAAACCGCTTTCATGCTTTAATCTTGATTAGCCGGCATACAGCATACAAATCAACGTAACTCGGTTAGCATACGGGGCATGAGAAAATCATACCTTTCACCGGGGTTAGCTTTACCGTGTGTTCCCTTGTTCCTTGGTTCATACTTGTTCCCACTGATAATGTTTCCAACATGGTCATTAATACGATGTTCATACTGTGCACAAATAATTACTACTCCCGTTATCCCGGTGTACTTAATGTTCTTTTACTCTCCACTTTCTTAATTACTTTCCATACTTGTTTTTCCTACTCAAGTACTTACTTCCTTACCATTGGTGTTACATTAATGGTATATTACTAAGGTCCTTTATTTATGTACTTACCTACATACGTACATACATATGGTTACTACTGTTTGTTTTTTTTTTTGTAAGTAATGGGCCGTCCGACCCACCGTCCGACCCAAGCCCTGGGTCGGACCATTCCAGTAGGTTTACGTCCTCTGAAATTTTTCCCGTCCGACCCAGCACTATTCCGTCCGACCCATTACCTCTGGGTCGGACCGTTCCAGAAGGTTTCGGTCTCGTGTCCAAGCTCCGTCCGACCCACGTCCGGCTCACCGTCTGGGTCGGACGAAGTCAGAAACTTCGACACTGTAAAAATTTGCACGTCCGACCCATGTCCGACTCACGGCCCTGGGTCCGACCATTCCAGAATGTTTTATTTTCGTTGATTAATCCCTGTCCGACCCACGTCCGACTCACCCTCTGGGTCGGACGGAGTCAGAACATTGTTACTGATAAGTGCGAAATATATATACTTTTAGGGTTATAATTCCTCCTATTTTGTTAATAAGTCATGTCATATTTCTCACTTATCAATGTTTTTCCTTAGATTTGTGTTTAGATAAGAGCTGATTTTTTATGTGTTAAATGCAGGAAAAAGTCACAAATTTACATTCGTCAGCTTATAAAGATTACAATGGAAAAATGGTGATATATATACAACGTATATATATATATACACGCATCATACAAGAGATGGGGAACAAACAAATAAAAGGGGTGCACATATGAAATATATGGGCTGGACGTGGAGAATTTAGTTGGAACATGTACAAGAGTAACCGACATTATAGGGAAGATATATTTCTGTGTTATTATTATTTTATCTTTTGGTGGATTCTCCACGCATATAACGGGTGCTGCAAAACAAATTATGGGGGGGCTGATCATCCGCATGGACCACGCCGTAAAGTGGCGAGACTCCCTGTCATACGAGGGCTCCATCAAATTTGTCAGCGCCATTTTCTTCCCTGCTCCTATTCTCGATCAACCAGTACCACCTACACTATTCAATCGTCCATCATCATCTTCCGCCAGCAATCACCAACCGTCACACACACGCCTTCGTCCATACATTCATCCCTAGCCATACTCCCGTCCACGCACATTCACCATCACCACCCGACACCACCTTCATCCTGTTCGACGAGGAGACGGGCGCAACGATTCGACGAGGAGTCAAGAACAAGAACCGGAGACATTAGTAAAATCGGAGTGAAATTCTGTTTTTCACATTCTTGTTATTTGGTTTAAGTTATTTTATGTTATTTTTAGTTGACTGCTTCTGTTTGTTTAAACCATGAGTGACTAATTTTATTTAGTTTCCCGGGTTAGGGAAGCGAGTCTTTTTCTTAGAATTCTTGTTATATAAATTTGTCACTATAATTATAATTTTGCAATAGTTTGATTCCTGTTATTAATGCGCTTGGATTTTCTGGCCAATTGTCTAAGTGATTTTTGTAGAACTTATATCAAAATGCGGTGCTGAGATTGAGTTCTAGACATAGGAAATCAAACCGGATTAACGACTAGAAGCATGACTTGCCTATAGGTTAATCTGTCTCTAATAGGAATTGTGTTTATTGCAATTAACTTGAATTTAACTTGGGCATGGTTTGCGGCTTGTTATTTCAATTAGTTAGGGTTCGTTGTACAAGGACCGGTCAACGAACTATTTATAATTCCTGAGTTTATTGCATAAAATAGTGAGAATTGTTATTAATTGAATTCGACGAAATAGACGAGTGGAATAACCCGGGGAGCGTTATTAATTCACTAGATTTTCAAACTGATATTTGTTTTGTTTATCTTTGTCATTTTATTATTTTATGTTTGTTTATTGAGTTAGCCTTTTAATCGAAACAATTAAAACCTGAAAAAGTGACAATTTCCCGTTTTCTTAGTTTATTTAGTTTCTTAGTTAGATTAATAATTTGTCAGTTAATTGAACGAGGTCCCTGAGATCGACAACCCACTCATTCACTATACCCGCAAAACGATAGGTACACTGCCTAGGTAGAAGTATAGTAACACATATTTCTGCTAACAAGTTTTTGGCGCCGTTGCCGGGGACCTCTGGCACGGTTAATTGACAATTTTATTATTTAATTGAGATTTAGTTTAGTTGTTGTTTCTTAGTTTTTTTTTGTTTTTGTATTGTTTATTAATTTTTTTTTCGTTTATTTTTACTAGGCTATATTTTGTTTACGATTTGGTTAGTGAATAGTAGTAGGCTTCGTTAGTTAGTTGTTATTCTAGGTTGATTAGTTTTTCTTTTATTTGTTTTTCTTTTTCTTCGTATTAATTTTATTCCGTTCAAATTTGATTTGATTTTATTTGCTTTACATAGCTTTGCAGTACGTGAATTTCATATGTACGATTTATCTTTTTGTTTTTGATTTTCTTTATTTTCTGTTACTTTAATTTTCTTTCTTTCTTTCTTTTTTTTAAAATTTTAGTTGTGATCACGATTTCATTTTCTCTGATTTATTTTCTGTTTTTTTTTCCTTTTTCGTTTTTTTTCTTTGTTATTTTATTTTATTTTCGTTTTTATTTTATCCATTATTTATTTCTGTTTTTATATTATTTTTGTTTTTTTATTTGTTATTAGTTTTAGCAATTCCCTTTTTATTTTGTTTTTCGATAGTATTTCAGAATGACGGACAGGCAGACTTTGAGTGAATATCAGCAACCGTCAGTTGAGGGAAGACCTTCTGCTATTGTTCTCCCACAAGTTACAGCAGCTGAATTAGATTCCTGGCAATTTAAAACGAGTTACATTACCACACTTTACCACCAGGGGCAATTCAGTGGGCTAGACTCGGATGATGCTCCCAATCATATTTCTTCATTCTTAGAATTTTGTGGTTCATTTAATAAAACAGGAAATTTGAACGAGCGCATCCGTCTTCAGTTGTTTCCCTATTCTTTGAGAGATGGAGCCTCCAGGTGGTTGAGAAGTCTGCAACCTCGTAGCATTCATACCTGGGCTGATCTAGCAAGCAAGTTCTTAGCCAAATATTATCCACCGTCCAAGACCAGAGAAAAGGTCGGTGAGATTAATAACTTTTGTCAGGAACCAGGTGAGTCACTTTATGATTCATGGGATAGATTCAAAGAACTCCAAATTGCATGCCCACACCACGGTATGAGTGATAGGGACCTTGTTTTGTCATTCTTTAATGGTTTAAGTGATTCTAATAAGCTTTTGCTGAATTCTGCTTCTGGAGGAAATTTTATGAGTAAGACAGGTGCAGAAGCAATTGAGCTCCTGGATTCGATGACCGAGAGCACCAGACAGTGGTGCAAGAATAAGGGGAGAGGAGAAGCTGGAATTCACAGTTTTCCCCCGCAGGATCATGTTTCAGCTCAGTTGTCAGCATTAGCAAAAGCTATTGAGAAGCTTACCTTGAATCAACCACAACAAACAGTGAAGGCAGCAACTACATCTTCCCAGTATTTGAATCCGTGCTGTGATATCTGTGGTGGAGCCCATGAGACCTTCAACTGCGAGGGACCTGGTTTTGCTAGAAATTCGGAGGAGGTAAATTCTATAAACAACCGACCAGGTAACTCTTTTCCTAATGCTTATGGTCAAAATAGTTGGAGAAATAATCAGCAGTCTCAGTGGCGAGGTAATGATCAGTCTATGAGCAATAATTCTTATCATCAGAATAATAGACAATCTCATTTAATAGACAGCAGGAACAAGTTCAGGATCCCCAGGAAGGAAACAGCAGGATCGAGAGCATGTTTGCAGAGTTGCTGAAACAGGGCCAGGCTACTAATTCTAGAATTGCAGACTTGGAGGCCAAATTTGCTGATCAAGCATACATAAATCAGAGTGTAGAGAGGCAGTTGAGTCAAATGTCACAGCAGTTAGCACAAATGCAAGCAGGGTCGCTTCCAAATCAACCGAAACCAAATCCGGTAGAACATTGTAAATCAGTAACATTGGACAGTGAGAAGCGACCAGAACCTAGTGCTCCTGAAGCTGCAAAAGAAACTCTGAGGCATGAAATTATAGAAGTTGAGGTCTCCAACAACAAAGTAGAAAAAATCCAAGGAGGAGGAGTCTCCTGAAACTCAACCTACTTTATTTTCTTTTTCTGATTCTCGAATTGCATTAATAAAATCATTACCATATCCTGTTCCAGTTTTAATGAGTGATTATGATAAGCAATTTGAGAAATTCCTGAGCTTTATGGAACCGTTAACTGCTAAATGTTCTTTTGAATATATTTGTACTAGGATGCCCAATTATGCTAAATTTGTGAAGAATCCCAGATTTGATAAGCGTAATTTACAGGAGCAGGAGACAGTGGAGTTAACAGAGACGGTCTCAGCAGTTCTTTTAAAGAAGCTCCCTCCTAAGCTTGGTGATCCTGGACCCCCCATCATACCTTGCTCTATTGAAAAGGTAGATTGTGGTAAAGGTTTGTGCGATTTAGGTGCTAGCATCAACTTAATGCCTTTATCAGTTTTTAATAACTAGGAGTTGGTCAATGCTCTCCTACTTCCATTCGATTGCAATTGGCTGACCGCTCCATAGTTTATCCAAAGGGTAAGGTAGAGGATATAATAGTGACAGTAGGTAAATTTTCTTTTCCTGCTGATTTCATCGTTGTGGATATGGAGGAGGATTCAGAAGTGCCTATTATCTTAGGTAGACCTTTTATGCGCACTGCTCGTATTTTAATAGATGCAAGAAGGGAAAATAATATTGCGTTACCATGATGAGCAGGTATCTTTTGATATGACTCCTAATAAGAGAAATCTTGCAGGAGTTCAATTTTGTTCTGGTATAGCTGTTATTGACTCTTCAGTGCAGGAGATAGGATTACAGAGCGAGCCTGAGGTGCCTAAAACTTTTTCAAAGATCACCAAGACATGTAAGAAAACTGAGGTGCCAGTCAAGAAGAAACGTTCTTCTGCTACCTGCATAAATGAGGCGCCGAACAAAAGTAAGGATCATATTTATTTTGTTTGTCCTTATGACTCTCATGATGGAGTGTACACCCCCAAACGAATACGACAAAAGAAGAAAGTTGAAAAAGTTTGGCGGGTTAAGCGGATCCTTCAACCAAAAAGAAGATGTCTAATAGATCCTGGTAAGCGTAATCCTCCGGATTCAACATGTTGCACTGGAATGATGTAGTCGAGGGAAAGTCTAGCCAAAGACTATAAAGAAAGGCGGCTGACTGGGAGGCAACCCAGTGGTAGTTTTTAGTTTCCAGTTTCTTTTGATTTGTAGTACTTTTATTTTTATTGGGTTCCTTGTTATCCAGTTTACTCACTCCGAGGTTCGAATGCCTGTGCGTTTAACGAGATGCTTTTAGCATCAATTCTTGTTGTTTTTCTGAGATGCTTGTAGGTGTGGTGATCATAGAGACTCCAAGGCTGGACACTTGCTTCACAACAAGTGTGAGGAAGATTTATACCCCGGTGAAGGACTTAAGTGTGAGGAAGGTACCCTTCCTCAATCTGAAGATTTCTACCCCGGCGAAGGACTTAAGTGTGAGGAAGGTGCACTTCCTCAATCTGAAAATATCAGGGGAGTTTTCGTGTCCTTTCACTTTTGTTTCAGTCCAGCTTACGCTTTGCATGAATCAAATCCATGAGATATTCCTTGATGAGTTTGCAATATTTAGAAAGTCCTTTTCCTGGTTTTAATTCGTGAACAATGAGGACATTGCTCCTCTTAAGTGTGAGGAAGTAGGGGTACTTTCTAAATATTGACAATTGCACTTAATGCCACATTTGTTTTTGTTTGTTGGTCCTCTTATTTTGAAAGGATCGCTTCTTTTAAGTGCCAATAAATATTGAATCTTCAGGATAAAATTTTTGTTGAGGTTTTGAAAACAAGCCTGATGGCCACCTCAAGAATCTTTCTGCTTTTTGCTGTTTGTATGTATAGTTTTATCCAAACTGAATCTATTTTCACTGAAATTTGGTGGATTAGCTGATTATGAAAACTGAATTAGTCTAGTTTGGGATTTTGGGAATGATGAGAAAGTGTGGTATGAAAAGGATAAGGCAAGGTACTCCGCTGATCTGAATTAAAATTTCTGAACCTAAACAGGCCTCTTCATTCGGTTATTAAGTCCTTGGGGTGCTTCATCACCCATCTACCTAAGGTCTTGCGATCTGGGATAGAAGGCCCAAAGCCGCTACATGGGTGAAGAGAAAAGTCTGAGGGAATGAATTGAATATGCAAATGGAAAAATATAATGTTGAGGAAAGAAACTTTGAAAAGTTAAAAGTGTATTTCAATTTTGCTTATTCTGATCATGAGTATGTGGTGTTGAAAGGTATCACGGAATAAGGCGTTACTTCACACCTCTTGTCATTCAAAGGTTAGAGGAAGAAACGGTGGAAAATCCCAAACTATTCTATTTCAGTTTCTATAATCTAACTTCTCCATACTTTTAACTTCACTCTTTTTCACTGTTTGTGAAAACCTACAGCAAGAAGCAGAACTATTCTTTTGATTGTCATTTTGCGTGTTTTCCATCGGCAGTTGTTTGATCCTGAGTTTCAATACTACGGCCCTTAAGAGTAGTCATATTTTGTATTTGCTTGAGGACAACAAAAGCTAAGTGTGAGGAAGTTTGATAAGTGCGAAATATATATACTTTTAGGGTTATAATTCCTCCTATTTTGTTAATAAGTCATGTCATATTTCTCACTTATCAATGTTTTCCTTAGATTTGTGTTTAGATAAGAGCTGATGTTTTTTATGTGTTAAATGCAGGAAAAAGTCACAAATTTACATTCGTCAGCTTATAAAGATTACAATGGAAAAATGGTGATTATATACAACGTATATATATATATACACGCATCATACAAGAGATGGGGAACAAACAAATAAAAGGGGTGCACATATGAAATATATGGGCTGGACGTGGAGAATTTAGTTGGAACATGTACAAGAGTAACCGACATTATGGGGAAGATATATTTTTGTGTTATTATTATTTTATCTTTTGGTGGATTCTCCACGCATATAACGGGTGCTGCAAAACAAATTATGGGGGGGCTGATCATCCGCATGGACCACGCCGTAAAGTGGCGAGACTCCCTGTCATACGAGGGCTCCATCAAATTTGTCAGCGCCATTTTCTTCCCTGCTCCTGTTCTCGATCAACCAGTACCACCTACACTATTCAATCGTCCATCATCATCTTCCGCCAGCAATCACCAACCGTCACACACACGCCTTCGTCCATACATTCATCCCTAGCCATACTCCCGTCCACGCACATTCACCATCCACCCGACACCACCTTCATCCTGTTCGACGAGGAGACGGGCGCAACGATTCGACGAGGAGTCAAGAACAAGAACCGGAGACATTAGTAAAATCAGAGTGAAATTCTGTTTTTCACATTCTTGTTATTTGGTTTAAGTTATTTTATGTTATTTTTAGTTGACTGCTTCTGTTTGTTTAAACCATGAGTGACTAATTTTATTTAGTTTCCCGGGTTAGGGAAGCGAGTTTTTTCTTAGAATTCTTGTTATATAAATTTGTCACTATAATTATAATTTTGCAATAGTTTGATTCCTGTTATTAATGCGCTTGGATTTTCTGGCCAATTGTCTAAGTGATTTTTGTAGAACTTATATCAAAATGCGGTGCTGAGATTGAGTTCTAGACATAGGAAATCAAACCGGATTAACGACTAGAAGCATGACTTGCCTATAGGTTAATCTGTCTCTAATAGGAATTGTGTTTATTGCAATTAACTTGAATTTAACTTGGGCATGGTTTGCGGCTTGTTATTTCAATTAGTTAGGGTTCGTTGTACAAGGACCGGTCAACGAACTATTTATAATTCCTGAGTTTATTGCATAAAATAGTGAGAATTGTTATTAATTGAATTCGACGAAATAGACGAGTGGAATAACCCGGGGAGCGTTATTAATTCACTAGATTTTCAAACTGATATTTGTTTTGTTTATCTTTGTCATTTTATTATTTTATGTTTGTTTATTGAGTTAGCCTTTTAATCGAAACAATTAAAACCTGAAAAAGTGACAATTTCCCGTTTTCTTAGTTTATTTAGTTTCTTAGTTAGATTAATAATTTGTCAGTTAATTGAACGAGGTCCCTGAGATCGACAACCCACTCATTCACTATACCCGCAAAACGATAGGTACACTGCCTAGGTAGAAGTATAGTAACACATATTTCTGCTAACAGCTACAGGTTTTGTTTTTCCATTCTCTTCTTACCCATTTCTTCCCCAATCTTCCTACATGTAATCCCACATGATTTAGCACTAATTAGGCTTCCTAAAATACCTTAATTCATCCACCAAATCCATTACTACATCCATCAAATAACTTACACAACTTTCTTACTTCCTCTACAACACATGTAACAGTTTTTGTTACACCCATGCTTCAGATTTTACAATTCACTTCTCCCATCCAATACTCTCTCAAACAATGCCATTCCTAGCATTATAAATACCTCTCCTTACCATACCAATTCATTTCCAACCCATTGCACTACCTATACCCAAGTTCCAACACTCATCTTACCAAAATCCTGCACATTAAATTCTCTTAACTTCTCCCATGTGTTCTTATACACTTTGCTACAGATTTTACACTTCCTATTCCTCATACTACAATTACCATCCCATAGCTACTAAACATCTCTACTAATCCCAATGCATACCTTGGTTCTCCCATTCACCAAGTCATCCTTAAATACATAATTCCTACCGAAATTTCGCCATAGTCCACCTACAATTCTAGCTTCTCCATATACATACTTTTCCATCAAACTCATTCCTCTTCTAGCCAAACCACAAGGGTTCTACCAGCACATATACTAAGCAATCTTAATACATCAATACCCATCAATCACAATACCAATACACATACTCATTACACTTGGCTCCAAAGCCTTCAATTCAAATACTTGCTCTTAAATACTCAAATTCACAATCCTCAACACTAGTACGAGGTTTTGGTTTCTTTAAATATTTTACCCGTTCCCATTACTCTAATGCAATAAAATTTACATTAGGAAGGAGCTCTTACCTTGAGCTTATACTTCATTCTTTCTTTTCCATTTCTTCTTCCCTCTTTCTTGCACAAATCGATCACATGGGGAGTGGAGTTGCCAAACTCCATTCCCATCACCCAAAGCACATCAAACAAGTATAATTAATACACTAGCCCTTAGATTTATGCTAGTTCATTGAAGTGTTCAAAATACAAATTTCTAGGGTTTACCTTTGGAGTGCTTTAGGAGGGGTTTTAGCCCTTGGTTCATGAAGGAGAATCCACCACCATTGCTAGGTGAAATTGATGCTCAAAAGAAGAGAGAAAAACAAGGCATTATAAAGGGCTAAAAATCGGTTTCCAAGGAGGGGGGAGGAAACTTGAATCTTTTATGGAGATTTTTACCTTGTTGGAAAGAGGAGACTCCAAGCTTCACAATGGTGTGCTTTTCTCTTCAAATGGGGAAAACCCATGGAGATGAAACTCATCCTTTTTGAATTTTGAAAAGATAGAAATGTAGAGGAGGATGAGGGGATTACAAATATGTAATTTATTTTACATTTGGGGCTCAAATGGAGCTAGAGCAAGGAGAGAAAGAAGAGAAGCCATGAGAGGTGTTGGAGCTTCTCCAAAAATCGCCCAGCTCAAGGAGGGATAGAGAAATCGATGGGGAAGGAGAAGGAGAGGAAAGAGAAGGAAGGAAAGAGAAATGAGAGAGGAGAGAGAGGGTGGGGTTGCTTTTGTCCTTTCTATTCTACTTTTGCTTTTTGACTCATTATTTATTTAGCTAGTGTGTGTGTGAGAGGGGGTTTATTTATCTGTTAAAACTGGCCCCCACTGTAATACTAGCTGGAGCGTTTTTCGTCTTTTACAGAAAAAGCTCGTTATTTCACCCGGTTTTGATACTATTCACTAACCAGGCCCGTTTTCCGGAATTTTCTCGTTTCTTTATTTTTATTGGCTATTAAGCTTCCATAAATGCTTAATAATTATTATTTAATGATTTATAATTTTTACGGGTCCGTTTGACCCCTTAAAGTCACGTTTTTCGGGTTCCCTCGAAAAACGTGCGCTAATGCTCTTTTAGCGTTTTAATACATTTCTTGGATCCGTTTTCTTCGGGAATCATTCCCGTATACTAATTAGGCATGAATAATCCTTAGGAATACTTACAATACTATAACCGAGGTCTCATACCTCCTATGGTTATTTAACGCTCATTTTAGCGTTTTCCGCTTTCTAAGCGTTTTTCTCATTTCTTTGGATTTATTTTCTTTACCAAAAATTACTTAGGCACTATTAAGCCCTTAAATACTATATTGGAATAATATAATCACCATATTTAAGTTCGGGGTATTTCAATTTTCCCCGATGTAACCTACTGGAATCGACCGGACTTGCGACCGGACATGCAAGTTTGGTCGAGCCAGAAAAATTCGCGGATGGAACCTACTGGAATCGACCGGACTTGCGACCGGACATGCAAGTTCGGTCGAGCCAGAAAAATTCACCGAGGAAACCTTCTGGAATGGACCAAACTTGCAACCAGACTTGCAAGTTCGGTCGGCCAGAAGGATTTCGGTAATCTGAGCTACTGGAATGGACCGGACTTGCAAGGTCGGTCGCAAGTCCGGTCCGGTAAAAAAAAAAAATTATTTAAAATTAAATAATATATATATATATATATATATATATATGTATATACCTATATATATATATATATGTACATGTATGGAAGCATGTCGAAGTTAAGTAAGAAAGTGAACTTAAGTATTGAAAAATGAGTAGTAGTAAAGTGTAGTGTAAGAAGTGTAAGGACATAGTAAGTAGGAGTTCAGTTGATGATAAGTAAATTAATCATTCAATTGTATGTATATAATAGGACTTGATTTGTGACACCGAAGGACGTTTGGAAACACGTGCAACGGTGAACGGTATGGATTCCTCATGCCCCGTATGCTATCTTGGTTACTCTGATTTGTGTGTTGTGTGCTAATTGATCACCAAATAAGATAAATGCACGAATCGGAGTTAACATGCATACTTGTGATTATGTAGTGTTGTATGATGTGAATATTCTCTTAAATTTTAGTTTGTATAATTCATGAAATGTTTGGATGATAATAAATGTGTGTATGTATGATGTACTGTACCGTGACCGTTTATTATTGTGTTTGGACTTCTAACTTGTTCCTAACAAGCTAACCATCCTAACTTAAATTGGTAATTAAATTGGAATGAGTAGAAGTCCGATATAGTTTCGGCCACGCGTGAGGATGCGGAGTCACGAGAGGTTGGCTCCAATTCCTGACTCTTAAACTGGTCCGCGGCCCATATCCCTTAAGTGGGTAGCATCCCGGATTGGTGAGTCAAGTAAATCCCGGAGGTGGGACTGCGTAGTCCCCAGGGCCGGAGGTCCCGACGACTTAACTTGAGTATAAGTAAGTAAATAAGAATGAGTAAGTAAAGTAAATGAAAGTAAGTACTTGTAAGCAAGGAAAGTAAGTAATGAGTAAAAGAGTAAAAGCATTCCGATTAACCCGGATGCATAATTTGGCTAACCTTGTGAAGGTAAGTAAGATGTGTGCTATTATATTGTTGCCTTGGATTGTGTAATGAATCGTATTAGCATGCATGTTAAATGCAAAGCATGTACGTATGAAGTAAATGAACAGCATGTTTAGTGGACGTCAAATAGTCGGCGTGCCCTAGCTAGCACGCGGTATATGCGGAGTCTATATGCAGTGTTTGCTGAGCCCCTTAGGGCACCATTTTTACTACACGCAGGTACTCGTGAAGGATGAAGATGCCGAGGACATAGTTCTATTTCTTTATCTTCTTTTCATTGTAAACAATGAATTTATGATGGGTGTACTAAGTAGTACATGACTATAGCTTTTGATTAGCCGGTGTACCATGGGGTACACCTTTTTGGATTTTGATAGGAGGGGAATTGGTATAGATGAGTAGCCCTAGAAACTCATTCTTTTGGAACTTAGAAATGATGTAATCGAATATACTTAATACTCGGTGATCCAAGAATGTAAGCAGGTTATTTTGTATTCAGTATGCAATATATTAGTGGCTCGGTACACTATGTTCATCAGACCGTGACTGTAAGTATTAGCAGCCTTGCTAGCCGTATGGGCGGTTAGCGGCATTGTTTCACCCGCCGTAGTAAGTATGTAATAATTCCGCTGCGAACTCGTAGGATTAATAGGACGATTAGACGGTAAGCATAGGATTAGCGGATGGGGTGTTATAAAAAGTGGTATCAGAGCGTAGTAACGCTCTGATGTCCATAGTACCGAGCATAGGGAATTACCGAGTTAGGATTTCAACCGTCTTAAGACGGATACTTAGAAACCTAACTAGGAACTATCGTTATTAATAACGGATACCCTTGACGTTCTTAGGCACGATACTTTGCTTAAATTCCAAGACCTTTGAGTCATATCTTGCGAAGCCTAATGTAACTGTTAAATATTTAGATGTCAGGAAGAGGTCCAGGTCGCCCCAGAGGAGGGGGCAATGACGGACCCGGCGCGCAGACGATAGCTGAGATCGTCGCCGCCACGGTAGCGCAGATGCTACCACAAGTAATCCAAGCTGTACAACAATCTCAGCAGAACCAACAAACACAAGCGGGGCCAATCCCTCCCCCGCCACCCAGAGAAGCAAACTGGGTAAAAGCTGTAGCGGAACTCCGCCCTCCCTGCTTTAGGGGCGAGAGTGATCCGGCTAAGCTCGAGGCCTACATCTCCGAGATGGAGACGGCTTTCGAAACACTCGAAGCTCCTGCTGGAGTTCGAGTCAGAGTAGCAGCCTACTACCTCAAAGATGCTGCGATGGATTGGTGGAAGCTGGTCAAGCATGAGCACGTCAGCGACCCCACATTCGACTGGGATTCTTTCGCCTCACTCCTCCGTTCCAAATACTACCCCGAGCATGTTAAAACGAAGAAAAGGCTAGAGCTAGACGCCTTGAAGATGATAGACAGGATGACTGTCGATGAGTACTACCGCACCTTCACCTCTATACTTCGCCTCCTCCCTGATCTAGGATACACCGGCCAGGTGTTGGTCGATCGCTTCTATGGCGGTCTGAGCCATCGCCTTCGGTACGGTATGGGCTACACCAGATTTACCTCCCTTCAGGTAAATAACGGTTAACCCTTAGTATCATTTCAATTCCTTAAATTCCTTGAACTCTTTGAATCTTTCTTTATTCCTCCTTAAATGAGAATCCCGGCTAATACCTGAGATTTCAGGA
The DNA here is from genome assembly GCA_023374045.1 of Limonium bicolor. Taxonomy (NCBI): domain Eukaryota; kingdom Viridiplantae; phylum Streptophyta; class Magnoliopsida; order Caryophyllales; family Plumbaginaceae; genus Limonium; species Limonium bicolor. The sequence continues at coordinate 265,475,366 of CM041780.1, forward strand.
GTGTTATCACGTGGCTTCTCGCGTTGAGATCACTTGCCAGTTAAGGGATGAAGAGACCGCGCTGAAGCGCAAAGCCAACAACAAAAACACCAGCACTGAGGAGCAGAACCAGGGGAAGAGCTGGAAAAAGAAAAAAGGGAATTTCTTTCAGCAATCCCAAAAGAAATCCCAGGGTGAGAGCAGTGCCCATGCAGAGCAGGGCAAGCCAGCTGAGCTTCTTCAGCTTGGTTATTCTGCACCGGTGGCAGCAAAGCCACTGAGATCACACCCACCAAAGGGTAAATTCCTAATCCAATCTGTATTCGTACAAGTATCATATCTAGTATATCCACGCACACATGTGCTAACCCTCTGGCCTCAGGTTCTAGCTCCGGTGTCGCCAAAACCTTCTCCGATGGCCGCACCTATGTGTGCAGAAAGTGCAACCAGGACCATCCTGGTAAAGACTGCTATGGGAGAGACATCAAATGCTACAACTGTCAGAAGCTGGGACACACAGCTAATAGATGCCCAGAGAGTGCTAAGCCAAAGGGAAACTTTCAGAACTACAAGCAGAGAGAGGGCAAGGAGGTGGCATCTGGCGATGCATCGGCCCAGCAGGCGCCACAGGGACAGGGATCCCGGGGACCTCAGAGGGGCGCACCTCAGAGGCAGCCTGTTCTCCATGTTATTGACCGTGATGGGTCCGGTTCGAAATCCGGCCCAGGTAACCATCTAACCTTTAATTCCTTGAAGTAGCATGACTAAGTAGTAGAATAATTGTTTGAATGAACGCATGAGTAAATAAGTGAAGTATGTATGAAGCATGAAATGAAGTTTGAAACTAGTACTTACCGTAGATGGATTTATAACCATAGGAAGCTTTAGTATCTGTTACCATACCGGTAAACTTGAATCAAGAAGAGATCGACATCACCAACCACGACTACACCAACAAATGTCAGGTCATCCGACCAGGTATGATCTTATTAAAGGGATACCTGACACCCGAAGCGCAAATCTCAATCATTCGACGATGCATCGAGCTAGGAACGGGTCAAGGTGGATTTTACACACCCGAATTCCCCGGTGGAGCGAAGATGAAGCTGAAGATGATGTGCTTGGGAAAGGACTGGAATCCTTATACCAAGACATACCAGGAGACGCGAACACAAGACGGAGCGACGCCACCGACAATACCACCAGAGTTTCAGACACTTATCACACAAGCAGTAGAACTTGCACAATAATGTGAACCTGAACCAATCCCCGCACTTGAAGCGGATCTCTGTATCGTCAACTTCTACAAGAGAAGGACGACTTGGGTTACACCAAGACAAGGACGAGACAGCGGAATCTCTCGAACAAGGAGTGCCCGTAGTGTCTTGGTCCATTGGTGATGACGCCGTATTCCTGTATAGCGAGCAGAAGCGTGTGGACCTCGCACAGAAACTGGTATTGAGATCAGGAGATGTCCTAATCATGGGTGGAACTCTAGGATGCTGTATCACGGGATCAACAAGATCAAGTTGAATACGGCACCGCCGGCAATAATCAATGCCACACACATGAAACCAGGACGCCTGAACCTTACCTTTAGAAAGTATTAAATTCCTAGTATCATGTAATCTATTAGTAACGTGTATTTGAGACACGGTATGTATGATGGTTGGTTTATCAATAAAGAGCAGTGTTGATTTAATTCCACTTGTGTCCACCATCAATACTTATCCAATTGTGAATCCAATAGGTTGTGGGCTCGGTACCGAAGGTAACCTGAGCATCCTCACCGAAGCACAAGCCGGCAGAAGCGGCACCATCGTAACGGGAACCTTCCCAGTAAATGGCATTGATGCCAATGTGTTATTCGACTCCGGCACCTCTCACACTTTCGTATCACCATCCTTTGTGAAGAGTTGAAGCTAGATGACGGATGAGCTACCGAACTTCATGGTTACTCTCCCATCGAAGGAGCGAGTAAAGTGCACCAAGTATTATCAATCAGCCACAATCCAAATCAAAGGCGAATCGTTTCCCATTTCCTTCATCGAATTCAATGGATTGGGATTCGACGTAATCATTGGGAAATTGGTTGGAGCGGCACAAGGGTAGAATCCTCTGCGCAGCATCATTTACTGCTCAAGAGTCCTTCTGGGGTTACCGTATCTTACCGCCAGAGACCGAGAGAGCCTTCGACCACACTTATATCTGCCATGGCTATGTACCGGGAGCTCAGAAAGGGCCAAGAGGTGTATCTTTGTTATGTGCAAGACCTGGAGCGAGATCCAGAGTTCAGTGATGAAGTACCCATTGTATCCGAGTATCCCGATGTATTCCCTAAGGAGCTACCCGGCATGCCACCACCGAGAGCAGTGGAATTCGAAATTGATCTATTGCCAGGTACCGGTCCCATTGCCAGGGCACCGTACCGCATGGCACCAGCAGAGATGACCGAATTGAAAGAACAGTTAAAAGACCTTCTAGACAAGGGGTTTATACGCCCGAGCGTATCACCCTGGGGAGCACCGGTCCTCTTCGTGAAGAAGAACGGTAGTCTCCGACTATGCATTGACTACCGCGAGCTGAACGCGGTCACAGTCAAAAATAAATACCCACTACCACGTATCGACGACCTATTCGACCAGTTGAAAGGAGCCTCAGTCTTCTCCAAGATCGACCTCCGTTCTGGGTATCATCAGATTGCAATCAAGGAACAAGACATTGAGAAAACGGCATTCCGTACCAGATATGGCCACTACGAATTCACGGTGATGCCATTCGGTTTGTCAAATGCACCAGCTAAATTCATGGACCTCATGAACCGCCTATTCAGTGAGCAGTTGGACACTTCAGTGGTTGTCTTCATCGACGACATACTCGTATACTCCAAATCACCAGAGGAACATGAAACCCATTTGAGGAAAGTGCTAGAGACACTGTGCGAGAATTAGCTGTATGCGAAGTTCTCCAAATGCGAGTTTTGGCTTGATCAGGTATCATTCCTTGGACATGTCATCTCGAGCGCAGGTATCTCAGTGGACCCTTCTAAGATAGAAGCTGTAAGATCATGGCCTAGACCCAAGACTGTTACCGACATTAGGAGCTTTCTTGGTCTAGCCGGTTACTACCGGAGATTTGTAAGGGACTTCTCGAAAGTCGCTAAGCCCATGACTACACTGATGAAGAAAGATGCACCGTTTGTATGGACACACGAGTGCGAGCTATCATTTCAGAAACTGAAAGATTCATTGACCTCAGCGCCCGTCCTTACTCTTCCAGAGGGCACAGAGGGATTTGAGGTGTACTGTGATGCATCAGGCAAAGGAATGGGATGCGTACTCATGCAGCATGGCAAGGTTGTTGCTTATGCCTCCCGCCAGCTGAAAAAGCATGAGGAGAATTTCCCGACTCACGACTTAGAGTTAGGAGCCATTGTCTTCGCCTTGAAGATATGGCGACACTATCTCTATGGGGTAAGCATCACCATCTACTCCGACCATAAGAGCTTACAGTATGTATTCACACAGAAAGAACTGAACTTGAGACAGAGAAGATGGATGGAATTTCGTTCAGACTATGACATCAACTTGCAATATAGGGAAGGGAAGGCAAACATTGTAGCCGACGCCCTGAGCCGTCGAGCACACTCGCTCCATTCGCTACTCGCTTCTTGTAGCTTGGTTGACGAGGTGCAAGACGCTCAGTTGAGCGACCCTTACCTAACCGAAATCAGACACAAGATCGAGAATGGTACATTTGAGAAGAAAAAGTATGATTTTAAGCTACATAAAGATGGTCTGATTCGGCTGAATGGTAGGCTATGCGTTCCCCGAAGCAATGCTGAGCTAAGGGATCGTATCCTGCGAGAGTCACACTGTTCCACATTATCAGTCCATCCGGGAGCCTCCAAGATGTACAAAGACATGAAGAGGTACTTCTGGTGGTCTGGAATGAAGTCAGATGTGACAGAATTCGTGTTGAGATGCTTGACATGCCAGAAGGTAAAATTTGAACACCGTAGACCGGGCGGAATGGTACAATCTATGCCAGTTCAGGAGTGGAAATTTCATGATATCTCCATGGATTTTGTTGTAGGACTCCCACCTGCCAGGGGAGGACTCAACATGATCTGGGTTGTAGTAGATCGCCTTACCAAGGTTGCCAGATTCATACCGATGAAGGACACCTGGAAGGTAGTAAAGCTAGCTGAGCTTTTTGATAAGGAGATTATCAGACACCACGGAGTCCCTAAGACTATAGTATCTGACCGCGACACCAGGTTTCTTTCGAGATACTGGAGAGCTACAAGGGAAGCGTTGGGTACAGAACTGAAGTTGAGTACCGCCTTCCATCCTCAGACCGACGGTCAGACAGAGAGGACCATCCAGACACTGGAGGACATGCTTCGGGCATGTGCCTTGGACTTTCAGGGGAGTTGGTTAGATAAGCTTCACCTTATTGAGTTCTCGTATAATAATAGTTATCACGCCTCGATTAAGATGTCGCCTTTCCAAGCTCTATACGGTAGACCTTGCCGTACACCCTTGTGTTGGGATGAGTCAAGTGAAGCGGTCATAATAGGACCGGAGTACCTTGAGCAAGTGCAAGCTGAAGTGCAACAAATCTGAGCTAACATGAAGGCAGCCCAAGATAGACAGAAATCCTATGCAGATGTGAGACGACGTGACCTTGAGTTCGCCGTGGGCGACCAAGTGTTCTTGCAAGTTTCACCTATGAAGGGTGTCTTCCGTTTTGGTCAGAAGGGCAAGCTAAGCCCAAAGTTTGTAGGGCCGTACACTATCACCGAAAGAGTGGGATCCGTAGCCTACAGGTTAGCACTACCTGAGGACTTGGGATGTGTCCATGATGTATTTCATGTGTCACAACTCAAGAAGTACATTGCTGATCCTTCTCATGTGCTGGAGCCCGAGAGATTATCCATCGAACCAACCATGAGATATGTGGAAACCCTAGTGAGAATCCTTGATAGGAAGACCAGAGACACTCGCCATAAGTCTATACGAATGGTGAAGGTCCTATGGTCTAACCATGATGTCCAAGAAGCGACATGGGAGTTGGAAGATGCCATGAAGGCTAAATACCCGCAGTTATTCATAGACTAGAGAGTCTAGTATTTAGTATACGGGTACGGGTCGTACCCCTTTTAAGGGGGGTAGAGCCCTTTTGCTTTTGCATTGCGGGGTAGCATTGCTCAGTGTGTAGGTATTGTAATAGATTTTGTATGGCACATGTAGTGTAAGTGAATTGGTATGCGTATGTATGTGTAATGTGTAATGTATGAATGTATTTGTACGTTGTATGATGGATGATGTATGTGCAATGTGTATTGTGAATGGTAATGTTGTATTGCGTAATGTGGAATGGTATGCATGTGAATTGTGTATGTTGCTGAACCATGTATGTTTGCAATGTGGAATGAAGTGAACACCTCATATGGTGGTAGTAAGACACATTAGTGCAATTGGTTTGCCTAATGAGTAGAATTACTTAAACCATTAACCTTGAGCAACTTTGAGGGCAAAGTTTCTTAAGGGGGGTAGATTGAAATACCCCGTAATTAAAAATAGTGATTAATTAGACTAATAAGTAATTTAGAGGCTTAATTAAGTGTAAATAATCATGAGGAACAATCCCGAAGAAAACGGATCCTTAAATGGATTAAAAGCATTACCGAATCTTAAAGCACGCTTTTCGATGTAATCGGGAAAACGTGTCTTTAAACGGGTCAAATAGATCGTAACAATTTTAGTCAACTAAATCATCATTAATAAATATTAGTGAGGCTTTAGAACCAATAAAATCAAATAAAACGAGAGATTAGTAAAAAACTGTCAAAAACGGGAAGTTGTGGGGTAGAAATATAAATAACACAAACTTATGTGTCCAACTTTGTAAATAAAATTCTAAGACCCTCATGGTCTGTGTGGGCTGTCCGATTTTGGCCCCTCCTCACACTCTCATTACTCTCTCTTTACTCTCTTTTACTCACAAACAAACAAAAACAATAAGTAAACCCCACCTCACTTTATTACTCTCACACTCACTTTTGCAATTCTCTCTCCTACCCCTCACTCTCTTCTCACGTGAAACACCCCTCCTCACTCTCTCTTTTCTTTTCTCCAACCTCTAGCCGATTTCCATGGAGGCTTGAAGAAAACACCCACAAACTCTTACTTCTCCTTTGTAACTCTCTCCAAACTCTTCCAAAAATTATAAAAATACCACCATTGTAATCCCCTCACCAAGAGCTACACTTTCATCTTTCCAAAATTCGAAAACAACGATTTTCGTTTCATGGGTATGTTCCATTGGGAGCTTCAACACCACCATTAGAAGGCCCTCCTTCTCCTTGTTCTTCTAAGGTAAAAATATTTCGAAAACTCCATCTTTTTCTAGCCTCAAAGGCAAAACGAAAATCTAGACTAAACCCTTGTTTGGTCTCTTGTGTTCTAGCCGATTTTGGCTTGTTGAAGGAGTTGGAAATCTTGTTCTTGAACCACTCCAGGCTTCATTTGCACTCTTGGGAGGTAATATAAATTCTAAACCCTAAACCTATACTAGAACCACTTAAGTGTTAGGGTTACATTGTATATTAGTATGGTGTATTGAAATATGTATATGTATGGGTTGTAGTGTTAGAATTGGGTTACAAACCGGTGAGAAAGAGGAAGGAAAGAGGAAGGAGAAAGAAAGGAAAAAGCTTGTGAAACATCAAGGTAAGGATGCTCACCTTTGTGTAGTCTTGAATATGTTGTGTAACAGATTTTTAAGAAATGGAAATGTGTATTGTAAAATGGCATTTTGTAGTAGAGTAATGTATAAGAGGATATAAGTATTTTGAAGCCTTAAAAGATATGTTGAAACTTGTTAAAACAGATTGGGAATGGTATGTTGAGTGCAGGAAATTCTTAAGTGTTGTTTTAGCATGGGTATTGTATATGGGAGCTTGTATAGTTTTGGTTGTTGAAACAGGTGAAATGAATGTTGAAATGTGAACTAGAACATGTGGTGATTGTAAAAATTATAGGGGAGACTATGGCAAAATTTGCCTAGGATTAGAACACTTAGAGAATTAAAACTAGTTGACTAATGTGAGTGTGTTACAGATTTTTTGTTTGAGAAAGATAGAGGGTAAGTTGAGAGAGATGGTTAATGGATTCTAGATGTATTAGGAGTGTTAGAAATGACAATAGAGGAGGGAGATGTGGAAGAGGAGTGTAAGTGTTAAAATCTGTAGCAAACGCAACTAGAGAAGAAGCTAGGTGAGTGTTGTGAGAAACTTGGGAAAAATTATGTGAGTGAATTAGTATAGAATTGTGTAAAGAGTTAAGGAGTGAACTAGGGTGTATAAGAGGTTTAAATAATGTTATAACATGTGGGAATAAGTGTAGGAACAATGGGGAAGTAATGGGTGAAATAGAGGACTGAAAACAGAAATTAAAATGCAAATACTGGGTCGGACCGAACTTGCGACCGGACTTGCAAGTTCGGTCGAGCCAGATTTACAAAGATGGGAAAGCTTCTGGAATCGACCGGACTAGCAAGTTCGGTCGGAGCAGAAACTTTTCCCGTCAGGAAGCTACTGGAATCGAACGGACTTGCGACCGGACTTGCAAGTTCGGTCGGACCAGAGAATTTTCCCCGATGTAACCTACTGGAATCGACCGGACTTGCGACCGGACATGCAAGTTCGGTCGAGCCAGAAAAATTCGCGGATGGAACCTACTGGAATCGACCGGACTTGCGACCGGACATGCAAGTTCGGTCGAGCCAGAAAAATTCACCGAGGAAACCTTCTGGAATGGACCGAACTTGCGACCGGACTTGCAAGTTCGGTCGGCCAGAAGGATTTCGGTAATCTGAGCTACTGGAATGGACCGGACTTGCAAGGTCGGTCGCAAGTCCAGTCCGGTCAAAAAAAAAATATATATTTAAAATTAAATAATATAATATATATGTATATACCTACATATATATATATGTACATGTATGGAAGCATGCCGAAGTTAAGTAAGAAAGTGAACTTAAGTATTGAAAAATGAGTAAGTAAAGTGTAGCGTAAGAAGTGTAAGGACATAGTAAGTAGGAGTTCAGTTGATGATAAGTAAATTAATCATTCAATTGTATGTATATAATAGGACTTGATTTGTGACACCGAAGGACGTTTGGAAACACGTGCAACGGTGAACGGTATGGATTCCTCATGCCCCGTATGCTATCTTGGTTACTCTGATTTGTGTGTTGTGTGCTAATTGATCACCAAATAAGATAAATGCACGAATCGGAGTTAACATGCATACTTGTGATTATGTAGTGTTGTATGATGTGAATATTCTCTTAAATTTTAGTTGTATAATTCATGAAATGTTTGGATGATAATAAATGTGTGTATGTATGATGTACTGTACCGTGACCGTTTATTATTGTGTTTGGACTTCTAACTTGTTCCTAACAAGCTAACCATCCTAACTTAAATTGGTAATTAAATTGGAATGAGTAGAAGTCCGATATAGTTTCGGCCACGCGTGAGGATGCGGAGTCACGAGAGGTTGGCTCCAATTCCTGACTCTTAAACTGGTCCGCGGCCCAAATCCCGTAAGTGGGTAGCATCCCGGATTGGTGAATCAAGTAAATCCCGGAGGTGGGACGGCGTAGTCCCCAGGGCCGGAGGTCCCGACGACTTAACTTGAGTATAAGTAAGTAAATAAGAATGAGTAAGTAAAGTAAATGAAAGTAAGTAATTGTAAGCAAGGAAAGTAAGTAATGAGTAAAAGAGTAAAAGCATTCCGATTAACCCGGATGCATAATTTGGCTAACCTTGTGAAGGTAAGTAAGATGTGTGCTATTATATTGTTGCCTTGGATTGTGTAATGAATCGTATTAGCATGTATGTTAAATGCAAAGCATGTATGTATGAAGTAAATGAACAGCATGTTTAGTGGACGTCAAATAGTCGGTGTGCCCTAGCTAGCACGCGGTATATGTGGAGTCTATATGCAGCGTTTGCTGAGCCCCTTGGGGCACCATTTTTACTACACGCAGGTACTCGTGAAGGATGAAGATGCCGAGGACATAGTTCTATTTCTTTATCTTCTTTTGATTGTAAACAATGAATTTATGATGGGTGTACTAAGTAGTACATGGCTATAGCTTTTGATTAGCCGGTGTACCATGGGGTACACCTTTTTGGATTTTGATAGGAGGGGAATTGGTATAGATGAGTAGCCCTAGAAACTCATTCTTTTGGAACTTAGAAATGATGTAATCGAATATACTTAATACTCGGTGATCCAAGAATCTAAGCAGGTTATTTTGTATTCAGTATGCAATATATTAGTAGCTCGGTACACTATGTTCATCAGACCGTGACTGTAAGTATTAGCAGCCTTGCTAGCCGTGTGGGCGGTTAGCGGCATTGTTTCACCCGCCGTAGTAAGTATGTAATAATTCCGCTGCGAACTCGTAGGATTAATAGGACGATTAGACGGTAAGCATAGGATTAGCGGTTGGGGTGTTACAGTTATGTCTTGGTATGTGGTCGGAATGTTCGGTACTTTGAAGGTACTCTGGAATGGTTATTTTGAATTATAATGGTTACTTACTAGAATGGTGTAATTGTAACACCCCATCCAAACAATAACATACTTACAATAAATTGCAGCGGATTTACAACCTCATCACATTACTTGACTCCCTGGTGTTACACGCCGTTAGCCACCCACGTGGCTAACAAGGCTAATCCATATACATTGTACCGGTCTGATGGGCTAAATTCCCGAGCGACTATACATTGTTATTCCTTTACATTAACAACAACAACAACAACATACACCTTATCAACTATACCGAGTATTATAAACTGATGCCGACAACAATATCGGTCTTACTACTCCTACTGTATATATTTACACTTAAAGGTTTACCCACGTACAATGACTACCCGTCCTACTCTCGAACGGCTTCCAGCACTTCGTACCTGAAATAGGAAAAGAAGAGAAAGGGGTGGCCCCAAGGGGCTCAGCACCTTTGCTGGTATGGTAATCCCGCAGCCCACATGCTACCGGGCCACGCACAACTAATTGTCGTCTTAGCATGCAGTTGATTATATTTAAATCATGCATGTGACAATAAACACACAACACTTAACATTTCGCCTCAATGGGCTCAACAATCGGATAATACATCCTACTTATCAAGTCACCCATGGTATTCATCATCCCTAGAGTGTTTCTCCTCCAACGGAGCTACTTCCTTAATAGACGACACATACCCTTAGATCGGGTTATCCTTAAACGTCTCTTATCACAAACTGGGAATCATATCCATGATCCACACTACACATATACAACCACACCACATTATACAACCTACAACATTCACTACATACAACACTTAGCAACACTTGCACGTTTCTACGTACACAACATAACACCGCAATAGATATTGCAACACACAACAAACATACATAACATAACGGGTGCGGTTCTCATAGGAACCAACCCAAACATCGTTTATACACTGGTGAGCCTAGAGAACAATATCGGTCTCATGATAAGCTCGTTATACAACAACAACACTCATTACCGTCCTAATAGTTGGACGAGTAACTTAAGTTAAGGCGGTTCGGGTTTGGAGGCCCGAACACACCACACAAACACATGTTCCCCCTAAACCGATCATAAGTCAGAATAGCCAAGCTTTGGAGTAAGCTAATGGGAGATTATAACCCGTGAGGGAAACAACCATAACAAAGAGAAGGGTAAAGCTAGGAAGGATACCCTCTCCCAAACGACGCGCGACCGGCCAAACCGGATTCCTCACTACTGTTAGTACATACTTACTTTAGACAATACTTAGAACCCCACTATGGAGCCTGTCACATAACAACTCAAACAGTATTACAACTGGGTTAAACATACAAGGGAGATCCCTACATTCACATACACATGTCACGCAATTAACACACGCATAGCCGTGGTTAGTACGTCCCATGGTAAGGGTCGTTTACTCCGAATACCGAACTCTCAAGTGATCCTAGACTCAGTTAACTAAGGTTAACACTGCCGAGGTTAAATGGTATCGGAGTTGAACACGCCACATAAATGAATTACTGTAAACTCATTACATGTTTTATCTTACAACGTGGCAAACATACAGAAAAACACATTGGCATACAAGCCGGTGTAATCCGGTAGGACGCAGGTTGCAAGAAAACCATACCTGTCACCGGAGTCCACTTTACCACGTCCACTTATGTTCCTCGAGCAATCCTCGAACAACTGTTAACATCACATGTGTTCTTTATTAACATCGGGGTTTGCTTGATCATTTAATGTCAATGCTTAACTTTTCCCCGTTAACTTAGTTACATAACTTAACATTTTTTTACTTGTTTTACTCTCACATTTTAATTCAACTTTTAACCCACTTAGGTGTCATTAAAACTCCCCTAACATGTCCTTAACATCCTTATAACATCATTACCTACCAATCCCCATCATCACATAACATTTCATAACCTTAAACCATGTTTTTGGTCCGACCGACCCACCGACCGACCCACATCTGGGTCGGTCCATTACAGACCCCTTTTACTTCCTTATAAACATGCCCGTCCGACCCACGTCCGACCCACCATTCTGGGTCGGTCCATGTGCGAACATTTTCCTTCCTTTGAAACTTGACCGACCGACCCATGTCCGACCCACCCTTTTGGGTCGGACCATTACCGAACACATTTCTAACATTTACAGAGGCTCGACCGACCCACAAACTGGGTCGGCCCCTGGGTCGGTCGCCTTCTAAACTTACCCAAACTTTGCCAAATCTTCACCAAACTTTTCCTAAGGCCTCTTAATGTGTTCTAACATCATTTGGCACTTCAAACACACCCTTAAGATATTCTTTAAACACTCACAAAACTATTTCCCTAATTCCTTAAACCTTTACTTATATCTCCACAAAATTCCTAACACTTACAATGTTTTCTCCGTATGATTTCTAGGTGGCATTTCACCTATAATGACCACAATATCAAGGTGTTTCCTCTACACCTTATCATCATCTCTCAAACTTCTTTTCTTACTAACTAAATCTCCTTTTTCACATCATACCTAAACATCACTTATTCCTTGAACACCAACATTACCTAAACCTTAAACAACTCCTCCAAGACTTAAATACATCTTAAGAACACTCATAGATTTCTAGAACTTCCAAGATAATGCCTAAATCCTTGCATCACTCTTAATCACCTTAACACATGCTTTATTCACAAGTAAACATCTATTCACCTTTAACACCTGCTAGATCACCAAAATTCACTTAAAACACTTAGAACTTCTTACACATTTTTCCCAAATTTGGCCATAGCTTCTCTTGTATATACTCACATCCAAACACTTAGGTTTTTACCTTATTTCATTCAAAACACCTAAAATCCATCAAACACATTTTATACACAAACTTCACACATTAAGCACTACATCACAATATAGTGCATAACTTAAATTGCTTGGCACTTAGGCCCTTAAATGCATGGCTCTTAGGCCCTTAAATTGCATAAACCTTAAACACTGAATTTCCCACATAATAATGCCTTTGACCTGCAAATACACCCAACAATACATATTCCTTTAACAAACTCCTTGAGAGCATTTTACTAGCTCATTTACCATTTGCTCTTTAGGTAGTTTTAACAAGCATTATAAGCTTATTTCTCCTAAGGCATTAAACCACATTGAGATAGCTTGTTTACCTCTTTTCCTCACAAATTTCTTCCTTGTTTCCTTACAAACCGGTGGGGTACTTGATTCCTTGTCAAGTTCTATACATTGTACAAACAACATAATGAGTATTCAAGCATTATGCTTCATCTCATTGTAAACCCTAGTTACACATATTGTTTTAACACATTAAGGTAATTGTTTTACCTTGGAATTGGAAGAGAACTTGAATAAGTATCAAGAGAGGACTCCTCCTAGCCCTTGGAAGATTCAAATGAAGCTAAAACAAGCAAGATAAATACACCATTGTGAGGTGAATTTTCGGACAACATGTAAACATGGGGGAAACATGGATTTTCTTTGAGTTTCCTTACCTTGAAGCAAAGGAGAACAAGAATATGTGAAAAGATGAGCTCAAGCTCCTCCCATGGTGGTTTCTCTTGGCACCGAAATGGAGGTTTTGAAGTTTTGAAGAGACAAGATTGTAGAGCTTGGCTTAACTAAGAGAATGGTGGTGTTTGTTTTTGATTTGGTTAAGTGAGCTAGGTTTTACAAGTGTTCAAAGATGAACTTCCATGGTGGTGGTGATATGTTACCGAGAGAGAACAAGAAGAAGAGAGGAAGAAGGAGTTGGAACCGTGGGAAATGAAGGAAGGGAAGGGAGAATGAAGATAGAACTTACTTTTGAAGATATTTGTAAGTTAAAGCAAATACTTTACTTTAAGCTTAAGTTTACTTATTTGATTTCTTTTACATGTTGGTGACTCACACCATGAAAAACCGGCCCCCATATGCCTAGGAGGGTATAGTGGTCTTTGTTGACCAATTTAATTACTTATAACATTATATGTTACAAACTAGCTTATGAAAGTTACTATTCACAAACTAAGGCACATAGAAGTGAAATTTTTGATTTCCCACTAATATGGCCACCCAATGTGATACTATATAGTACACATGTTAATTAAAGAGTAATGATGGACATTTAGCCATTCAAAACTCATTTACAAGACAATTTTTCAAAAACGTGCTTTAAGACTCCTTAAAGCACATTTTGTGATTTAACTTGTTTTCAAACTTGGTTTTCTTTAGTAATTGATTTAATATGTTCATTAACATATAAATAAGGTATAGGTATGACCATTAGGTCTTATACACATTCATCCCAAGCTTAGAGCACATTTTTGCTCATATTGACTTTAAGGTATTTCCTTATGTTTTGGTTTAACTGTCCACCAAAGTTTCTTAAGGACTTATTAGCCTTATTAAATCATAATTAAATGTTATCAAGTCTTGGTAGGCTCTTTGGGTCCTAACCAAGTTCACTCATAGCTTAGAGCATGTTTTTGCTCAAACTGTGTCTTAATGCTTTATTGCATTTATTATGGTTTAAATTGTTCACTGATGTTACTAAGGCACTTTTTAGCCTTTACATACCATAATTTGATATTTAAACCACATATCAAGGTTTGGGGTATTTCAATCTACCCCCCTTAAAAGAACTTCGTCCTCGAAGTTCACACTTTTCACACATCATTAGATTAGAACATAGTAATCACTTGGAAATAAACTTCCTTAACCAAACACACTTTACATCACAACCTCGGACTTGATGGTCTGGGCAACACATTCACATCCACACATAACATAACATATCCACATGATAACCTCGGACTCTATGGTCCGGGTATCTTAACAACACTTACACATACATAACAACCCCTTTGACTCACTGGTCTTGGGTAACATAACAACATTTGGACACATAGGTCCTGGTAACATATCAATCTTTAGACACATAGGTCTATGTAACACCACACATTTAGACTCATAGGCCTTGATAGTATCACTTTAGGAAATCCAAGTCAAAACAACATTCATTACACATACCACACAACATGTCAGAGCATGTATAGCAATCAAAAATATCCTTGATATACACTGTGATCCCGCAGAACACGGTCGCGATGGACACCTTCCGTCCCCGTGCCTTTAGGAGTTTAAAACAATCACTTAAATTTTAAATTTCTTTGTGAAGTTAAGTAAGAGAACTTCAATTACGTAAAGTATCCATCAACGTTTTATAAATACCAATTTAAAATCCTTTTTGAAAACACACACAACTCCAAGTCCAACTTAAGCTCTTTGCTTCTTTTATTAGCGTGGTTATTCGTGACCACTTATAGGGAGTTTCAAGAGTCATCCAACCCTGATGTGATCAGCATCAGTGTTGAACTATCCTTCCACTCCAATTTGTGTTCGGTTTCCCTTGATCACATGCAAATCAAGTTCCACCTCCCACTTCATTTTCAAGCATCAAATAAATCACTCATTTCCAATTTTCTATCTTTTGAATCATTCTAGTCATGATCACAACATCTCCAAAGGATAGAACTCCGTCTATCAGTTACCTCCATTCACTTTTAATCTTGTCGCCTAGGGAATCTTATTCTCACTAGGTTCTATGTCGGTATCATGCCCTTTCATGCATCACTATAAAATATATATATATACACATATATTTTTATCAAATAAACACCTGGTTTTACATTTATACACTGTCGGGGCTTTTGTTCCCCCGGGAGTTTATCTACTCCCCACACTTGTACAATCACACACAACTGTTAACAAACACACACACTTATCACAATGGTATTCGCATCATCTGTGCGCAATTACCACAATTAATCCATGAATGAATGTGTATGTTTACGTAACACACACACCAATCATCAAAACAAACCATAATTTTGTGCTATGCACAATATAAATCACATACACTTCGTACACTTGTACGGTAATATACACTAAGTGGTTTTGCGCTCTACCCCCCCTTAAAAGGGATTACGCCCACGTAATCAATCACTAAACATTGGCTTAAATGTTCTGCCGTCGTGAAGTGTTTTAACTTCCACGCGGTCTATTACACAATGGATTCTGATTAGAGGATCTTAACCATATTGGCGGTTTAGTTCCTAAACCAGGAATTCTCATTGGAGTTCGTTTAAACTCATAACCGGTTTCGGTCCTGGCCTGTGAGGCTTTTAGGCATTAATAATTAGCCATCCACTCATATTCGTTATTCACGTTTTACATTTGAATCACTGGTTCACTAGTTTCTGCTGCGAAACTCTAATAACTGTAGAGCTTAATTGCTCCCTTTTGTTATTCTTACTGTATTGTACATCCCCAATTATCACCCTTCATCTTGGTAACAATGGTTTCTCAACCGACGCGTGGTATTTCTACCGTTAGCGAATTCGGTGAGTTATAAACTTTCTATCCACTTCCATAACCATTTACTGTGTATACAGTTATGTATTTCACAATGATTGACTTGTTCTCTTCCGACTTACTGTCGGTTGAGATTGAGCTACTACCTAGTGTATAGTGCTCTCTCAGCTATTTACAACCTTTGTGGTATATTCCATATCGATACTTGGCAGCTAGTGCTACTGTAGTCACTTACTATAGATGCGGCCTTGCATTTCCTATGCATCAGCCATTATAACATTATTTGTCCATAATCAACATGTTTCCAATTCCTAGCTATCTCATTCGATCATTACTGCGCAAGTGCAATACCAAAACACTCAGTCATACAGAGTGCAGAGGCGTAAACTCTTGACAGTAAATCCCTTATGCGATTCGCCATGGAATTCACACTGAGTTCCTCATCACACAATACCTACCACTGGCTTATTGCCCAGTCTGTTTAATATCACTTATCTTGCATCTCCACTGAGTTTAACTCATAACTGGCCTTATCCGCCACATCATTATTTAACAACACTTATACAACGGTCGCTTACTGCGCACCGTACTTATTGTATAACACTAACTCACATCGTATTTACTGTCACATTAACTTCCACACATAAATTTACATTATTCATATTATGGTTCATCCCTCATTTGGATGACCACTGAATGCTCCTTGAGCATCGATCATTCGAGTCACAAGCCGGCATTATTCAGCTCGGTGTTTCACCTTATACACACATGCTATTAAGCTAACTGCTCTCTCTCAATAATAACGTTGTCCATCCTTAACATATTTCTTGAACTTGATCCACATAACTACCGCTCCTGCGGTGTCACAATGTCGAGAGGTATCCCCACTCTTAATGCAGTGGTTCGTTTACCACTCTATTCGCTTATACAACCTAAACTTCTACCATCAATCGAATTTATATGATATATCCTGCTTTTGGATTATATGCCTTATTTGCCTTGAGCTGGGCTCATTATAGGCTGTCCACACACATGTACTTCTCTGTACTACATTACATGGTTTGAATATTACATTGGGCTCCATGACAAGGTCGTTGCATTCCGTTTCCTTTCATGGGATGCCCCTTAGGATTGTCAGTCCGTCTCCTGACAACTTATGTCTAAACTGGTGTTAGTTTCAACCCTTATGTTTCTGTCACGTTATTTCGTGCAACAATTGTTGATGCAAACACCCTTTAAGGATTTCTCCTGGGTGTTGCTAAGTTATGCCATTACATTTGGCTCACACTTATTGGTATATTCCGTTAGCTACGCCTTTCGCGTTCTTTACTGGTTATTATCTTCTTCTGTGAAGATTAACATTTCCTGGTAGTGTAGGTACTTATTCTGGGAGTTCATCCCGTTCATTGCACATTAATGTGTCCACATTTGGCATCTGCTTGCCATGTACAGGCTGGGTCACCATTCCAGCTATAATGTTTATCCTTGAGGATCCTTAAGACGTATTAGATGTCTTTACATTGCAGTTAGTGCACTTCGCACTTCCTGACTCTTAAACATTTCCTTGAAAGGAATTCACTAATTCCTTTGGTCTCGTTAACTTAACTGAGTTCCTTAGCTTCAACTATTCCTTGTAGTCCTTAGCTCTTGTTTGTTTTATACTGCTGACCGTAGACGGAGTCGACTACTTCCCGTGTTTCGGACTCCACTCGTATACATATATGGGGTATCATACTGATACATTACTACTTACCCAACTAACCCATAAGTAGGTCTGTCAGGCCCACATGCTCCTATCGGAGTGCGGTCGTCCCACAACACAGTTGGTACACTTGTAGTGTCCGTCACACGCCTAGGTGAAGTATTCTGTTGTCAACTCCCTTATATTGTCCCGTGACAATATTCATTCCTTACTTCCCGAACTTAATCGAGGGAAAGTTTATCCATTGTTGTATCCTTGTCAACTGTCCTTGGTTTTACTGGTTTGGTTTAAAAGAAGGCTGGAAAGAAGTGTTGGTTTGAAAGAAAAGCTGGTTTTGAAAAGAAAAGGGTTTGTATAAATCTGGGTTGAAAGAAAATTTCTCATGGTTCCACAACATCTTCTTACCTTAACCAAGTCTAGCTTCTTGCTGACTGGTGTACTTACAATTACAGAGGTTAGGCTAACAGGCCCTTCCACTGTTATGACAATCACATTTAACTTTATTGTACTTTTCCAAGTACTTCATAGTGGTTATAAATTTCCCGAACAGCCCTATTATAGCAGCACTTGCTATGGCAAGTGCGCCATGCTAACTGGCTATCAGTTCAACACATACCGGTTGTGGTATTGTTTTTACCCGCACTGTCATCAGTGGCCTTGTTGGCCCTCACTGATCTTACTGTCTTGATAATAACTTGTCTAGGTGACTTCCCACTGTATTCACATAATAATCATTAACTAGGGTATTTCCCATTCTGGGAGACCCCTTTGTCTTAGTATTGTATCCTCCTTATAGCCCGTTCCACGCACTTGTCGTGGTTACTGAGACTTGTCTCTTGTTTGGGCACTACGTTGTAGTCCCTTTGTCGGTTGGTATACCGTTGGTGTATTATTTATCAACTGTGGTTCCGTAGACACTTGTCTCGGGTGTTATTAATCCATTTCTTGCCTGTTGCACGGTAGGTGCGTTGCAAGCTGGTTATTCTCGACTGCTCTGCATGTCGACCCAGGTTGCCGGAAATTCTATTCCTCTATACACAAAATCCTTCATTCGTCGCTATGGAATGCGGTTAACATTGTTTAGATGGAGACCGTCTCCGGGATTCCCAGTTTTTCGGGATCCACCGTATGACGGGTTCTCCGTACCCTAAGGGTATTTAATAACAGCCAGATCGGGTATTCCCGAGTAAGAGAGGACTTCCATCTCTCTGGCGTTCTTTCCCAAGTTATAAAACAGGGATTGTGGAGGGTGGGATGGATATTGTAGGTTTCCAGTATTCACTGGTAGTTCCTAACTAGCGTATCTCTCACGCTATCACTCAACCCTTAACCCAAAGTACTAAAATCCTAACTCGGTACTTCCTAAGCTCGGTAGTTCAGTCATCAGAGCGATACTTCGCTCTGATACCACTTTTTGTAACACCCCATCCAAACAATAACATACTTACAATAAATTGCAGCGGATTTACAACCTCATCACATTACTTAACTCCTGGTGTTACACGCCGTTAGCCACCCACGTGGCTAACAAGCTAATCCATATACATTGTACCGGTCTGATGGGCTAAATTCCCGAGCGACTATACATTGTTATTCCTTTACATTAACAACAACAACAACAACATACACCTTATCAACTATACCGAGTATTATAAACTGATGCCGACAACAATATCGGTCTTACTACTCCTACTGTATATATTTACACTTAAAGGTTTACCCATGTACAATGACTACCCGTCCTACTCTCGAACGGCTTCCAGCACTTCGTACCTGAAATAGGAAAAGAAGAGAAAGGGGTGGCCCCAAGGGGCTCAGCACCTTTGCTGGTATGGTAATCCCGCAGCCCACATGCTACCGGGCCACGCACAACTAATTGTCGTCTTAGCATGCAGTTGATTATATTTAAATCATGCATGTGACAATAAACACACAACACTTAACATTTCGCCTCAATGGGCTCAACAATCGGATAATACATCCTACTTAACAAGTCACCCATGGTATTCATCATCCCTAGAGTGTTTCTCCTCCAACGGAGCTACTTCCTTAATAGACGAACATACCCTTAGATCGGGTTATCCTTAAACGTCTCTTATCACAAACTGGGAATCATATCTATGATCCCACACTGCACATTATACAACACACACCACATTATACAACCTACAACATTCACTACATACAACACTTAGCAACACTTGCACGTTTCTACGTACACAACATAACACCGCAATAGATATTGCAACACAACAAACATACATAACATAACGGGTGCGGTTCTCATAGGAACCAACCCAAACATCGTTTATACACTGGTGAGCCTAGAGAACAATATCGGTCTCATGATAAGCTCGTTATACAACAAACACTCATTACCGTCCTAATAGTTGGACGAGTAACTTAAGTTAAGGCGGTTCGGGTTTGGAGGCCCGAACACACACAAACACATGTTCCCCCTAAACCGATCATAAGTCAGAATAGCCAAGCTTTGGAGTAAGCTAATGGGAGATCATAACCCGTGAGGGAAACAACCATAACAAAGAGAAGGGTAAAGCTAGGAAGGATACCCTCTCCCAAACGACGCGCGACCGGCCAAACCGGATTCCTCATACTGTTGTACAACTTACTTTAGACAATACTTAGAACCCCACTTATGGAGCCTGTCACACAACTCAAACAGTATTACAACTGGGTTAAAAACAAAGGAGATCCTACATTCACATACACATGTCGCAATTAACACACGCATAGCCGTGGTTAGTACGTCCCATGGTAAGGGTCGTTTACTCCGAAGACGAACTCTCAGTGATCTAGACTCAGTTAAACTAAGGTTAACACTGCCGAGTTAAATGGTATCGGAGTTGAAACACGCCACAAAATGAATTACTGTAAACTCTTAATGTTTTATCTTACAACGTGGCACATACAGAAAAACACATTGGCATACAAGCCGGTGTAATCCGGTAGGACGCAGGTTTTGCAAGAAAACCATACTGTCAGGAGTCCACTTTACCACGTCCACTTATGTTCCTCGAGCAATCCTCGAACAGCTGTTAACATCACATGTGTTCTTTATTAACATCGGGGTTTGCTTGATCATTTAATGTCAATGCTTAATTTCCCCGTTAACTTAGTTACATAACTTAACATTTTTTTACTTGTTTTACTCTCACATTTTAATTCACTTTAACCCACTTAGGTGTCATTAAAACTCCCCTAACATGTCCTTAACATCCTTAACATCATTACCTACCAATCCCCATCATCACATAACATTTCATAACCTTAAACCATGTTTTTGGTCCGACCGACCCACCGACCGACCCACATCTTGGTCGGTCCCATTACAGACCCCTTTTACTTCCTTATAAACATGCCCGTCCGACCCACGTCCGACCCACCATTCTGGGTCGGTCCATGTGCGAACATTTTTCCTTCTTTGAACTTGACCGACCGACCCATGTCCGACCCACCCTTTGGGGTCGGACCATTACCGAACACATTTCTAACATTTACAGAGGCTCGACCGACCCACAACTGGGTCGGCCCCTGGGTCGGTCGCCTTCTAAACTTACCCAAACTTTGCCAAATCTTCACCAACTTTTCCTAAGGCCTCTTAATGTGTTCTAACATCATTTGGCACTTCAAACACACCCTTAATATTCTTTAAACACTCACAAAACTATTTCCCTAATTCCTTAAACCTTTACTTATATCTCCACAAATTCCTAACACTTACAATGTTTTCTCCTTATGATTTCTAGGTGGCATTTCACCTATAATGACCACAATATCAAGGTGTTTCCTCTACACCTTATCATCATCTCTCAAACTTCTTTTCTTACTAACTAAATCTCCTTTTTCACATCATACCTAAACATCACTTATTCCTTGAACACCAACATTACCTAAACCTTAAACAACTCCTCCAAGACTTAAATACATCTTAAGAACACTCATAGATTTCTAGAACTTCCAAGATAATGCCTAAATCCTTGCATCACTCTTAATCACCTTAACACATGCTTTATTCACAAGTAAACATCTATTCACCTTTAACACCTGCTAGATCACCAAAATTCACTTAAAACACTTAGAACTTCTTACACATTTTTCCCAAATTTGGCCATAGCTCCTCTTGTATATACTCACATCCTAACACTTAGGTTTTTACCTTATTTCATTCAAAACACCTAAAATCCATCAAACACATTTTTATACACAAACTTCACACATTAAGCACTACATCACAATATAGTGCATAACTTAAATTGCTTGGCACTTAGGCCCTTAAATGCATGGCTCTTAGGCCCTTAAATTGCATAAACCTTAAACACTGAATTTCCCACATAATAATGCCTTTGACCTGCAAATACACCCAACAATACATATTCCTTTAACAAACTCCTTGAGAGCATTTTACTAGCTCATTTCCATTTGCTCTTAGGTAGTTTTAACAAGCATTATAAGCTTATTTCTCCTAAGGCATTAAACCACATTGAGATAGCTTGTTTACCTCTTTTCCTCACAAATTTCTTCCTTGTTTCCTTACAAACCGGTGGGGTACTTGATTCCTTGTCAAGTTCTATACATTGTACAAACAACATAATGAGTATTCAAGCATTATGCTTCATCTCATTGTAAACCCTAGTTACACATATTGTTTTAACACATTAAGGTAATTGTTTTACCTTGGAATTGGAAGAGAACTTGAATAAGTATCAAGAGAGGACTCCTCCTAGCCCTTGGAAGATTCAAATGAAGCTAAAACAAGCAAGATAAATACACCATTGTGAGGTGAATTTTCGGACAACATGTAAACATGGGGAAACATGGATTTTCTTGAGTTTCCTTACCTTGAAGCAAAGGAGAACAAGAATATGTGAAAAGATGAGCTCAAGCTCCTCCCATGGTGGTTTCTCTTGGCACCGAAATGGAGGTTTTGAAGTTTTTGAAGAGACAAGATTGTAGAGCTTGGCTTAACTAAGAGAATGGTGGTGTTTGTTTTTGATTGGTTAAGTGAGCTAGGTTTTACAAGTGTTCAAGATGAACTTCCATGGTGGTGGTGATATGACGACCGAGAACAAGAAGAAAGAAGGAAGAAGGAGTTGGAACCGTGGGAAATGAAGGAAGGGAAGGGAGAATGAAGATAACTTACTTTTGAAGATATTTGTAAGTTAAAGCAAATAGTACTTTACTTTAAGCTTAAGTTTACTTATTTGATTTCTTTTACATGTTGGTGACTCACACCATGAAAAACCGGCCCCCATATGCCTAGGAGGGTATAGTGGTCTTTGTTGACCAATTTAATTACTTATAACATTATATGTTACAAACTAGCTTATGAAGTTACTATTCACAAACTAAGGCACATAGAAGTGAAATTTTGATTTCCCACTAATATGGCCACCCAAATGTGATACTATATAGTACACATGTTAATTAAAGAGTAATGATGGACATTTAGCCATTCAAAACTCATTTACAAGACAATTTTTCAAAACGTGCTTTAAGACTCCTTAAAGCACATTTTGTGATTTAACTTGTTTTCAAACTTGGTTTTCTTTAGTAATTGATTTAATATGTTCATTAACAATAAATAAGGTATAGGTATGACCATTAGGTCTTATACACATTCATCCCAAGCTTAGAGCACATTTTTGCTCATATTGACTTTAAGGTATTTCCTTATGTTTTATTTGGTTTAACTGTCCACCAAAGTTTCTTAAGGACTTATTTAGCCTTATTAAATCATAATTAAATGTTATCAAGTCTTGGTAGGCTCTTTGGGTCCTAACCAAGTTCACTCATAGCTTAGAGCATGTTTTTGCTCAAACTGTGTCTTAATGCTTTATTGCATTTATTATGGTTTAATTGTTCACTGATGTTACTAAGGCACTTTTAGCCTTTACATACCATAATTTGATATTTAAACCACATATCAAGGTTTGGGGTATTTCAGTAATACTGAAATAATTGGGTAATTGTGTGTTCTGGATGCTTTATGAATATGGTGAACCTGGTGGAAGGTAGAACTTGGTCTTGGCCGGATCAAGGGAAACTCGACACCAAATGGGGTGGAAAGGTAATTCTACTTTGGCACTGGCCATGTCAAAGTCGGATGATCCTTGAAGCTTCCAAAAACATGGAAAAAATTAATTATATTGCTTTTGTGTTGTCTTTTGGACTGATATGTTTGTATTATGGTGTCTGGTTGTCGATAAAAGTATGGACATATAACTCTTGGTAATGGAATGGTTGGATTATTGACCTTAGTCGTCAAATAAAATTCAAACTTGGAAATGGGAATGGTACGGGACAAGAATCCTTAATGTGTGACTTATGAGCCTAGTAGATCATTATCCATATAGGGGAGGTGTAAGCTTCGGGGACGAAGCTTTCTTTTAAGGGGGAGGTAGTGAAATACCCCAAAAATCTATTTATGAGTTTGAACGCCTTAAAAAATTATTTTGGTCACTTTTGAGGGTAATTCGGGAATAGAGACTTTATGGAGCATTTTTAAGGGATGAGATGTGTTCCATTGGGTTCAGAATGTATTTTTCCTTAAGTTGATCAAAACGAGTTATTTGGTAATTTTGACCTTAAAGTTGACTTTGACCACCAGGGATATTTTGGTAATTTACCCAAGTTGGGAAATTGATCCACCATGGTATACTGACATGTCTAAATTCCACTAACAAATTAATGAGCTAAAATAAATTGGTGGGAAGTTACCGTATCTAAGACGATATCTTATTTAAAGCACAAAGTATCCATTTGTCCTTAAAAGAGAATTTATCCTTTTGGTGGTTATTTAATGTGCTACCAGGACTTTTATACTCTTACTTAAGTTAGAAAAACAATTTCTACTCAGCGTTTAATATTTACATGATAAAATCCTCATTAATCCTTTAAAGCACGAAAAATGCCTTGGTGTCCTTTAAATAATTTATTATTCTCTGTTGGTTACTAAGTGTGCTGGAAATATTTATTTAATTCCAGATTAGCTAATCCATTTAAACAGATGTTTCACTCAACATTTAATAGTTGCATCCTCTTTAATGCCTTAAAGCACAAAAATATCATTAATGGCTTTAAAGTCACTTTTTGACCTTTGGTCTTCTTTTTACTGTTTTCAAAAACCTTCTCTCTCTTAATTAATCTAGGAAGATCAATATTAAACGTCTTCTATCCCTTTTACCTAATCAAACCCTCTCTATTTCCTTGACACACAATATTGTCATTAAGACCTTGAAGTCATCTATTGATATTTTTCATCCTTTTTCTAATTTTACAGAACTCATCGCTATTAAATAAGATTTGAGATTCAAAAGTCAAAGATAAGCACTATCTCTTCTTGCTGTTACAAAATTAAATCTTCTTAATACCTTAATTGCCATAATGGCCTTTAAATTTCTTTTTACTATCTTCCAGGGACTCATTACTCCTCATTAAATATTTAGACTGGCTATTTTAAATTACATTCCGTTTTAAATCAGTCTCCACCCTATTAAATTTTCTAACTTCCCAAAATTATTTCAAACCCCTCTAAATTACCTAGGTATTCCCTCACCTCCTTGCACTATATATAGGGATGCAAACCGGTACGTTTTCTCAGACACCTCAATCCTTCTCCATCCTAGTAATTGGTAATCTGAGCTGGTTCAGGAATTCTTCTAGTAGGCGTCGCCATCAACTCCTTCCTCTTGAGTGCATAATTTTGAGGAAACCTTCCAAGGCGCCATTGTTTCTGTGAAGTATCGGGTTAACCTAGTGAACCATAGAAAAAGTTTATGAGTTTTAACATCAAAAGGTAACCTAGACATCTACTTGTTTTGGGGACAACTATGCTTTTTAAATGTGTTGAATTATGTGTTTTATTTGCTATGATATTTTAACACTGATGTGTTAGGGCCTTGGTTCTTATGATTCGAAAGCGTAAGTGATGGATTGACATGGTAAATGTAAAGTAATATTTGATATGGGCTTGTGTGATGACAACCGTTATGGAATGGTTAAATTGAATATCAGTTGGATCACTTGGTTATTATGGAACAATATGGTTTGGTATTTACCGGTTACCCGTGGAGGGCCCGGATCTTAAGCTCTAGTAATCTACTCCTTATGGTTTTCGAGCTATCTAGGGGGTGTGCACACTTAAGGATGCTAGAGTGAGGTGGTGGCGTCGGTGTCTTGCGGAGAGCCCGACAGCAAGCTCCAGTGTTAAACTGGAGTGAGGTTAAATTAATATGGCCTGATTATTATGAATTGGTTTGTGGTTAATATTTGGTTATTATGGAATGACATGGTTTGGTATTTACCGGTTACCCGCGGAGGGCCCGGATCTTAAGCTCTAGTAATCTACTCCTTTTAGTTTTTGAGCTATCTGGGGGGTGTGCACACTTAAGGATGCTAGAGTGAGGTGGTGGTGTCGGTGTCTCACGGAGAGCCCGACAACAAGCTCCAGTGTTAAACTGGAGTGAGGTTAAATTACTATGGCTTGATGATTATGAATGAAATATTTTTCTATGGAATTGTGTGATGAAATTTTTTATGGAATGGTTAAATTTGAGATCTGTTGGCAAAGTTTATGGTTATTATTTGGTTATTATGGCATGACTTGATGAATGGTTTAGTGTTGGTGTCTCGCGGAGAGCCCAACAGCAAGCTTCAGTGAATAACTGGAGTGAGGTAAAATTGTTTTGGATTGATGGTTAAAAATTGGTTGATAAAAAGCGAGCATGTGGTTTGGTTGTCAATACTGAATATTTTGATGGTATCTTCATTGGTTGTGAGAAAGTGGATGGACATCATATGCTATAAGGCCATAATTTCCCCACATTAAAAGTTTGTATATGTTATTTCCCGATGCTAGTGTTGCTCAGCTTTGCTGACTATTGTTTTTCGTGTGTTGCTTAAAATGTGTCGTTAAGCAGGTATCGATCAGGAGTGAGTGCGCGGGCATGGGGAGTGATCACCTAACACTAGGATTTCAAATTGTATAGAGTTAAGACCAGAATAAAACTAGACTTAAAGTTTGGCTTGTAATTGAATTTATAACTTTGGCGGATGTTAAGGCTTTTAGTTTAATTATCTTAGGTTACTTTTATGTCGGGAATAATGGTGATTAATGTAATAAATGGGTCTTGATAAATTTCTTCTAAGGATAAGTGTTAATTGGATTAAGATTTTTTTCTAAATTGGAATTTGTTAACTTATAGCCTTAGCGCCCTTTTGGGCGTGGCGGTAACACCCAGACTAAGTTAGTCTTCCGCTGTCCTAAAAAAAACTCAAAAATTTGGGGGTGTTACATTAACATGGCAAGTAGAGAGAATGCTCACGTAGAGCTTTTGTAGAAGAGAATGAAGGTAATTCAGATTTTGGTTGTTATTATTTAATTGTCATTATACCATTTCTTTGTTTATGTTTATCATTACTTAATTACAAGATTTAGCTACTTGGACCTCCTAGTTGGATATCATACGGCTGGATGGAGTTTAGTATCTCCATTATGCAGCAACAAATCGGTTAAAGGAATGGCTCCCATTTAACTTAGACTAGTTAATGTATTTAGGCTTTGTTTCATATGCAATTATAGAGTACTAATCTGTTTACTTGGTGCAGGTTGGACGGTAATAGTGGAGCACTTCCAACAGCACTACAACATGTCTACGGTATTATTGGTACTAGTATGCTATATTTGCTTTTGAATTTTCCATGCTTAATTATTGTGCTAACCTTCTTTGTTTATGTAGGTGATCAGACAAGAAGCAAGCAGCAGCTCCAATTGTTGATGCTTTACGGTAATGGAGTACTAGTAAGCTACTTGATTTAGTTAATTATAAACATGTTTATCTTGGAAGTTAGGTATATGTTTGTTAGGTTATTTAATGGTACAAACTTTGTTCTTATTCTTGTAGGTCTGATCGGCTACAATCTAAATGGGAGGCTCCAAATGCTTAGGTAATATCATGCTACAAAGGTGAGATCTTTGTTTGTTAATTGACTCCATTATACTTAATCATGCAGCACTAATATTTCTTGTGCTTTCCTTGCAGGTACACGGTTGATGGAGGCTCCATTAACAGATTTAAGCTGCTGAATTATAGTATAGGGCATACGTGAGTCATATGACCATTAGGCAAGTACTGTTTTGAATTAACTAGTCAATTGTGACATTATCTCAGCATGGTATAGAGCTCAATTGAGGCTTATTTTTCATTTAATTTTTGCTACACTATATTGTACTAAGACCATACTAATATGTGTAATAGGTTCCAGCATTTAATTGGTACATTTTTATTATGGTAAAAGATGAAAGTTTTAAGGTAAAAATGCTGATTTTAGGTACCTTTTTGACCTAAAAATCGCCCCTATTTATACTATGAGTTTAGTACTGCAATCAATTGATTTAGATGGTCATTTTATCCACTTTTAAGTTTATCAACTCGTGGCTTGTTAAAAACTTAAAGTCAATTGCGTAAAACGCATTTTCGTGACACCCGAAGGTGCATTTTTGTGCTTTAAGGATTTTTCTGGGAATTAATTAGTCGCTATGACTTCCAAGTGTTTATTGACATTTTTTATAGTCAATAATAATATACTAAGGTGTTACATTGAGTTGTATGGGGTTATACTAACTCGGGACACAATTCTCGGGCTACCCGGGCAAAAAGGAGCGTTAAGAAATCCTCCCGAGTACTTTGCCTTTTACTGAGAATCTATCTTGATAATTTTATCTTAAATGTTCATTAAGGTACTATTATGCATTTAGAATGTGGTGCATTGCTTTATTTTATTTTATAAGGTATTTCCGGGACTTTCGGGCCTTAAGGGGCCTTTAAGGAAATTCCCGAGCATATTGTATTTTCATTTTATTTTTGATGAAGTCCTGTGTTCTGAAGATCATATAATGATCCTTGGTTAACTTCATGTGAAGTTTATAGCTTATATATCTTGTTTATCTTAAGGTCGGGCTTTAACGCACGTTTTTGACCTTAAGGAGTTTAGGTGCGTTTTTAACGCCCAAGTGTTTGTATACTTTCTTAGGGTTCATAATCCCCCAAATAATATTTATTATCCCTCAAATAATATATATTTACTTATATTTAATTATTTAAATGTTAGGGGTATTTCACTTTATGGTTAGTTTACCCCTTTTAGGTAGTAGTTTCATGACGGTTTCAACTCCACGTGACGCTGTTTTCTACACGGTCTTCCATAATTATGGGGATGGAGTAATTTATTTCGCTGCGTCGTATCGTTTGTCACACACGCTTATTATTTCAACTAGCTATTCTATTCAGTCTTCCTGAATTCTATACATGCTCATGGTAATTCCCAAGAGTTCATGCCACCCTACCGAACTAACCTTCGGTGTAAGGGTTGTCGAGCTATGCTCTAGCACCAAGTGCTTGCAGTAGTTGTCTCTAAAATGTCAAAACGAGTCTGATATCCGCAACTAACTGGCGCCTCATGACTCCAAGTTATTTCTAACCGGGATGAGTTCGTTCCTTAGGTACCTTGTAGGTCCTCTTTTTCTGGTGGGAACTCGTATCCCTCGTGTGTTGGTATTTATTGTCCACACATATGGTTCATCCTTGTACTCCATTAGGGGAATCCATTGGTTTATCTGATCTTCCACGCTCTACTTCTTCCCAACTAATTCTGTTAACAGTTATACAATGGTCGCTTTTGTTTGCGCACCATGGTCCCTGAAATACCCCATAAATTAATCTAAAATATTTAGGAGATTTCCTTTATTGAACCCTAAAAAAATAATATTAAAACTAAATTTTTATAAGGTATTATGATTAATAATAAATTTAAAGTCAATAAATCTTGGGGAAAATTTTGAGACACTCCAACTATATTATAAATTTTAGAATTATATGGAACATTGATTTGGATCATAAAGTCAATATAAAATCAGAGTTGAAATATCCCTAATAATTATAAAAATAATTAAGGTCTAATTATATAAGGCTAACATGTTGCAAAAATGGATTAGTAAATATTTAAATGAATTAAGTTTTCAATAACCTCAATTATATTTAAAAAAAAAAAAATAAATACATAGTCTAAAAAGATTTATCAAACGTAACATGAAATTCTAAATTAAGGGGATAATTTAAAAGGAGTAAATTATACAATAAAAATCGGTGTAACATGTAATATATACTATTACATGAAATGACACATAGGTTATTATGAGGAAGATTGAGGTTATTTAACGAGCTAATTTAATTATGAATCTTCTCTAATCCTTTTCATATTACTTTCACTCATGTTACAAAAAAAAAACAATTAAAATAAATATAACATAATATTAGCTTCTCTTCTACTCTTTCATTTTCTTTTATTATAAACTTATATGCTGGCCTCTCTTCTTCATATTCCCCGCATACAATAACTTAATTGACAAACAAATAAATACTTTAGCAATTTATCTTTCACTCACGGTTGAAATCCTCTCCTTTATTTTCTCCTCACATTATGAAATATATATAATACATGTGAGCTCTCTATTTTCTTCACTCACTTAATTGACAAAGGAACCTTTCATTCTCTTCACATCTCTTGACGTTAATTTAACAACTGGTGCTTTCATTCTCTTCACATCAATATTGCAACTCTGCGTGGTGAGAGGATCATACATACAGCGCTCTCTCCATTCACTTTCTTCACCCACCGTTACAATCCTAACTCCAAGAAATACCTACAAGCCGGCCGTTCACATTCTCTTTCATTTTCTTCTCATATTTCAAGAAACATACAGTTACTTTGATCCCCTTGTTTCAGCACCCCTGAAATTGTATATCGCTGGAGTCCTGATCTCATGCACCAAATTGAAGGGAGGACCGAAAGCATTTCCATTCCAGAACTGCCTACACTCCTCTTCATTGCTTTCTTGTACAAGCGCCTTTGCAGCAACAAATCATTGATCTTCTTTTTGCACACCAGACTCTACAGGACTGAAAACAACTCATATCTGCAACCGGTAATATACCCACCCCTATCTTCTTCTTCTCCTCTACTGTTATAACAATAGAAGTTTTAAATTATTCTGTTGGGCACCATGTGAGAACTGAAGGAAAAAAAAGATAGAGATTAGCAAAAGAAAATCTTAATCCTAACTAATAAAACAAAGTAATTGGGTTAGATATTAGTAGCGCTAAAATTCTAGTTCATGAGTATAGGAATTTGTGGAATAATGTTTTGGGTTAAGAAACAAACTCAAAAGTAAAACGAGCAGTAAAAAAATATACAATAAAAATGGTTGTATTAACAAGTGTATAACAATTTAGTGGTTTTTGAGATTAAGTCGGTAACAAGTCGTTGCGATAATTAAATATAAATTGCTATTATTTATGGTGTAAGTTGAGAATGTTATGGTTTGATAAGTGGTTCAAATTTTTAGTGATTGTAGGATTTAAAATTTGTGAAATAGAGTATGGTAAAAGAGAGATTATAGAGAGAGGGATAAATATATTAATATAGGATGACTAAGTTATAAAAATGGATGGTTTGTAAAGAAAAATGATAAATTGATAAGTAATAAGTCAATGAAGATAGATTTGATAAAAGGCTAATAAAAAAATTATTATTAAATGTTTAAATGGGTTGGTAATTTGGGATTTAAAAAACCATTATTATGTAGTTGAGTTTATTGGAAAATTAATATTTGTGGTTGGTGGGGAGATTAAGGATTACTTAATAATTAATTATCAAGTAAAGTAGTTAAATGATTAGTGGTTTTAAATGTAAAATACACATTTATATATTTGAGATTATGGAAATAAAAGGGATTGAGTAAAAGAAAGTCGTAGGGAATAGATGATTAAGTGGATCATTGATTAATAAATTATTTAGTAAACTTTGTTAAGTTAATAATTGATCAATAAACGCCAAGTTCAATGGCGAATTAGATTGTAAAACGAAAGAGAGAATATATGGGTTAAGAGTAAGTAATTAATTATCAAGTAGTGGAGAAGGTTGATGATTTTAGCATTTAATATATAATTATATATGTATATATATATAAGCTTAAGAAATAGGATGAAATGAATAATAAATTAGTATTATGAGAGTAAGGAATTTAGTATTTAAGTTGGTAAATTGAAACCGACTGGTTGATAAACGTTAGGAAACTTAGGATATGATCTGGTAGTGTGTTGCATTTAAAATTAATATGGTAAGGGTTAGAATATGGAGTTGATCAATAGATAAAATAATACAAAATATATAGATATATGTATAATGAGAGAAACTTTAGCCTAATGATATAGTTGCATATCTTGATCATAAAGTGACAAATAAGATAATAAAAAAAAACAAGTTATTATCACACTCGAAAATTTGAGGAGATAGGAGTTTAAAATGAAGGATGAAATAATACTAATACCTTGGTAAGGAATAGCTAGAATAACATTACTGTATTTCATATATATATAATGATATCGGTATTATATGTCGAGTTTTGGGTTAGTAGCAACTATAAGATATTTTATATATGGAATAACATTTCTATTGTGGTGATTAGTACATTGGTGGGCTTGTAACAATCAAGTGTCGGTTAATGATAATATGACCATTTAAACTAATGCACCGAGATTAAAACGTTTCAGATTAGGTTTTTATAAATTCCAGTAAATAACCCTAACTTGTTGAATTAATTTAAATACCTTCCCGAATGTAGTTTGACTTGAAATTTTAACCATAGATTCCTTATTAAATCTAGTTTATTTTGATGTAAATTATTATGATTTTGGAGTTTTTAAACATAATTTATGATTTTTGCAATTTACGGGTTTTCTGGAATTATTGGCTAATTTAAAAAGATATTTTTATGAATAAAATTTTATAATATGTCTAAAATGTTATTGTTACTGTATATTAAATTGGGAATTTTTGGGCAATGGTAAATGGTTTTAAAAATTGTGTTTATGATTTTTTCATATAAGATAACTTATAATATATGGTTTTTAATGTAACCAAAATTAAAGTATGGTTTGTTAATTAACTTTTAATCTGGGGAAATGAGGGAAACAAAATAAATATTGATAACAGTAAGTTTATAATGTTTGGGTATTAGCTTTTTGAGAAGTGAAATTATTTACATATATGTATATATACTTATATGGTAGATTTAAAAATAGGAAGTTATGTAAATCAAGGAATTTAATTATTTTTACGTTATTTACTATTTTATATGGGGGTTAATATTCTTAATAAAAACTAAGGAATAATATATATTGTAACACCCCATCCAACAATAACACACTTACAATAATCTGCAGCGGAAAACAACCTCATCACATTACTTATCTCGTTGGTGTTACACGCCGTTAGCCACCCACGTGGCTAACAAGGCTAATACATACACATTGTACCGGTCTGATGGGCTAAATTCCCGAGCGACTACACCTTACTATCCCTTTCCATTAACACGACAACAACATACACCTTCCAACTATACCGAGTATTTATAACTAATGCCGATAACAATTTCGGTCTTACTACACCTACTGTATATATACAACATAAACGATTACCCATGTACAATGTCTACCCCGTCTTACTCTCGGACGGCTTCCAGCTCTCTGTACCTGAAATAGGAAAAGAAGAGAAAGGGTGGCCCCCAAGGGGCTCAGCACCTTTGCTGGTATGGTAATCCCGCAGCCCACATGCTACCGGGCCACGCACAACTAATTGTCGTCCTAGCATGCGGTTGATTATATTTGAATCATGCATGTAACAGTAAACACACAACACTTAACATTTCGCCTCAATGGGCTCAACATCGGATAATACGTCCTACTTAATAAGTCACTCATGGTATTCATCATCCCTAGAGTGTTCCTCCTCTAATGGAGCTACTTCCTTAATAGACGACACATACCCTTAAATCGGGTTATCCTTAAACGCCTCTTATCTCAAACTGGGAATCATATCCATGATCCACACACTCCACATTATACAACCTACAACATACACTACATACAACACTTAACAACACTTTGCACGTTTCCACGTGCACAACATAATACCGCAATAGATATTGCATCACACAAAAAAATACATAACATAACGGGAATGGTTCTCTTAGGAACCGACCCAAACATTGTTTTATACCTGGTGAGCCTAGAGAATGTTGCCAGTCTCATGATAAGCTCGTTATACAATAACACAACACTCATTACCGTCCTAATAGTTGGACGAGTAACTTAAGTTAAGGCGGTTCGGGTTTGGAGGCCCGAACACACCACACAAAACACATGTTCCCCCTAAACCGATCATAAGTCAGAATAGCTAAGCTTTGGAGTAAGCTAATGGGAGATCATAACCCGTGAGGGAAACAACCATAACAAAGAGAAGGGTAAGGCTAGGAGGGATACCCTCTCCCAAACAACGCGCGACCGGCCAACCGGCCAACCGGATTCCTCACTACTGTTAGTACATACTTACTTTAGATATTAGTTAGAACCCCACTATGGAGTCTATCATAACTACACACCATACAGTTACAACTGGGTTAAACACACAAGGGAGATCCCTACATTCACATACGCATATCACACAATTAACACACGCATAGCCGTGGTTAGTACGTCCCAAGGTTCGGTCGTTTACTCTCCGAATACCGAACTCTCATGTGATCCTAGACTCAGTTAACTAAGGTTAACACTTCCGAGGTTAAATGGTATCGGAGTTGTACACGCCACATAAATGAATTACTGTAAACTCATTACATGTTTTATCTTACAACGTGGCAAACACACAGAAAAACACATTGGCATACAAGCCGGTGTAATCCGGTAGGACACAGGTTGCAAGAAAACCATACCTGTCACCGGAGTCCACTTTACCACATCCACTTATGTTCCTCGAGCGATTCTCGAACAACTGTTAACATCACATGTGTTTTTATTAACATCGGGGTTTGCTTGATTATTTAATGTCTAATGCTTAACTTTCCCCGTTAACTTAGTTACATAACTTTACATTTTAACTTGTTTTACTTTTACATTTTGATACAACTTTTCACCCACTTAATTGCCATTTAAACTCACCTAACATGTCCATAACAACCTTATAACATCATTACCTATCAATCCCCATCATTACACATCATTTCTATACCTTAAAACAACAATTTTGGTCCATACAGTGGCCTGTCCGAACTTGTGTCCGGACTTCCCAAGTTCGGACACAAGCCGCGACCCAATACTGAAAACCATACACACGTCCGAACTTGTGTCCGGACTTCCCAAGTTCGGACACAGTTCGAGAGTAAATCCCAGATAGAAACAGTCACGTCCGAACTTGTGTCCGGACTTCCCAAGTTCGGACACAGTTCGAGAATGAGAAAATCCTTTACCCAACAGAGCCTGTCCGAACTTCCATGTCCGGACGGAAGTTCGGACACGGCAAAACATTCAATTTCCAAGTCTTTAAACACTTAACCAATTTCACCAAACTTCTCCTAAAGCCTCATAATGTTTCCTAACATCATTTGGCACATCAAACACACCTTTAGCCATGTGCTAAACTCTTTAAATCACTCACCAAAACCATCTTATCATTCACAAATTTCTTACAAAATTCCTAGCACTTAGGATGTTTTCTCCTTAAGATTTCTAAGTGGTAGTTCACCAATAATGACCACTACACCAAGGTGTTTCCTCTACACCTTAACATCATCTCTCAACTCCTTTTCTTACTAACTAATCTCCTTTTCACAACTTCTTAAATTCCTTACTCAAAACCCTTACCTAAACATTATTCCCACCTTGCACATTATCATACCTAAACCTTAAACAAACTCCTCCAAGACGTAAATACATCCTCAAACACACATTGAATTCCTAGAACTTCCAAGATAACACCTAAGTCCTTGCATCACTCTAAATCACCTTACACATGTTTTTCTTCTCAAGTAAACCTTTATTCACCTTTAACACTTCCTAGTTCACCAAGACCATTTAAAACACTTAGAACTTCTCACACATTTTCCCAAATTTGGCCATAGCTTCTCTTGTATATACTCACATCCAAACACTTAGGTTTTTACCTTATTTCATTCAAAACACCTAAAATCCATCAAACACTTTTTATACACAAACTTCACACATTTGGCACTTAGGCCCTTAAACAACATGGCTCTTAGGCCCTTAAACAACATGGCTCTTAGGCCCTTAAATTGCATAACTTTAAACACTGAATTTCCACATAATAGTGCCTTTGACCTGCAAATACACACACCAAGACATATGTTCCTTTACTAGTCTCCTTGAGAACACCTTACTAAGTCATTCACCATTTGCTCTTTA
The DNA here is from genome assembly GCA_023374045.1 of Limonium bicolor. NCBI lineage: Eukaryota > Viridiplantae > Streptophyta > Magnoliopsida > Caryophyllales > Plumbaginaceae > Limonium > Limonium bicolor. Next base: position 265,511,362 of record CM041780.1, read on the forward strand.
GGTAGTTTTAGCAAGCATTATGAGCTCATTTCTCCTAAGGCATTAAACCACATTAGATAGTATATTTACCTCTTTTCCTCCCAAATTTCTTTCTTGTTTCCTTACAAAACCGGTAAGGCATTTGGTTCCTTGCCAACTACTAAACATTATACAAACAACATAATGAGTATTCAAGCTTTAAGCTCTATCTCATTGTAAACCCTAGGTTTACATTATTTCAAAACATTAATGTAGTTGTTTTACCTTAATCTTTGAAGGGTGTTTGAATATCTATGAAGAGAGGACTCCACCTAGTCCTTGAAAGATTCAAATGGAGCTAGAACAAAGCAACACAAGGAGCTCCATTAATGAATATTTTCGGTCACACACAAAACATGGATGAAACTTGATTTTTCTTTGAGATTCCGTACCTAGGAGCAAAGGAGATCAATAATATGTGGAAGACAAGCTCAAGCTCCATTAATGGTGGAACTCCATGGCACCGAAATGGGGCT